>ML785436.1:119909-135262 GCA_009831015.1 Picea engelmannii
AATATTGAATGTTTATTATAATTAATGGTTGAGAAGGTTAGAAAGTTACATTTAACTTATCAAAATTATATATTAATGTGATTTGTTATATTTAAATGATATATTAGTGTGGTTGAGTTTTAACATAAGTTTTGCATTATTGTAATAAAATAAATATTTTTACCATTTAATATTTAAATAAAAGAAAATTATTAAAAAATTCATTCACAGTGGTTTAATTATGATGCTGAAAATAATTAAAATTATAATAAAAATGTATATTTGATATTATACAATTTACATTTATGAGAATTTTCTTCAATTCTTCTTTGTTTTTTCTCATGTTCGGATATCAATGTGCAATATCAACGAAGCCATCCTTTAGGTTTTCTTAGATGGAGCCTCACAAGGAAATATACCAAAGGGAGGGACTTTGGGAATCATTTTCCTCTCCCAACACCATTTCTATAAGTTCAAATTTACAATTTAATATTTAAATAAAAAAAAATCATTAAAAAAAAAAATTCCCAAAGGTTTAATTATGATGTTGAAAATAATCAAAATTGTAATAGAAAAAAATACATATTATATGTTAATATAATCTACATTTATGAGATTCTCAATTCTCCTTTGTCCCTCCTCATGCTCAGATATCAATTTGCAATATAAATGAAGCCATCCTCTAGGCCTTCTTCGATGGAGCCTCACAAGGGAATACACCAAAGTGAGGCATTGTGAAGCAGACCCCCCTTCTCCCCTTGAGGCTACTCGACCTCCCGGTCTAGGATCGTTCAATTCACTAAGACGAATTAGCTCTTCAGGCCCCTTGCTGGAACCCAAATCAAGTAACACAGGCCCTTTCTCCCTAAGGCATAGGTTTTATGAAACATGCGAGCTTCTGTTAGGCCCCTTCCATCATATGACCTCGGGCTATGACCTCCGGATAGCCCCCTTCGTGAATTAGGGCTTTGGTGGTTTTGAATACAGTTGGAGCCTTTTTAATCGAACCACGAATCGACGAACTTACCCAGACTAGATCTACGGCTCACGTTCCTCCAACAGCCAACGACTGTGATCTGCTTCAGGACTCCGGCCTTCATGAGTTTCGAGCACTCCAAACACCTTTTTTCTTTGAAGTATTATGTACTCGGAGCTACAGATCAAGCACCATGTGTCCTTCTGGATCAATGGCTCTTGATTCCTTCGGCAATTCGGGCTTCGACGCTTTTGACTACACCTGACCACCTTTTCCTCTAACTCTGAATCGGCGAAATCACTTGGACCAAATGAACGGTTCATGCTCTCTTGATAGCCAATGACTGTGATATAATTCGGTGTTCAGGAGTTCTGAACGTTTCAACACCCTTTTTGCCCGAAGTACTTCTAAACGAAGCTATGGATCGAGCGCCACATGCTCGTCTCGATCTATGATTAAGATTGTCCTTTGTTCACACTTCGGGTGACTTGCAATCAACGCCCATCTGCTCTATTTATCTTAGAGTTTTGAACCTCTTAAATGAATCTCCACTCTCCATGTGTCCCCTTCTTCATCAACGACTTCTATTGACATTGGGAGTTCAGGACTTTTGCTCTTCGAGACTTTTATCTCCAATTCCCCCGAAGTATTGTATCACTGAAGTGATATTCCTGACGCCACGTGTTCCAACAACGGATGGCTAGGATGATTCCTTATTTCCCTTCAGGGTGCACACTTCTGGATCCCTCAATCTGGTGACACATGTCCTTCTCAAATCGACGGTCTCAATTGACTTCGCACTTTACGACTTCGGCGATTTTGCACCCTCCACACAAACTTTTAGTCGAAGTGTTTTCCTTTGAAGTTCGTTGATTTCCGCCACGTACCCATTCTGGATCCAACGGTCTAGATTTAATTTGTCGCTTCGAGACTTCACAAAAACTGCTCTTTTCCCCACTCAAATATCCCAGACTCTCTGATCCGCTACAATGTATTATCCTCGATACCGACAACTATGATTTACTTCGCAGCTTCGGGACTTCGGTGATCCCGCTCTTTGAACACCTTCGAAGTGTTCCTACTCCAAAGTGCAAGATCTGGCGACACCTGTCCCTGTAGGATCAACAACCCAGATCTACTTCAGCCCCCCGGCGACTTCAGGAGTTCTCCCAACTTTGTTCCTGCTCTCGTCCAGAGTGTTATAACTTCGGACCTCCGGATCTGATGCCGCGTGCCTCCTGGCAATCGACGACCATGATCTACTTCACAAATTCAGGCTTCGGAAGTTTTTCTCACTCCACTCCCACTTCTCCCCGAAGTGTTCTTTCTCCGAAGCACGCGGATCTTCGACATATGTCCTTTCCATATCCAATGGTTTGGATTTCTTCTTCCTTCGTGACTTCGACTATTTTGCTTCTGCTCCATGCAGATCTCCTTGGGCTTTACCTCCCAGACCTTCTAATCTTTCTCCACCTGTCCCTCTGGACAATGGACGGTTCTGACTGGCTTTGGAACTTCAGGACTTTGGGACTTCGGCAAGTCCTCACTCCTTGCACATAAAAAGGGTTAAAGTCTCGTGAACTTACCTGGATCCAATGGATTTCGATCCACGTGCCCAGATCCAATGACTAGGATTTGTTATTCACCTCGATGTGCTCCTCCTTCGTCCTGGACCCTGATCTGACGGTCCATATTTCTTCCGACAACAGATCTAACGCATGTTGTCACTTATCCTCGGTTGTGGTTGTGCCTTCCTTCGAAAGAAGGATTTCTCAATAAATTTCAAAGTGTAACACCCTATTTCCCCCAGTTTGTAAATATAACTATAATGGCCAAGACACTGTGGAAAACTCAATATGTGTGAATGTTTGATTCGATGGACCTTTGTATAAAGGTCAATGAATGTAAATTATGTCGTTTACTAGAAAATGGATAAGTGTTGCATGACTGTTGGAATGGGGGTGTACTAAGAAAGACCACGAATGTTATGAAAAGAGATGGTGAAGGGGACCTGGAATGGTTGCGTTAACCTTCACCAAACCAGTACTTTGATGGATTTAATTTCTCAGGACCAAAACAGTCCTCTGACCCAGAAATGAATTACTATCAGGCTGGTAGGTGGGAAGACGTCCTCATAGTTAATGAGGGGATTGGGCAAAGCACCCATCTGTAAGGTTTCCAGACCTAACCACAAGCTAGGAATTCGAGCCACACGCAACGTTGTTGAAAGAGGCAAGAAAGGAAGGTGTGGTGGGGAGAGGAAAAGACCTACAAAGAGTGCAGAGATGGGAGGTTAAGCTCTCGGTTTCAAGGAAGAACTAGAAAGGACAAAAATAAGTGTGTTGGTCACAGGGAGATGGATAACAGAGTGATTATACGAGCTGATAAATGGGGCTGGTCCTCCTTGCTCAGTATCATGTAAACCATTGCCAAGATCCTGAGGGAGGAGGAGAGTAACCTCTGTCCCTATTGTCGTTGAGTCGGAAGAAAGGATTTTATCGCAGAGCATCGTGGTCTAGCTTGGGGGTGGCTAGTTGTAAATCCGTTAGGAGTGACTGAGCCTATGGTTGGGTGGAATCGGGCATCCCTTTTAGCATTCGCTTTGTGTTATCTAGTTCTAATAAGTATTTTCCCTGTTTTATGTGTTGAACTGGAACAATGGATGAATGCTTGGATTTACACATATATGTATTTATAAATGTTTTCTATGTGGAATAGTTATGATATGTGTATGCCTCCTTCTCTTTGTAAAGTTACACTTTTAACCAATAGTCTATATCCCCAACTTAGCTCTTGAGGCTTCCTGGGACATAATCTTGTAAGACGACTGAGATAGGATATATCGTGACAACCTGAACCTATCCATCTGAAGAGGATGCCTCTTCTAGACCCCTTATTGTGCGACCAGACTTCTAGACCCAATTTCTTAACCATTTCATGGTAAACCCTCAGGAACGATAGTAAAGTGGAAGCCTTAAAAAGGGGAGGTCCCTTCGTTTGGAAGACGAGCGGACGAGATCCGTTCGAAAGGACCCATATGACCAATACCCAGGAACATTGGGCTAAGATTAAGGAATCTATGTCCCCTTGTCTTCGGAGCTTCGAAAGTCCGAGACTTCGAAGTATGACTGACCTTACTAGCCTTATATTAGCCGAAGGTAACCGGGAAACTCGGTTTCCCGTAAGGTTGACCGACGTTAGGCGATTCCTCAGGTGGTTTGGTGGACCTATCTGATCAACTAGACAAGGATCCTAAACCCTGAAGGTTGGAGCCACGAAGGAATCAGAACCATAGATCAAGGGATCCTTCGAGTTCCTTCCCAGTTGTTGATATATCGAGGATGCAAGGCACTAGCCCCTTTTGTTCAGAGATTGGGAACTTCGAGAGATAAGAGGAGTTTGCATCGCAACACTCCTGAACAATGAATCCCCGAGGTAACCAGAGCCATAGATCTATAGATCTACGAGGCCGAATCTCAACCGTGAGATCTGAGGAGTGTTAGAAGCATGTCGGTCTGGGGGTGACGTTGTGCAGCGATGCCCCTAGGGTGACGTGGACCCCAGCTAACATGCCACGTGTCACTCAAATTCATGTGTGGCACATGCCCTATAGGCCCATTCGACATGGAACATGTGTCACCTTGACCCGTCCTACATGTCATTTCATGATACGTGTCTGCCTAGCCAACGCGGTTGGCGAAGTGATCGGGACTCCAGGATTCCGGGGTTCGGGGATATGGAGGGTCTAGGATGTAGCATGGTAGGGAGACTGAAATGGTCTGGAATCCAGAGCCATATGGTGAGATTACGGGACTTCGGAGGTCCAGAACTCTGGGCGGTCTCATGTGTAGATAGTAAATAGGCGTGAAGTGTCGAAGCGTCGAACCCCTCCATAGTTGACTAGGAGGAAGGGAGTAAGTCTAGTCGTGAGATCAGACTGTGGATGGTTTTCCACCATGGAGGAAGGAACTTGGAGATAGTACGGGTGAGGTGGATCCATGTGGCCCTCAACCAATAAATGTCCAAAGAAATTTAGAGAGGTATATCCTCCAGTCCTGGACTTGATTTTGAGCATGGAGACCATGGCTAGAAAACTCTGGATGAACAAAGTGTAGTAGAAACCCTGAATGAAGGATTTGATCACTTAAAGAGAAAGAAATTTTGAGGACTCGTCCCTAGGAAAGGCACTCAGGGGTGAGGTGTGTTACAAATTGGTATCAAAGCATGGTTACAACACTTGTCTTGGTTGGGCTCATGGATGAGTTGCGTAAAAACCATATTTAAATAACTTTAAGGGTGACACCCTACCTTACCTCTTTCCTAAAGAATTTAGTTAAACCCTTACTGAAGAAAAGAATGAAATATTTCTACTATGTGTGTGTATTTAACAAATATGAACCAATTTTTTTTCATGAACTATTAGACTATTAGCTAACAGAAAGTGTTTTTTCATCACTCAAGTAGTCAGTAAACCGCGGGGAAACTACAAGCATAAAGTATGGTGATGTGCCATGAGGTGGGGGGGAAGCTCCCACAATAGAGATGAAGAATCTGACGAGAGGAGGGTAGTGGAGACCCCTCCAGATCTGGTTGAAACTGTAAGGATCCTAATGGTTGAATTACAGAGATGCAAGGACGACAACACGAGATTGATAAACGAGAAAGAAAAATAAACATAATTAATGCAGTCTTGTTGCAGACTCTATCCGACATACAGAGGAAGTTGCAACATGGACCCACAACCATTCATGTGGACCGACGACATACGAAGAGAAGTCAAATTCCACATGAGATACGAAAATGTGGTCCCATGAGTGGCCACACTAGGAGAAGTACCTCGAGGAAGGCCCATCCTGGAGGCAGGGAACACTCAAAAGAAAGGAAATAAGTGAAAGCATTTTAAAAGTCGTGGTCCTGAAGAGTTCAATAAAGCCATACCACCCTATTTCGATGGTGAGATTAAAAAAGGGGAGAGGCAGAAGCTTGGCTTCTTGGTTTAAAGAAGTACTTCAGAGTCCATGACTACTCTAAAATATTGAAGGCTCGAATAACCATCTTAAACCTGAATAGAAAAGCTTCCATTTGGTGAGAAGACCTTAGGAATGTGAAAGGATTCCATGAAGAGGACTTATCATGAAAACGGTTTGAGAAACACTTCAAGAATAAGTATATGTCAGAGAAATACCTTGATGGGAATACTAAAGAGTTCTATGAACTCAATCTAGGACAAATCATCATAGAGGAATATGTTAATAAATTCCTTGAGTTGTTGAGGTATGTACCCTACATAAAGGATGAAAAGGTGAAAGTGCAATGATTTATTAGTGGGTTACCTCAGACCTACCAGAACAAGATTGAGTTTGACGAGCCAAAGACCTTAGAAGACACTATCTGAAAGGCAAGGTATTGTTATGAACAGTTTGGGAGTCAGGCAGAACCTCGCGAGGACTGGAAGAAAAAGAATAGTTTGGGATTCAATAAGAAGGGGTCCAAATCCTCAAGATTTAAGAACTATAGGAAGGACTCTAAGATAAGCCTTCCTACTAAAAGTGTATATCAACAGAATTTCTCCTTATAGAGTGGAAATAAACCTTTTGGAGCAACCTCAGGGAAGATTGATAACCCAAAGAAGGAACCCTTGAAATGTTGAGGTTGTGGGGAAGAACATCTACTGAGGGACTATCCACACAGACAACAGAACAATAGGAGATTTTATAACATCCAATAAGCTACCACCGTCAATGATGTTGCTAGTATTATGCCACGGATTTATGTAGCCATGGATAATAAACAAGACAACCACCAAGCTTCAGTGGTGGAGATGGAAGGTATGATCGCCAACCATATAGTTTCTAATTTAATTTACCCTAGTTCTAATTTGAGTTATGTGGCCCCTCATACTGTTGATAAGTGTAAATTACAACTAGTTAGGCATGTTAAGCCATGGTTAGTACATCTAGCCACTGGAACCAAAAGAAAAGTAGCAGAGGTCATACCAGCTTGCCAATTCATTATGGATGGATTGCCCATCCAAGCTACCCTTAACATAATTTCTCTAGGATCTTATGACCTATTGATTGGTATGGACAAGATATCTACATATAAAACTAAGTTGGATTGTTACCATAAAAACCTAGAATGTGTAAATGAAAAAGAGAGAAGGATAACCTTCCAAGGGATTCATAAGCTTGTCTAAGTGAGACGAATATCAGCCCTTCAAATGAAAAAGTATTTCAGAAAGGGATGTCCTCTATATGCTATACAGGTGTTGGAATTTGTTGAGGATGACATACCAAACCTAGAGGACCACCCCATATTAAGAGATTATAGAGATGTGTTTCCAGAAGAGGTACTAGGTCTACCTCTGATAAAAGACATTGACTTCTCCATAGAGATTGCACCAGGAGCAGTGCCAATGTCTAGGACACCCTATAGGATGAGTACACCCGATCTAGTTGAGATCAAGATATAGCTAAAGGAAATGATGGATAAATGCTACATACGGCCCAGTGTGTCTCCATGGGGAGAACCAATCTTGTTTTTGAAGAAGAAAGATGGCACACTTCGACCATGCATATATTATAGACAACTTAATAAGACAACCATAAAGAACAAGTACCCCTTACCAAGAATCGGTGACTTGTTCGACCAATTAGGGGGTGCTTCCATTTTCTCAAAGATTGACTTAAGGTCTAGATATCATCAAGTCCAAATCAAGGATCAAGACATCCATAAAACAACCTTCAAGACAAGGTATGGTCACTATGAATTTGTGGTGGTGCCATTTGGATTAACCAATGCCCCGCCACTTTTATGTGCTTGATGAATAATGTACTCAGAAAATTCCTAGACAGATTTGCATTGGTCTTCATTGATGATATCCTAATCTACTCCAAGAACAGGGAGGAGCATGAAGAACATATTAGACTTGTACTTCAAGTACTAAGAGAGCATCATCTCTACGCTAAGTTTAGCAAGTGTGACTTTTTCCAGAAACAAGTACATTACTTAGGCCATGTTATTTCTAAAGAAGGAGTGGCAGTAGACCCTAACAAGATCAGGTCTATTATGGAATGGCCTACCCCAAAGGATGTATCTAGTATCAGATCCTTTATGGGCTTAGCAGGATACTATAGAAGGTTCATAAAAGGATTCTCCAAGATTGGTTGTCCAATCACTTCCCTTCAGAAAAAGGGGGTTAAATTCACTTGGACATCGGAATGTGAAGAAATATTTCAGGCACTAAAATACCTTTTGACCCATGTACCTGTGTTGAAGATCACAGACCCTGATAATGATTTTGTCATGTGTACGGATTCCTGCAAGGAAGGACTCTGAGGAATCCTTATGCAATAAGGACGTGTAGTTTGCTCTGAATCCAGAAAATTGAATGAGAATGAAATCAATTATGTGACCCATGATCTAGAGTTGGATTCCATAGTGTATGCTTTAAGAATGTGGAGGCATTACCTCCTGGGTAGGATATTTATATTGATGACAGACCACTGTGGGTTGAGGCACTTGTTTGATCAACCGAAACTCAATGCTAGACAAGTTAGGTGGATGGCTCTCCTTAGTGAGTTTGATTTCGAAATCAAACACATCAAAGGAAAGGAAAATAGGGTGGTCGATGCCCTTAGAAAAAGTATGAAAATGATTCACCTGGAAACGGTGAGCACCTATGAAATGGATGTCAAGGAAAGAGTCAGGAATGCACAAGAAACTAATGCATTCTTCAATACTGTGACATCATATCTAAAGAAAGATCCCACAGGGATAAAGTATGAAGGTTATTAGATGTTGGATGAAGGCATGCTGACTTACAGAAATAGATTGTATATTCCAAGTTGTGATGACTTGAAGAGGTTCATAATGGATGAACTTCACAAGAGACGAATGACCACTAGAAAAAAATTATATTGGCCTGGATTGAAAAAAGAAATAGTTGATTATTTAGCTAACTGTCTAGAATGCCAGCAAGTTAAGGAAAAACACTGGCACCCAGCAGGGTTATTGCAACCGCTACCGATTCTGGAATGGAATTGCGAGACCATCTCCATGGATTTCATCATCGGATTACCAAAATCGGCCAAACAGAATGATGCCATGATGGTAGTGGTGGAAAAATTGAGCAAGTCTGCTCACTTCATTTCTATCAAATCAACTTGCAAGGAAATAGATATTTCCAACATCTTCATGAAGGAGATATCCAGACTGCATGGCATTCCTAGGGAGATTGTATCTGACAGAGACACGAAATTCACTTCAAGCTTTTGGAAATCCTTTATGGGTGGTTTTGAGACTAATTTGTTTTTTAGCATATCCTATCACCCTAAAATTGATGGACAGATAGAAAGAGTAAACCAAATATTAGAAAACATGCTAAGAATTCATGTAATGCATCAGCCTAAGAAGTGGGAAGACTACCTGCCACTGGTAGAATTTGCCTACAACAATAATTATCAAGAGTCACTGAAGATGAGCCCTTTTGAAGCCCTCTATGGTAGACAGTGCAAGACTCCAGTCAGCTGGAATAATCTCGTGGATAGAATTACAGTCATACCCGACATGCTAAAAGAAATGGAACAACAAGTGATTCAGATAAAGAAAAATATGAAAATTTCTCAGGATAGATAGAAAAGTTACATCGATCGAAAGATAAATCCCAGAGAGTTTAAGACATGAGACCACGGCTATCTCAGAGTTAGGCCTAGGAAGAGTTCCCTGATAATGGGATCTTGTGCCAATTTGGCACCTCGATATTGTGGACCCTTTGAGGTATTAGATAGAGTGGGACCTGTAGCCTATAGGCTAGCAATCCCTCCCACAGCAAAGGTACATATTGTTTTCCATGTTTCATTATTGAATAAATATGTACATGAATCTAATCATATAATTGATTGGTTTGTGATCCAGGAGGAGTCGAAGGGATAATTCCTATCAGAACCTCAATGCATACTAGGCAAGAAGGAAACCCCACTCAGGAACTGAACCATTGCACAGGTCAAGGTGTAGTGTAAACATTTTGGCCCAGATGAGGCTACGTGGGAAATGGAGGATGTTATGAGACATGCATATCCATTTTTGTTCACTTATGTATATAAATGGCATGTTGATAGATAGAACATCGAGGAAGTTGTTCGTTTAAGGGGGAGGGAATTGTAACACCCTGTTTCCCCCAATTTGTAAATATAACTATAATGGCCAAAAGACTATGGAAAAATCAATATGTGTGAATGTTTGATTCGATGGACCTTTGTATAAAGGTAAATGAATGTAAATTATTTTTTTTACTATAAAATGGATAAGTGTTGCATGATTGTTGGTAGGGGGGTGTACTAATAAATACCACAAATTCTATGAAAAGAGACGGTGAAGGGGACCTAGAATGGTTGCGTTAACCTTCACCAAACCAGTACCTTGTTGGATTTAATTGGTCAGGACTAGAACAGTTCTTTGACCCATAAACGAATTACATTCAGGCTGGTAGGTGGGAATACCTCCTCAAGAGTTAATGAGGGGATGGGGTAGAGAACCCATCTGAAAGGTTTCCAGACCTGACCACGGGTTGCGAATTTGAGCCACACGCAAACTTGTTGAAAGAGACAAGAAAGGAAGGTGTGGTGGGGAGAGGAAAAGACCTACGAAGAGTGTAGAGATGAGAGGTTAAACTCTCAGGTTCAAGGAAGAACTAGAACAGACAAAAATAAGTGTTTTGGTCATAGGGAGATGGCTAGCGGAGTGATGATAAGAGATGATAAATGAGGTTGGTCATACTTTCTCAGTATTGTGTATATTGTTTCCAAGATCCCGAGGGAGGAGGAGAGTAACCTTTGTCCCTACTGTCGTTGAGCCGGAAGAAAGGATTTTATCGCAAAGCATCGTGGTCTAGCTCAGGGGTGGCTAGTTGTAAATCTGTTAGGAGTGACTGAGCCTATGGTTGGGTGGAAACGAGCACCTCTTTCAGCAGTCGCTTCACTTTATCTCATTCTGATAAGTATTTTCCCTGTTTTGTGTGTTGAACTGGAACAATGGATGAATGCTTGGATTTATACATATATGTATTTATAAATGGTTTCTATGTGGAATGGTTATGATATGTGTATGTCTCCTTCTCTTTGTAAACTGAAACTTTTGACCAATAGTCTGTATGCCCAGCTTAGCTCCTGAGGCTTCCTGGGACATAAGCTTGTAAGGCGGCCGAGATAGGAGATATCATGATGACCTGAACCTATCCGTCTGAAGAGGATGCCTCTTCCAGACCCCTTGTCATGCGACCGGAATTCAAGACCCAATTTCTTAACCATTTCATGGTAAAATCTCGGGAAGGATAGTGAAGTGGAAGCCTTAAAAAGGGGAGGTACCTTCGCTTGGAAGACGAGTGGATGAGATCCGTTCGAAAGGACCCATATGACCAATACCCGGGAACCTTGGGATAATCCTATGGAAGATATGTCCCCTTGTCTTTGCAACTCCATAAGTCTGGTACTTTGGAGTATGACCGACCTTACCATCCTTATACTGGTCGAAGGTAATCGGGAAACTCGATTTCCCGTAAGGTTGATCGGTGTTAGGCGGTTCCCCGGGTGGTTAGGTGGACATGTTTGATCAACTAGACCGGGATCCTAAACCCCAAAGGTCGGAGCCGCGAAGGACTCAGAACCATAGATCGAGGGATCCTTTGGGTCCCTTCCCAGTCGTTGATATATTGAGGATGTGTAGCGCTATCCCCTTTTGTTTAGAGATTGGGCACATCAGGAGATAAGAGGAGTTTTGACGTGGTGCACCAATGCCCCCAGGGTGACATGGACCCCAGCTGACGTGCCACATGTCACTCATATTTTTGTGAGGCACATACCCTATAGGCCCAATGGACACGTAGCACCTGTCACCTTGACCCCTCCTATGTGTTAGTTCCCGATACGTGTCTGCCTAGCCAACGCGGTTGGCGAATTGACTGAGACTCTGGGAGTCTAAGATTCGGGACTCTAGAGGGTCTAGGATGTAGCATGGTAGGGAGACCTAAATGGTTTGGAAGCTAGAGCCACGTGGTGAGATTATGGGACTTCGAAGGTCCAGAAATCCGGGCGCTCTAGTGCATAGATAGTAAATAGGTGTGAAGCACTGAACCCCTCCATAGTTTACTAGGAGGAAGGGAGTAATTCCAGTCATGAGATCGGACTGTGGATGGTTTTACAACGTGTAGGAAGGAACTTGGAGATAGTATGGGCGAGGTGGATCCACGTTGCCCTCAACCAATAAATGCCCAAAGAACTTATGAGAGGTATGTCCATCGGTTCTGGACTCGGTTTTGAGCATGGAGACCGTGGATGGAAAACTATGGATGAACAAAGTGTATTAGAAACCTCGAATGAAGGATTTGATCACTTAAAGAGAATGAAATTTTGAGGCCCCATCCATAGGAAATCCATTCAGGGGTCAGGTGTGTTACACAAAGGTTCAACTTCTGAACCTTCTCCTGGAAACAGAACTGCTTGGGTCTCGACTTCGTTTCTAGGAACTCTATCCCTCATTGAGCTTCTCCAATGTAACTTGACCTCAGCTCTAGTGCCTCCTTTCGCTCTACGTGGAAAATTGCACTTTCACTTCTGAGCTTGAGAACTTTTTCAAAACTCTAAAGGGTTCTCAGCCCTTCTACTTCCTTAGAAGATTTCTAGTGCCCTGCTGACACACTTTGCACTCTTCTTCTAAGCTTGTGAACTTGGAGTAAATTTGTTGGCGCAAATTTGATCAGACCAGGGTCCTTCTTAGGTTACCAACAAAAGGTACCGTGTAGTCTAGAGCACTGAAATTTTCATCTCCTCCGAAGAGAATAAGTCTCACCCAGAGCATTGTTGAGACAGATAGATACGGAAGGGTAGGAAGAAGAATAAAGAGGATCCATAGAGCATTCAGAACTCGTTCATGTTCTTGCGCAAGAGTCGTTAAAAGATCTGAACCATCTAAATGCAATAATTGAACCTACTTACATTGTGAGCAACAATTAAACATAGAAGCATCAAAAAGAACTCATAAGCCATGAAGAAATGTTGTAATGCATAAGTAACCAAACAAGGACACATCATATTTTAAAATTTGATCCTTCTTCATATTACATTTCAAATATTTCTATGTTACAGACTCAAACTCACATAGTAGGGCACATTACAGACTCTTTCTTGTCTTCTCTCGACTTTACAAAAAGTATCAATGACTAATCCCAGAACTTGGGCAACTCTGATCAACATGACTCAACTCAACCCTATCAACCCACGTTGATTGAGCTATCAAAAAAAGAGAGCATCTGCCCATGAATGAACCAACCCAACCCAACCCAACCTAATCTTTTTATGCTTATATACAGCCCTCTATATATAGTTGGGTTGTGTCATCCTTCTCAGCTTACGCATTTTCTTGTTCTGTTGCAACCGTTTGTTGCCTAGCTGGCATCGCGCTGACTTCCTCAACTGCTTTCTATTACTCTTTCTCCCAACCTCTGATCAGGTTTTGTGCAACTCGTTCTTAGTCAAAACTTGCGCAATTATTTCCCAAAAATGAAGGGCCCAACAGGCTCCAACCACAATCCTTGACTCGTCCTCAAGTCAAGTGCTTGGTTCTTTCACATCCTTCAGGAGCAACTGTTGTTTTCCCTTGTCTGGATTTTCTTATTCTTTGGGATATTTTTTTTGTGCCTTTTCTTCCTTTACCTCCTCAAACGAAGGGCCCAATTCTGGTACCAACTCTAGGGCTCGGTGATTTACTCCTTGAAATATTTCAACTTTGTCCTGCCATTTCCGAGCGAGGAGTGATGCTTCTGCAAGGAACTGTTGTGTTGTCTCTTTTATGTACTCCTTTGGCTTGGCCACAACCAATGAGTTCCACTCAGAATCGGCTATTGCGTTGACCTGATGCATTTTCATATAGGCGGTCTGAATTACCGGTCGAAAATCGCACAACTCATTCTTGGCTACGGACTCTGTCTCGTAGAGTGTATTTAGTTCATTGTCGGCCTGCTGAATTTGGTAGAACTTCTACTGCTACTCCATAGGGTCCATTGTGACCGCAATTTCTTTGTTCAGCACCTGGATCTTTGTTCAGACCTCCTCTAAAACCTAACTTAGTCGAGCGATGATGCCCAACCATACGTTGACTTCTCTGAAAATTTTGGTGCAGTCCACTGTGTGCTTGTGCAGTGTTGCTCTCACATTGTTTCCTTACAATATTATCTTCTGCATTTGTTCCTGGAGTTGTTGAGGCTGGTGTTCCACTTCCTTCTGGACCTGTTGTAGCTTCACTTGGAGCTAATCAGTGTGATTTTCGAGTTGTGTCCATGCTTCTTGTAACAGCTCTATCTATTGCTCTAGCTCGCTTACGTCATTAGCTTTGAGTAGTTCAGGTGCGACCTTCTGAATCTCCGGCCAGACTTCTGCAAGTTTTGCCTGTACTTTTTCCAGTTTGCGCTGGACTTGGAGTCTGTCATGTGCTTCCTGCATTCTGTATGTGTTCTCCACGAATTGTTCTTTTCTTGCGATCTCGGCGGATCTCTCGGCCTCCTGGAGCCTCTTCTCCAACTGGTCTATGGATGCCCGGATTAGGCAGAATAAGTGTGGCATTGGCCACTGTACCAAGTTGACAGATGAAATAGCTGCATCGGTGGGTACTCGCCACTGTAGTGGGAGTCCACTTCCTGTTGAATGGTCGGAGCGAGTTTCTACCTCTTCCTCCATTGGTGGGACTGGTGTGATTCTCAACCTTATCTCTGCTGGAAAAAAAGTCAGAACCTTTGTTCTGGCTATGCAGACTTGCATCAATTCTGCACACTACTTCGGGTTTTGGAGAACCTGCTCCATTTGAGCTCGCATGGCTATCGTATCCTGCTTCGTTGTTGATTCTAGCTCATTGTGCGCATCTGGTATCTATGTATCTTCTAGTGCTTCTGCATCATGCATTGTGATTTCTTGGGCACCCTCACCCTTCGTCGGTGAGGTGATTTGTTGGTCTTTGTCAGGTTCATGCTCCTCTCTGTTGCGGGCGTATTCTTCCTGTGTGGAATACTCATGTTGTTGTTCCTGGGTGTTCGGATTAGGAACATCCAGCATCGTGCTTTGCTCTGAGGCTTTGGGGTCAGGATCGGAAATTTATGATCTTGGCTTGGGTGGTTCTCTGGTTATTTGTGGAGGTCGTCGTTCCTCTGTGTCTGGGTGGTCGAGCTGAATCGGCTCTGAGGTTATTGTCTGATGTGGACTGGTCATGATGAGGTTTGGTAATTGGAGTGGTGGTGGAGGGTGTTCAATGATAAATGTGGACGAAAGTGTTTCAGGGTCCGGGTTATCTTGAATGTCAATTATAGTGGTGGCTTTGGTCATGGCACGGGTCCGGGGAGTGGAAGATGCAAGGG
>ML785436.1:142175-169839 GCA_009831015.1 Picea engelmannii
GTTGTACTTTATCTTCCCACTTTGCAATTAACTCTGGACAGTATTCAGTTGTGTGTCTGTTGGTTCTGTAGTGAGAGCACCATGGCCGCCTTGGATGAGGACAATCTCTGGCCAAGTGAGATTTTTCATCACAGCTATAACATTTGCTTGGTCCTCTTCCCCCAGTTATTCCTCCTCTGAAGTCTCCTCCAACTCCACCTCCTCGACCTCTTCCTGGTCCCTGTGGGTTTTCATTCACCCTGAATGTTGTTCGGTCTAGCATGTCTGCGAGTGCGTCCAACGCTCTAAATTGATTGGTAGTATGCATGGTAGATGCGCAGAACTCGCAGTGTACTGTGTTTGGTACTGTCGAATACTTATGCATGATGGGGCACTGTCTTAGTCCATGCCCGTGGATTCGACATATCTCACAACATTTCGTTGTCGGTGCTGCTTGGCCTCCTGTGAAAGCATGATATGGGGTGGGGTGATGGAATGGTGAGTTCTTCCATAATTTTGCAACTCCTCTTGTGGGTCCTGCTGGGGGTACCATAAAATTCTAAGGAGGTCCCAGTCCCCTCATTCGCGGACATTTGTTCGCCAAATGACCTTCCATATAGCATCCTGTGCACCAAACTTGTGGTCGTCCTGATCTAGGTATCGTCAGCTTCTGAATATTTTCTGCAAGTGTCGATATCTGCCCTTGTAGTTGCACCAAATTTGCATCTATTGGGGGTCGGGTTATTCTTAAGCCTCCAGGGTATCCCGCCATGGATTCAATATTGATTGATTGTTCCAAGGCATTTGTTAATGTGGCTATCCATTGTTGTGTTAGCGGAATCCGAGTTAGAGGCAACAGCTCCTGAATGTACCATTCCCTTTGATGTTCTTCGTGGATTGGATGTGCCAACCTCCCTATGGCATATTTAAACTTTTGGTTGTACTCCCAGGTTGATTCGCCTTCCCTCTACTGGATCTCATGCAACTCAGATAGGGCCTGTTGTTCTGACTGAGGTAGTTTGAACTCTGTTATGAACCTCATCAGTACGTGGCCAAGTGTGAACGCTTGACCTTGCATCCCTGGCACTCGTGGTTCAATGATCTTCATGTACCACTTGAGAGTGCGACCTCTCAAGGTAGTCTAGAACTCGACCAACTTATTCGCATCCAAATTCCCTCTGGATATCCAGATGGCGTCACACAAGCACCAGTGTTCCTCGACGTCCTTGTCTCCCTTACCCCAAAATTATGAGTATCGGGCAATCGAACCTCC
This sequence comes from Picea engelmannii, assembly GCA_009831015.1. NCBI lineage: Eukaryota > Viridiplantae > Streptophyta > Pinopsida > Pinales > Pinaceae > Picea > Picea engelmannii. Next base: position 143,428 of record ML785436.1, read on the forward strand.
CGCCTGACTGGTCATTGTTGGTCATGTTGTTAGTATCAATACGAACCCTAATGGTCCTGCTTGTGATCTACCGGGGGATCCCAATGTTCTCTGTGTACCCGCACTTCCTGGTTGTGAGTGACTAACTAATTGTACTGGAACAGAACTAGCATGAGAGGGTAGTATCAGACTTACTGCTTGTATAGAAGGCACTTGGGGTATGGGTGATTTGGGGTTGGAGCCACTGGCTTCGAGGCGGTTTTATTTGATCTGGGGGGTCTCATTAGCTTTTACTGGGATAATCTCTTCGGTCGGATTCTCGATTTCTCCCATTTTCGGGGATGAATCTTCTCTTTCTCCTCTAAGATTCATGTCGGCTTCCTCCTCTCCTACTTCCGTGATTTCTCCTTCTTGTCCCGCTTCCTGGGGACTTCTTTCTCTCCTTTCTCCTCTCTCATTTAATCTTTTACTGGCCATTCATTCCTATCTTCTCATCCTCTGCATTTCTTCCATCTGGATTTCCTCTACTTCTCTCGATCCTCCTTCTTTCCTCAACTTTTCAGATTGTCTTGCGGCTTTCTTGATCTTTCCATGCCACCACTTCTCAACTATGGTGGATCTCTTCAATGCTTTCTCGTCTCTTGAATCCATTTCTTGTTGTTTCCCCCCCATTTTTCAAAGAACCCTTCCCCTTCCTCATGCCATGACCCTCACCCCGTCTCACCCCACCCCAAGCGAGGGTGTTTACGCTGCCATCTCGATTGGAGACATAATCAACATCCCTTCCTCCATCAAGAAAGCCTTAATCCACAGGGGGATTTCTCTCAACATTCTTCCCCTTGTGCCTTTCTTGAAAATTTCCTCTACCCATGAGAAAGACTGGTGGTTCTCAGATGAAAATTCGATTATGTATCCTTCTAGCGTGGTGCTAACCCAGAAATCCACAGCTCGTGTGACTGGTCAATCAGCCTCTGGAGTGATGCTAACTTTTTGGTATCCCACGCACAGATATTCTTGGCCCGTCCTTGGAACTCTGGAGCTTCTTGGAGCCTCTTTATCCAGTGGAAAAATTCTTCCAGGAATTTAACCCAGAAAATCTCATACTGGTCGCTTGATCTTTCTGAGTAAAATATTGCTTCGCGATTGTTTTCCAGTGATTTTCTTCTTAGTTCCGCTTATTTCCATATGAAGGCATCACAGTTCCTTTCCCACCATTGATCAATACCAGATCTATGGATCGACGTCAACATCCTCCCTATAGGTTCCCTTTTAACACACGTCCTAACAATGGAACCATTTTGTTGGTGCGAATTTGATCAGACCAAGGTCCTTCTCAGGTTACCAACAAAAGGTATTGTGTAGTCTAGAGTGCTCGAATTTTCATTGCCTCCAAAGAGAATAATTCTCACCTGAAGCACTGTTGAGAGAGATAGATAGGAAAGGGTAGGAAGAAGACTAAAGAGGATCCATAGAGAGTTCAGAACTCATTCCTGTTCTTGCGCAAGAGTCGTTAAAATATATGAACCATCTAAATGAAAGAATTGAACCTACTTACGTTGTGAGCAGCAATTAAACATAGAACCATCAAAAAGAACTCATAAGCCATGAAGAAATGATATAATGCATAAGTAACCAAACAAGGACACGTCATATTTTAAAATTTGATCCTTCTTCATATTACATTTGAGATCTTTCTTTGTTACAGACTCAAACTCACACAGTAGGGCACATTACAAACTCTTGCTTGTCTTCTTTTGACTTTACAACAAGCATCAACGACTAATCTCAGAACTTGGGAAACTCTGATCAACATGACTCAACTCAACCCTATCAATCCACACTAATTGAGCTATTAACAAATGAGAGCATCCGCCCATGAACGAACCAACCCAACCAAACCCAACCTAACCTTTTTACGCTTATATTCATCCCTCTATATATAGTTGGGTTGTGTCTAACTTCTCAGCTTGTGCACTTTCTTGTTCTGTTGCAACTGTTTGTTTCCTAGCTGCCATCGCCCTGACTTCCTCAACTGTTTTATGTTAGTCTTTCTCCCAACCTCTGATGAGGTTTTTTGCAACTTGTGCTTAGTCAAAACTTTCACAATTATTTCCCATAAATGAAGGGCCCAACAAAATTCACACCTTTGTGCACTCCTTGCACTTGTCTGAATCTTCATAATTTCTCAACACTTGTCGAAGCATTGTCCTAGTGCACTCCTTTCACATGTCTTCCTCCTAAATCCTGAATCCTTCAGGTTCACTGATGCATTCCTTGCATCCGCTCAACGCACACTTGTGCAGCTCCTACCTACAGTGGATGAAGTTGATTGTCTCTTGGAGCACACTTTCACCCGCTCAATGCTCTCCTTCCAGATCCTTTCCTTCAAAGTGTTCAGTAACTCTGAAGTATCTCTCCTACCTGTCTACCAGAGTGTTCAGTAACTATGTGGGTGTCTTCCTCTGACACTTCTCTCTGAACTTGAAACAGAGTTCTCTTGTGCACTCCTTGCACCTTCTCAATTCCCTCCTGAAAGAGTTCTACAGAGTATTCAACAACTCTGGTTTTTGTTTCTTCTCCTACAGAGTTACTCCTCCAAGGTGTTCAACAACCTTGAGGATCCTCTTTGAGTCTAATACTATATTGGTGTTCCCTCATTGCCCGTTCTCCTCTGAATTCAACGGAATTCATATGCACACTCCTTGCGTTGGCCCACAGAGTCTTCAATATTCTGTCGTGCACTCCTTGCACTTATCCTAAAAGAACCCAGAAATAATCCAGCAAACTCATAGACAGAGAATTATGTCTATCCCTGCAGATGGAAACCTATCATACACATCTAGAGCATAAAATGAGCACATAGATAACATAAAACAAACATTCACCACACAGTATTTCATAAACAGTGAAATCAATTCTTTTGCATTAATATCATAATGCCAATTACAATGTGTGCAGGTTGGACTGCAACATAGTCTCATCTCTCTCCTCTCAGCTTACAATGATTTTTCATCAACTTTTAGCAGCCTCTACTGGGAATACGTTACATTAATTTATACAGGAGGAGACTCGTTGATTCTTTCCCTCCAACTAATCTAGTGGTTTCCAATCACCATTTAAAACACATATCTATTGAGGCTCATCACAATAAAACACCACATACATCTCAGATCCGAGGCAAAGCTCAAGACCTGTTCCAACTCAAGCCTAATAAAGGTGACTTCATCTATTGCCTATACAAATGTGTAACACCCATGTTTCCCCCACCTTGTAATTAATAATTAATTAGGATTACCATTTTGTGGCATGGGAACAATGTAAATGTATTATTGTTTAATTTCCAAATAACTGATTGTGGGGGTGAAGGCTTGAAACTACTAGTCATGATATCACTAGAGGAAAGAATGTGAAAACGATAAAAAAAACATTTCATAAGAAAAGGACCGGTGGTTGAACCCTCAACCACCCCCATGAATGGAAGCATGGTCTCGCTGCAGAAGGTTTGCCCGAAGTACCACAGTGTCCAACAGACCCAGGGTTTCCTTCTGACAGAAGGAACAAGATAGGAGGGATGTGCCTGCAAGGCACGCAAGAGGATATGAAGAGAAGAGTGGAGAATGTGAGTAAGAGCAGCAGAGAACGAGTCGAAGGCCACGAGATTGAGGCGGAGAAATCATTTGATAAACCTCGTCGAGGTCGTGAGAGAGAGGGAGATCTCTGAGAGTATACAGAGAATGGGACCTGAGTAGAAGGTTGTGAGCTTGATGTTGAGGTAGCATATGATAAACCTCGTAGAAGATGCAAAGGAGAAGGACCGATGAGAATCAGCATAAATTCCCTAGTGATATCATGGCTTGGCATGGGGGTGGTCAAAGCACTAAGAATGAATGCCACTAAGCCTATGGTTGGGTGGAAGGATGAACACCCATAGTTAGTTAGTTGGCTACCACCTGTAATAGATAAGTAATCTCATCTCCTGTGTATTTAAGTGGTAATTGTGAATTAAAGTTGGATATCCTACGAATGTTGCATGGATGTACATGTTTTCTCAATGGTTATATTATATCCCTTTAATTCTTCCTAATTGTGTATTTGAGAAAATAAGGAATTATATGGCTTGTACACGTAAATTCCTGAGCCACGTGGTGGCTCAAGTTAAAATAAATGAACTGTGAATTGTTGACTTTGGGCATAGCCTCACGTGTGCATGCCGACACTCCCAGTCGTTCTGAAGGAAGGGTTCGATCAAGATCAAGAGAGGTATTGGATGTGTGCATAGAACCTCTGCGAGGCGAACAAAGATCGAGAAAACCCCCCCTTAATTTCTAGAGTTGATAGATCAGCACAAGAGGTACACGAAGGATTTCTCTAAGCGTTAAGTTCAGGAGAACTAGCGCAAAATACTTATGTATTTAAGGAGATGACATAACTCAGGTAGAATAATGATTTTCAAGCCCCTAAAGGAGAGATCCTTTCGTTTGAAAGATGAATGGATGAGATTAGTTCAGGAGGATTTGAAGTTCCTCATGATCATCGGATCTGAAGAAGCAACACGGGCATTAACCCTTCGATCCATTCGGACTTCACAGGTTTGATGAATTGAACATATTCGTTGCATAGGAGGTGAATCCTATGCAACGAATATGTTCAATTCGTAAATCTGAGTCGTAGTTCTGTAGATGCATGGAAACTATCCCGACTGTCGGATCTATGATATAGCCAGCCCGAAGTTGACCACTTCAGGAGAACAAAGGTTTGGTAACACCAAAACCCCCGAAGTCTCGAAGTCTTGAAGTTGATGTGGACTGTGGATCTAAGGATCCTTCAGGATCCCTCATGACCGTTCGATCATGGGGATGCGAGTATTAACTTCGAGATCATTTTGGATCCCATGTGTCGAGTGACAAGGTTTCCAGGTGTCCCTCTCGGAATGGCATGCACTGGGACCCGAAAGACCCTAAAACAGAAGTTACGAGCCATAGATCTCTGGGGTCACGTAGATACCCTAGAACCGTCAGATTGGGGTCGTGGTCAGCCCGACGTTGACCGAATCCGGGAGAAAAGAGAATCTTGCATCATTAAAATCCCAAAGATATGAAGAGATGATGTATACCTAAGTCATCCAATGCAAAGGGATAGGTGTCATCAGATACTGCACTCTAGAGAGAAGTCACTTTAGGAGGACCGAAGTGTGAAGGCACAAGGATTTCTGAAGGCCGTAGTCCCAAAGTCATCCCAGTCATTCGTTGGAAGGGACGCGTGAAAGAAGATCTTCCATTTTAGAGGAAGTCACTATGGGAGAAAGCGAGTGTGGAGAGGTTGAAACTCCCGAAGCCCAAAGAGCCAAAGTGATTTGTAGTCGTCAATCTGTGCGAGGCACGCGTTGACAGATCATTGACATCGGGTGAAAGCACTCCAGGAGAAAGCGAGTGTGGAGAGGTTGAAACTCCCAAAGCCCGAATAGTCGAAGTGATTCATAACCACCGATCTATGAGAGATATGCATTAACATATCTTGTACTTCGGAAGCGAGGAGAAAGAAGCGCAGAGCAGAGGATCGCCTGAATTGGATCCCCACCTTCAAACGAGAAGGACGCATGGCACACGATCCTTAACTCCAGAAGAAATTACTTCGTGAGAACATATTGTTGGAACGTTCGGAACTCCCGAGCGTCAAAGTCCCGAAGTAAACGAGGACCGTTGGTTGGGAAAGATGCTTGGTGCACGATCATTAACTCTGGAAGAAAATGCTCCGAGAAGAAAGGCTACAGAAACGTTTGAAGCTCCTGAATGTTGAAGTCCCTAAATGAACCTGATTCATTAATTTAAAATAGATGTGTGGCGCTTGATTTGGAACTCCTGGTACGGAGTACTTTGGGAGAAAAGGTTGTGTGAGAAGTCAGGACTACCAAATGTCGAAGTCCTGAAGTGAATCAGGGCCTTCGAAATCCCTGAGGACATGCGGCGTCGGTTTGTGAACTTCATAGATTTTCCACTCCGAAGGATTCACGGGGTGGTTGTCTTGGAACCTGTCATTTTGGTGTCTAGTCATATCCCACAGTCATATGCAAGTATAGAGGGATGGAAGAACCCAAAGAACTTGGGAGAGGATATTTGGCAGCTTTGATCTCAGTTCGGAGCATGGAGACCGTGGCTGGAAAGATCTGGAACAACATAATGGAATAGAGACCCCGAATGAGGGTATTGATTCCCTTAAGAAGAACAAATTTTTTATGCCCCACCATGGGTGTGTGAAAAAATGGTATTAGAGCACGGAAACAACACTTGGTCTGCTTAGGCTCATGCACGAGTCGTATGAAAATATTTTTTGAGGACTTTAAGGGGTAACACCCTATATTACCGCATTCCTAAGAGGCATAGAAAACCTCTATTGAAGAGAGGGATGAGATCCTTTAATGTTGATAGATGTTTTGGAAATTGGCACTGAATGTTGCTAATGTTCCAAAATAAAGAAGTTGACTTCGTTGTGCAATTGTACGCAATGTTGTATAGTCATAAGATTCGGGTACCAAGGCTAAGATGAGCCTGTGGAGAATATTACCGCCAAACATAAATCATCTGCATAAGTTCCTTGAGTAGAAGGATGCAGATTTAAAATACAATTGGGATTTTACCCCAACGATATTGAATCTTGCTAGTCTATGAAAAAGGGATCCTAGAGTTTCTTGGGAAATGATATCTGATCCTACAGGAATGGGATTATGCTGAAGAACACTAAATATTTAAACTGAAATAGCGATGTGAACAGATGGAAATGATCCTTAGTAGTAATGATTACTTATTTAATGAAGGGTTAAACCTAGTATAGGTGTATAAACCCTCATGATCAAAGGAATGAGTCTGGTGACCATTCCTTGAAAAGGGAGAGCATGCACAGCTATCGGGTTTCAAAGTGGACTGAGAAACGAATTTTGTTTCTAGGTACAAGAATTGTTGGACAAGTTTTTTTTTTTTTCTAATCAAACTGATAAATGGAGTTGTAGTAGAAATATAGAGTGATTGAGTGAGAAATCACAACAGACTCACGTGCTTGGTGGATAGGAAATTAATCTTCCAGAGTTCTTGTGGGAGGAGGAGAGTGGCCTCCATCCCTGACTATGTTGAACAGAAGGAAGAATTCTGGGTGTAATGGTCAAGACCGATCTTGACCTAAAGATACTCTAGATTTCTGAACTAGGATACTTAGTAAGTAACATAATTCGAAATTGCATTTGAGCTTTAAGGGAATATTCCAAATGGTATTAGACATTAAATTGTTAAAATTAAGATAAAATGGTTGACTAAATGTTGATTATGAATGTGGTAAAGGAAGTGTTGGGGCACTTCTAGAAGCCCAATGGGTCAGATTGACATCCAATGGTGGATGGTAGCCATATAGATATAGTTGGAAGCTAAATTGACTGATTTTGTTACCTTGGGCATGGTTATAATTTCCCAGATTGTATTTATAAGTTGGGTAATGTTCCATGGAGGTTGAGGCAAGAGTGTTTTCTTGCTAGCTATTATCGTATAAAAAGGGAACATAGTTATGACTATGTATGATTCAACTTCCATGTGAATGTCATGTAAATGAGAAAGGATGGCCTATTGTCAGGATAAGAGGCAAATGATTATGCCTCGAGGATCACATGAGAATGATTTTGAACAATCATGAGTTGCCTAATTTTAGAACAGAGATGTATGTAGGATGTGAAATATACCCATGGTAGCTACACAGAGACCTTTGATTATGCGTATGGTTAAGTACATCATGGATGTGAGTTAACAAAACCAGAATATGTATGGATACATAATTTGGGTGCATGAAAAATATGAATGTTTATATCCCTATGGAATATTAGGTAAACAACTAAATCTAACTCAAGGTTGAGGCCATCACATATAGTGATGGACGTGCAATAAGGAAGTTGCATGCTGAGGGATTTCTTATGGAATAACTGTGTGAAAACTTCGTCAGGAGGTCAGAGTCACAATCTTGATAATTGTTGAGAACTAAGTAGTGAACTACAAGCTTATATATATAAGAATAAGAATCTTGGATTACATTTTGAAAGCATCATGTAATGAATAGAAGACTAATGAATGAATAAGTGAGTATTTTTTATTGAATAGGCTTGGTTGAAGCCATGTTAAGAAAATGTAGTGAGGCCTTTAGAGATAACTCAGTGGGGCGGAAAAGTCCCAGATGGTGTAGAAAGCATTGGAAGAAGGGGAGAGCCCTCAATTATTTTCTTGTTGGGTATTATGTTTTATCTGGGATGAGAGAGATGGTACGCGGATGAAAGTAAATGTTTTGGCACCATAGTGATGACGGTCATATTAGAAACAATTGAGATTTGTTTTTGTTGCACTCATGAATGCATTAAGGATAATGCGATGAAGTGCATAAAGATGTTCTAGGACATGTTTGAAAATGTTTTATTGTCTTAACGTTATACACGGAATGTTTTTGAAAGGGAAGTTGTATGCCCCAAATACCCAAGTAGAGTATGATTCAGGAAGAAAAACATGATCGAATGAGGTTAATCAAGAACCTGGCAGAGGAGTTGAATGTGAGTTGTTCATCAGAGGGAATCTCGATCGCAGTCGTCAAATCGACTTCAATATCCACTAGAGTTAATGGATAAAACACTCGTTGTTTGATTAGATCGACGTTCGGGGATCATTGTGGAGCGCGAAGGTGAAATTAACGGATGTTCTAGTGCATGAACTACAATCAACCAACGTCGTTGATCTCGCCGGGGAGGAAGATCAACGACCACGATTAGACAGAGACGGGCGAACACTTTCCATATTGGGCCCTGCAATAATTGTGAACCATCGATCTGTGAACATATATCGATGGTTGGGAATCATTGTGGAGTGTGAAGGTGAAATTAATGGATGTGTTAGTGCACGGCCCACAATCAACCAACGTCGTTGATCTCATCAGGGTGGAGAACCAATGACCATGATTAAAATATTTGGGCGAGCACTTTTTAGATTGTGGAGATTGAACTCTTCGATAAAGAGMAAGCATATTGGGGTTCCGCAATCGTTGTGAACCGCCAATCTATGAACGATCAGTGGGMGAACCCGCAAGGAACCCATGCATTAGTGTCGCGTAAAACTCGTACTKTGATTGGGTTCTRTGGTTGATTTTAGCACATCAAAGCTCTATATTGACCTAAATTCTTGGTCAAACTCTTCTGTGTTGGAATTATTATTATCTGAAGATCGTGTGGTTAAAATCAATCAAAGGCTAATATCGATGGCTCGTGATCATTGCGRAGATTTCACATGCACACGGGTTAATGTCGAGACCTGTACCCATAATTTAAATTCAATATATCATTGTTTTGACTTTGGGATCTGATCATAGATCGGGCGACCCGTATCCATTGTGGATATTGGAATGAGAATTAAACCACGAGCTAGTTGAGGTTCCGCAATCCCTTGCAGTCGTTGGATCTAGGGGAAAACAGATCTACACCGTCGATTTTCGGACAAGGGATTTATCCAGGTTCATAGTTCCTGGATATGGGAACCGAAAGGATAGCGCCTGAAAAGAATAGAGCTGAGGTCATAGCTCTCGGTCGCATAGAGAGAAAACGGAGTCCCTCTGGGCCAGTCAAGGAAGATAGAGTTTAGCATTCTGCGTTAGACTGTGATTGTGAGGAATGGTTCTATGGGAATAAAGGTGCTCATAGCTAGCATATTGCATGGATTTTCTTCGAGGAAGTGCATGTTTGCATGAAAGGAAGACAATGAACCTTCAATTGAGGAAGGAGGACCTTCCAAAATTTTTACGTACATTATATGGATGTCAAAGGAATGCTTAAAGGCATTCATGTGAAACCCAGAGTTTCATGAATAACGATTTTAGGGTTGTGATCGATTCAAAACAGAAAAGATGGTTCTGCTAAAATAATAAATATGGACAAAGAATCCATATGGTAATAAGTTGGTTGAATTCAAACACACCTTGGCAAGAGTGCCTAACCTGAAAAGTGATAACCTGAAATCGATGCAAGGGTGCATTGGGTATGAATGTGACCATGAATGTTAGCTCATTTATTAAAGTCAATTGCTATCTGAATTTCATTTTGAAAAGTTGGTATACTAAACTGATGCATGTGTAAGGAATGAAATTCCATTTTTCTTTGTATCATCGAATCGATAAAAGTGATTCGATTGTTAGCATGCACAATTTAAGAATTGTTTTTTATGACGTGTGAAAATATATTTGCATGAGAAACTAACAATTTGTTTCATTGATTGAAGTTGAAAGTGTAGGAAGCAAAGGGATCTTGGATATGGCAGTCTTGTGAGCCCATAAGAAAGACCAAAATTTCATGTTGACCCAAACTACTATGGGAAGGAAAGTTCCATAATTGGTGGATCGGGTTCCGTGCAGAACAGATCTAAAAACAAAATGTGGAATTTGGAAATATGTGAGAATAAAATATCTGTCCAGAAAGGACAGATGAAGGCTATCAAGTTGAAAAGCATGAAAAATGGCTACGGTTGAGCCATGAGAACCCCGTGGTAATTCATGATCACCTGGAATATGTTGTGTTGAGGTAACACCAACCAGAGGGACGCCTCCGTAGAGAAATTCTAAGGGACGCCTTGACTGTAAGGCTCGATAAAGTCTCTAGGATTATTCTTGTGTGATAAAACCTTGGCAAGGCAGGATGGATCACCCAAATAATTGTATAACAAAGAAGGGGATGTCTGAGCCTGGGCTTGGAGGGTGAGTGGCCGCAAGGATGAGAAGACTCTGATAGTTCTTGTAAACTATTGATTGGGATCATGCACACAATGGGTATGTCAAGGAAAAATAGTGAGCCTAGATAACAAGACAGTCATGTGGATACAAATCCACAAACTGCGTAGATAAGTATTGTGCTAGATTATGAAATTTTCCTAGAAATTTTATGCAACCGTAAAAAATAATTCGCATGAGACTATGATTAATGTTCTTGTTATCCAAGAATTATTGAAGGCGGGTGACGAAGATTAAGAGTCTAAAAAAGGACCTGACCGAGAAATAAGATTAAGACTTCTGAAGTGGATGAATGAGAAAGGCATGACAGGTGTTACTGAGAAAGAACATCGAGTACGATTTTCCTTTTTAAGGGGGAGGGTATTGTAACACCCCTGTTTCCCCTAACTTGTAATTAATAATTAATTAGGATTACTATGTTGTGGCATGGGAACAGTGTAAATGTATTATTGTTTGATTGCCAAATAATTGACTGTGGGGGTGAATCCTTGAAAGTACTAGCCATGAGATCACTAGAGGAAAGAATGTGAACACGGTAAAAAGAACAGTTAATAAGAAAAGGACTGGTGTTTGAAACCTCAAACACCCCCATTATTGGCAGCATGGTCTAGCTGCAGAAGGTCAGCCTGAAGTACCATAGGGTCCTGAAGACCCAGAATGGACCCGGGGTTTCCTTCTAACAGAAGGAACATGATAGGAGGGATGTGCATGCAAGGCACGCAAGAGGATATGAAGAGAAGAGTGGAGAATGCGAGGAAGAGCAGCACAGAACGAGTCGAAGGCCACGATATTTATAAGGAGAAAGCATATGATAAACCTCGTTAAGGCCGTGATAGAGAGGGAGATATTTGAGAGTGTACAGAGAACCAGACCTTAGTTGAAGGTCACGAGCTTGATGTTGAGGTAGCATCTGATAAACCTCGTAGAAGATGTGAAAGTTAAAGGACCGATGAGAATTGGCATAAATTCCCTGGTGATATCATGGCTTGGCACGGGGGTGGCCAGAGCACTAAGAATGAATGCCTCTAATCCTATGTTTGGGTGGAAGGGAGAACACCCACAGTCAGTTAGTTGGTTGCCACCTGTAATAGATAAGTAATCTCATATCCTGTGTATTTAAGTAGTAACTGTGAATTAAAGTTGGATATCCTATGAATGTTGCAGGGATGGACACATTTTCTCAATGGTTATAATGTATCCCTTTAATTTTTCCTAATTGTGTATTTGAGAAAATAAGGAATTCTCTAGCTTGTACACGTAAATGCCTGAGCCCCGTGGTGGCTCAAGTTAAAATAAATGAACTGTGAATTGTTGACTTTGGGCATAGCCTCACGTGTGCATGTCGACACTCCCAGTCATTTTGAAGGAAGGGGTCGGTAAATCTCAAGAGAGGTAGTGCATGTGTGCACATATCCTCTGTGAGGAAGACAGAGATCGATAACCCCCTTCCCCTTAAGTTATAGAGTTGATAGATGAGCGCAAAAGGTGCACGGAGGATTTCTCTAAGAGTTAAGTTCAGGAGAACTAGCACAAAATACTTATGTATTTAAGGAGATGACATAACTCAATTATAATAATGAGTTTCAAGCCCCTAAAGGAGAGATCCTTTCGTTTGAAAGATGAATTGATGAGATTAGTTCGGGAGGAGCCGAAGTTCTTCATGATTGTCAGATCTGGAAAAGGAACATGAGTGTTAACCCTTCGATCCCTTCGGACTTCACAGGTCCGACAAATTGAGCATATTCGTTGCACAGGAGGTGAATCCCCCGAAGTCTAGAAGTAAATCTAGGTCGTAGATCTGTAGATTCCCAGGAACTATCTCGACCGTAGGATCTACAATATAGTCAGCCCGACGTTGACCACTTCGAGAGGACAGAGGTTTGGTAACACCAAAACCCCCGAAGTCCCGAAGTTGATGTGTACTGTCGATCTAAGGATCCTTTGGGATCCCTCACGACCATTCGATCGTGGGGACGTGAGTATTAATTTCGAGATCATGTGGGAGCCCATGTGTCGAGTGGTGTGGTTGCCAAGTGTCCCTATCGGAGTGGAACACATTCGGACCCAAGAGACCCTTAAACAGAAGTTACGATCTGCATATCTCTGGGGTCATGTAGATACCCTCAAACCGTCAGATTGAGGTCGTGGTCAGCCCGACATTGACCGACTCTGGGAGAAAAGAGGAGCTTGCATCACGAAACTCCCGAAGAGCCGAAGAGCCGAAGTAGATATGATCCCTCCAAGCCAAAGGGACAGGTGTCGTCAAATCTTGCACTCTGAAGAGAATTCACTTTGGGAGGACCAAAGTGTGAAGGCATAAGGAGTTTCGATGGTCGGAGTCTCGAAGTTATCCCAGTCGTTCGTTGGAAGGGATGTGTGGCAGAAGATCTGCCATTTCGGAAGAAGTCACTCCGAGAGAAAGTGAGTGTGGGGAGGTTGAAAACCCCGAATCCTGAAGAGACAAAGTGATTTGTAGTCATTGATCTCTAGGAGGCACGCATCGACAGATCGTTGACTTAGGGTGAAAGCACTACAAGAGAAATCAATTTTGGAGAGGTTGAAACTCTCGAAGCCTAAATAGTTGAAGTGAGTCATAGTCGTCGATCTGTGAGAGACATGTGTTAATAGACCGCATACTTTAGAAGTGAGTAAAAAGAAACGTGGAGTATAGGGTCACTCGAAGTGGATCCCCACTGTCAAACGAGAAGGACATGGGGCGTATGATCCTTAACTCCAGAAGAAAGTAATTCAGGAGAACATATTTTTGGAACGTTCGAAACTCTCGAACATCGAATTCTTGAAGTAAAACAGGACCGTTGGTCGGGAAAGATGTGTGGTGCATGATCCTTAACTCTGGAATAAAATGCTCCAGGAAGAAAGGTTGCAGAAATGTCTGAACCTCCTGAATGTCAAAGTCCTAAAATGAACCTGAGCCATTGATTTAAAACAGACATGCGGCACTTGATATGGAACTCTGAGTACAAAGTACTTCCGGAGAAAAGGTTGTGTGAGCGTCCGAGACTCCCAAACGTCAAAATCCTGAAGTGAATCACGGTCGTCGAAATCCAGAAGTGAATCACGGTTGTCGAAATCCTTGAGGACACGCAGCGTCAGATTGTGAACTTCGTAGATTTTCCACTCCGGAGGATTTGCGTAGTGGTTTTCTTGGTGCATGTCGTTTTGGCGTCTGGTCATAGCCCATAGTCATATGCAAGTATAGAGGGATGGAAGAACCCGAAGAACTTGGGAGAGGATATCTGCCAGCTACGAGCTCAGTTCAGAGCATGGAGATCGTGGCTGAAAAGATCTGGAAGAGAAGAATGGAATAGAGACCCCGAATGAGGGTATTGATTCTCTTAAGAAGAACAATTTTTTTACGCCCCACCATGGGTGTGTGACAAAAGGCATCAACTCAGCTCTATCATCCTTACAGCATTTAATTTCTTTAATTACATTTAAAATTTAAAAATGAGGGAAAAATGAGAGGGTGGGCGCCTCTCCCCTCCTTGAATGCGCTTTGATGTGATTGAATGTTGGCACATGCTTAGGTGGAAAGGATGCTCCTGCATCATACTCCACTGCTGGGAAAATCATGCTACTGCTCATGAGCTCCTTTGTCCCAATGTTGAAATCCTCCTGGATCCCAAACTTCTCTCTAGAATTGTCCTCCCGCTCCTCTATTTTGTTGTTGTTGTTTCTACCCTGCTACTCTTGCAGGTTCTTTTCTTCTGCTCAACTTGTCCTTGCTGGAATTATTCTCTCGTGATGTCTTCAACGTCACCTCTATGATTTCCTCAATCACTCTATCCAGTTGATTCACTGGCTAGCTCCCCTTATGAAGTCTGCTATGTTGTAGTTCCTCCTTGTCAATGGGTAGATCAGCTTGATCTCCCATGTTCTCTTCATCTCCTGTGGCATTGGCTTGCCACTCTACTGCAGACTCCAATTCTGCAGTCTCCTCATTGATTTTTTGCTCAGCTATCTCCTTTGGAAGATTGATTTTTGTCAACTTTGTTGCTGGTACAACTCTATCTCCCTCCAATTTCTCCTCAAGCTGGAATTCTGGTCCAATCTGCATGATTGTCTCCTGGCAGTCATCTTCTGGTTCTAGATTTTTCAACCAATCCTTCAGCATCTCCAAATCCATCTCTCACTGAGTGAGCATCCTAATTGTATGCTCATCTTTCTCTGTTGGGGATGAAAACAGTGTCTTCTCCTTCTCCTCCTCTATGATCGTCACAGCTAGTTGTCCTCCTTCTGATGCACCTGAACTTTGTGCATTGGCCTCTGTTCGGTTGATTGGCGGGAATATATGAATTCCCCCAATGAACATAATGCTTCTCTGATCCTCCTCCATCCACACTCCTTTCTGATATGAACTCCTAGATGAGCTCATCTCTTCTCCCTTGCCCACTTGGCAATTTTGGATTTCACTTCTTCCCTCATAGCAGTCTATGAGATCAATTGATCTCTCTACATTTCCCACCTGGAAATTTGAAAATTCACCGCTTCCCTCATGGAATTTCATGAGATCCTCCATTGATCTCAGCTCATTGACCACCTGGAAATATGATAGCTCATTGCTTCCCTCCTGGAATTCTATGATATCTCTGCTTGATCTCCTCTCCTCATCACCGAGGTTTTATCCAACTTCTAGATCAAAGACGCAAACCAGCTTCTCTATGTCACTGAGGGTTTCAACTTCCCTCAGACACCTCCTCAACACCTCTTACTACCTCCTGGAAAACAACTTTTGGATAGGCCATTTTACTCTTTTCTTCATGGGCCACTCATACCTCCAACACACCTGGGATTCTTGTTGCATCTTCAATGTTAGCCTCTCCATTTCTTCTCTAATATCCTCGAGCTCTTTATTCATCTCTTCTTTAATTTTCTAATGGTGATCTCCTTCTCGACCTCTCTTATGGCCTTCAATAGACATTTTCACCTTTGCCTTCCCTCTTGGAAATTCTATGGATTACCATGCAACTGAGAGTATCTCCAGCTCTTCTTCTCTGTCTCCTCTCTTATTTTCTTGTTGTATGCAAGAAAAATTAGGCTCTGATACCACTTGACGTAGACCCCCCTTCTCCCCTTGGGGTTTTTCAACCTCCCAGTCTAGGATCATTCAATTCATTGAGCCGAATCAGCTCTTTTGGCCCCCTGTTGGAACCCAAATCAAGTTACACAAGCCCTTTATCCCTAAGGTGCAGGTTTTATGAAACTCATGGAATTCTGCTAGGCCCCTTCCATCATATGACCTTGGGCTATGACCTCCAGCTAGCCCCCTTCATGACTTCGGGCTTCGTCGGTTTTGAATGCAGTTGAAGCCTTTTTACCCGATCCAGGGAACTTACCCGAATGGGATCTACGGTTCACGTTCCTCCAATAGCCAACAACTGTGATCTACTTCAAGACTCCAGCCCTTGGGAGTTCTGAGCGCTCCAAACACCTTTTTCCTTTGGATTATTTTGTACTCAGAGCTACAGATCAAGCGTCACACGTCCTTCTGAATCAATGGCTCCTGATTACTTCGGAAATTCGGCGATTTTGCACCCTCCACACAGACTTTTCGTCCAAGTTTGTTCCTCTGAAGTACACAGATCTCTGCCACATACCCCTTCTAGATCCAATGGTCCATATTTACTTCGTTGTTTTGGGACTTCGCAAAAATTCTCTTTTCCCCACACAAATCTCATGGACTCTATGATTCGTTGCCATGTATCATCCTCGATATCGACGGCTATGATTTACTTCACAGCTTCAGGACATCGACAATCCCACTCTTTGAACACCTCCAAACCTCCGAAGTGTTCCTGCTTCGAAGTGTAGGATATGGCAACACCTGTCCCTGCAGGGTCAATGGCCTAGATCTGCTTCGGCCCCCCGACGACTTCAGGAGTTCTCTGAAATCTGCTCCTGTTCTTGTCCAGAGTGTTATACCTTCGAACCTTCGGATCTTATGTCACATGCCTCCTGGAAATCGACGACCAGGATCTACTTCGTAACTTTGGGCTTCGGGATTTTTTCACACTCCACTCCCACTTTTCCCTGAAGTGATCTTTCTCTGAAGCACGTGGATTTTTGCCACCTGTCCTTTCCAAATCCAACGATCTAGATTTATTTTTCCTTCGCGACTTCAGCGATTTTTCTTCTGCTCCACGTAGATCTCTCAGGGCTTTACCTCCCGGACCTTCTAATCTTTCCCCACCTCTCCCTTCGTACGATGGACAGTTCCAACTAGCTTCGGAACTTTGGGACTTAGGGACTTCAGCAAGTCCTCACTCCTTGCACATAAAAAGGGTTAAAGTCCTGTGCACTTACCTGGATCCAATGGATGTCGATCCATGCACCTAGATCCAATGGTTGGTATCTTTTCGTCACCTAGACGCGCTCCTCCTTCGTCTTGGATCCTGATCTGACGGTCCAGATCACTTCTGATAGCAGATCTGACAGTTGTTGTAGCTTCTCCTCGGTTGTGGTTGTGTCTTCCTTCGAATGAAGGATTTCTCAATAAATTTCAAAGGTTTGGCTTCTGAAACTTCTCATGCGAACCCAACTTCTTGGATCTCGACTTCATTTCTGGGAACGTTATCCCTCCTTGAGCTTCTCCAATGTAACTTGACCTCGACTATGGCGCCTCCTTGCGCTCTACGTGCAAACTTGCACTTTCACTTCTGAGCTTGAGAACTTGCTGAGAACTCCAAAGGGGTCTCGGCCCTTCTAATTCCTTAGAATATTTCTAGTGCCCTCCTGGCACACTCTGCGCTCTTCTTCTGAGCTAGTGAACTTGAAGTAAATTCACACCTTCGTGTACTCTTTGCACTTATCTAAATCTTCAGACTTTCTCAACACTTGTCTAAGTATTGGCCCGGTGCACTCCTTGCACAGGTCTTCCTCCTGAATCCTGAATCCTTCAGGCACTGATGCATTCCTTGCATCCGCTCAATGCACACTTGCGTAGCTCCTCCCTACAGTCTATGAATTTGATTGTCTCCTGGTGCACAATTGCACCTGCACAATTCACTCCTTGCAAAGCCTTTCCTTCAGATGTTCAGCAACTCTGAAGTATCTCTCGTACCTGTCTACCAGAGTGTTCAGTAACTATGTGGGTGTATTCCTCTGACACTTTTCTCTGAAATCGAAACAGAGTTCTCTTGTGCACTCCTTGCACCTGCTCAATGCCCTCTTGGAAGAGTTCTACAGAGTATTCAGCAACTCTGTTTTTTGTGCCTTCTCCTGCACAGTTCCTCCTCCAAGGTGTTCAACAACCTTGAGGCTCCTCTTTGAGTCTGAGACTATCCTGGTTTTCCCTCCTGGCACATTCTCCTATGAACTCGACAAAATTCAGATGTGCACTCCTTGTATTGGCTCACATAGTCTTAAATACTATGTTGTTCACTCCTTGCACTTAGCCTAAAAGAACCCAGATATAATCCAGCAAACTCACAGACATAGAATTTTGTCTATCCCTACAGATGGAAACCTATCATACACATCTACAACATAAAATGAGCACATTGATAACATAAAACAAAAATTCACCACACAGGATTTCATAAATAGTGAAATTTGTTCGTTTGTATTAATATCATAATGCCAATTACAATGTGTGTAGGTTGGACTACAACAGAGCCTCAACTCTCTCCTCTCGGCGTACAATGATTTTTCATCAACTTTCAGCAGCCTCTACTGGGCATACATTACATTTCTTTATACAAGAGGAGACTCATTGAGTCTTTCCCTCCAACTACTCTAGTGGTGTCCAATCACCATTTAAAATGCCTATCTACTAAGGCTCATCACAATAAAAGACCACATACATCTTATATCTGAGGCAAAGCTCAATATCTGTTCCATCTCAAGCCTAATAAAGGTGACTTCATCTACTGCATGTACAAAGGCATCAACTTTTTTTTTTTTAACTAAAACGGTTATGTATTTTATTAAATGGGAAATCCAGCTGGCCGAAGCCTTACATCCTTCGCAAAACCATCTACAATCTTTTACACGCTGCTGTCCTTTTCAAGGAATACAAATTTTTATTGGGTCTCCATCATTTATGCATAGTTCTCCTTGGGCCAAGAGGAAGCCTTTATTGGCTAAAGTATCTGCTTCTTTGTTTTAATCCCTGAGTATATGGTAGCAGTTGAAGGAGGTGAAGTCCTGGAGAATGTGTCTTAGTCTTTGCAGGTTCTTGTTTAGGCCAGCATCATTGAACTATCCTCCCAAGTGTATCATTTTGATCAAGATTTCGGAATCTCCAAACGCTTGTAGGTTCCGGTGGCCTCTTTCCTTGACTATCTAGCAGACTTTTATCAAACTCAAGATTTCTTCTTGGTTGTTGGTTCATTGTCCGAGTCCCCAACAGAAGGTTCCTAGAGTTTTCCCTTCGCTGGAGTAAATGATTCCTCCAGCTCCCGCTGTACCAGGATTTCCCTTGGAGGCATCGTTGAAGAATGCTGTAGTTATTCCTTGCTTCTGCCACCATCTCTGGAAAGTGTCACGATTGTCCCTTAGCCTCCATTTTGTTTCGGAATGGGGTTTTTCAATGCATTGGGTCCGAAGAGTGAGCACAGAGTTACTGAGCCAATTCTTTTCTTCTTGCTGCAGCGAGATGTCTGTTTTGTGGTTTTGAGAACTCAAAGTTTCTATGAGGAGACCTTTTTCTTTCGCAGCTACCATGCTGGGGGTCCATGCTGTATTGTTGAATATTTGCTCGTTTCTTGCAAGCCAAAGCTTCCAGCACACATACTTAGGGATGGAGATCCAAACTCTGGCCCATAGCGTTTTCATTGAAAGCGAGGGATAGCAGTCCTTCCAGGTTGTAAAAAGATCTACAACTGAGATGTTAGAGGGGGCAGTGACCTTGAGACCATGGAGGGTAAGGAGCCAGACTTTGTTTGCAAATTGACAGTCTACAAACAAATGGTCAGATGTTTCCATGGCTTCTTTGCATAGAGCACATCTGTGAGGGCCTGCAATGTTTCTTTTCATTAAGTTTTCGCCGGTCAGAATATTTTTGTGCAATAGAGTCCAGAAGAAAAAATTTACCTTGGGAATCGCAGTAGAGTCCCATACCTCCTTCCATATTTTTGCTGGGGGTGGTCTATCTTTCTGGCGTTGAAGCATAGCGTAGCCTTTGGCTGTAGAGTAACTCCCTGTGGGTCCCCAGCCCCAGTTGTCTTTTTCAGTCTTGTGCACAGGTGCTGCCTCTTGGAGCTCTGCTTTGAGCGTTTCAAGCTGTTGGAGGAGGCGATTTGGGACATTTCCGAAATTCCATTCTGACCAGGAGCCGTCCTCATTCCATTTTGAGATGTCACTGATACTCTGTTTTCCTCTGTGGGAAAGAAAAACGCGAATTTCGTTCAGGCTGGCGTTTGAGGCAAGGGACGGCCTCCCCATTATCTGATATGTCCATAGGTAAGTCCATTTACCATTTCCAGGAACGTGGTACAGATCCTGGGTGAAGATTCGCGTCCCTTTGAGGCACAATTGCCATAGCTACGTGCTTTTCCTGTAGGTGGCGTTTTGTAAATTTCAAATTTTAGCGCTGGGAATGTATTTGTGCAATAGTGTTTTATTGACAAGATGAGAAGGCTCACTGAGCATCTTCCATAGGATTTTGCATCCAAGTGCAGTGTTGACAAGAGATGGATCTCTAATCTGGAGCCCGCCTTCTCTCAGAGGCAGCTTTACTGTTTCCCATCTGACCAAATGGAACTTGTGTTGATTCCCTTTACCACCGTGCCACAGGAAATCTCTCAGCAACTTGTTGATTTGCCCAGAAATCGATTTGGGTGCCAGGAGATAGGTTGCTTGGTAGATCGGCAATGAGGAGAGAACTGACTTTATCAGTGTTAATTTTCCTCCATGTGTGAGCCAATGTCCTCCCCAGGCATCAATTTTTCCTTTAATTTTTGTTAAGACTCCTTCCCACAGGTTGACTTTATTTATGCCCAATGATAATGGCATCCCAAGGTACTATATCTTTTCCCAATTTGCATACCCTTTGAACCCAGGGTGCGGGCAATCCTTTGAGTTTCATGTTCTGTTGCATTCCAACTATAGACAACACTTTTCCTTTCGCTTATCAAATCTCCTGACGCTTTGCAGTAATCTTGAAGTATGCTCTTGAAGGTAGAAGCTACTCTGTTTGAGGCTCCTCCTAGCATAAGAGAGTCATCCGCAAACAGAGCATGATTAATAGGCTTAAGGTCCTTCGTAATTATCAAGCCTGGGGTAGCTCCTATTAACCTTTCCTGCTCCAACTTCATGTTGAGTGAATCCGCCATTAAAATGTACAGAAAAGGAGAGAGAGGGCAGCCTTGCCTCAACCCCCTCGAATATTTAAAGAACTTTGTTGGCTTTCCGTTTACCAAAGGTGCTATCCATGGGCTGTGGGTGCAGGCTTGTATCAGGTTTACAAACTCTTGCTCAAATCTGAATGAGAGTAGAACTTGATATAGGAAGGACATCTTTACTATGTCGAAGGCGTTAGCCATGTCTAACTTGATCAACATGCCCTTCTCTTTTCTAAGTTTGTTGGAATGCATAGCTTCCTGAACTAGGATTACATTGTCTAGGATGTGTCTCCCTTTGATGAATCCTCCCTGCGATTCTGAGATGAGCTTGCCCAGCAGTGGCTTTATTCTGTTTGCAAGGAGTTTTGCAATTATCTTATAAGAGGCATTACAAAGGGAGATTGGCCTGAATCTATCAAAGGAGGCGGGGTTTGTTTCTTTCGAGATTAAAGCGAGGAAAGTTGAGTTGGTGCCACCTCCCAGTTTTTCTTTCTGTAGGAATCCTTTTACCATTCTAATGAGATCGGATTTGATTATATTCCAACATATCCTGTAAAAATGAATAGTGAACCCATCTCTCCCTGGAGCTTTGTCAGGGGCCATGGACCAGATGATTTTGTTGATTTCTTCTTCGTTGGTTGGGCTCAATAGTGTTGTGTTATCTTCTTTTGTAACCAGAGCCGGGATGTTCTTGAGGAATTCCTTACTGCCTTCTTCGTTATCATCATTATCTTTGCTGTAAAGATGGTGGAAATGTGAGACAGCAGCAACCTTTATTTGATCTATTCCTTTGCAAATCTTCCCATCATTGGTTGTGATTTCAGAGATGTGATTCCTGGAGAGTCGGGCTTTAAATTGGCGATGGAAGTAAGATGTGTTTCTGTCTCCGAATTCCAACCATAAGCTACGGGACTTTAGTCTCCAGTATTCTTCTTCGATTCTGAAGGAGTGGTAAGTTTTACTTTGGATTGCTTGTTCCTTTTCCAGATTTGTATTAGCAATATCTTTTATTTCCATTTCATTCTGCATCTTTCCCAACTGTTGCACTAGCTCCTTTATTTGGGTGTTTGGATTGCTTTCCGGGATTTTGCTCCATTCCTTGAGTGTTGTTTTTGTTATTTTTAATTTTTGTTCCCAGACAAAGTGGGGAGACCCAGTAACTGTGGTGGCCCATGCTAGTCGGACTGTCTCATAGAAGCCACTCTTTTCTTTCCACAAAGGGCTGAATCTGAACGGGATTGGGCCTAAATTTTATTCTTCCTCTAACGAAAGCAGGATGGGTTTGTGGTCCGGGGTAAGCTTGGGGAGGATGGCTGTGGAGATTAGCTTCCTTTCCAACAACAAAGTGCTTTGAACCAGAAACCTATCCAATCTGGCAGAAATGTGTTCCTCCCCTGTCCTATTATTGGTCCAGGTGTAGAGCCCTCTGCGTGGTTTAAAATCCATTAGATCCCACTGTTGTATCATGTCTTCTACTACATGAATCTGTTGATCCTTCCTGGTCCTTCCTCCCCTCTTTTCTGTTCCATTCATTACTAGGTTGAGATCTCCAACAATGATTATATTGTTTGGGGAAATTAGTTCTAGATACTCATTTAAAGTTTTCCAACAGTCTTTCTTTTCGGAGTGCAAAGTTGGTACATAAAGATTGAATAATGCAATGGTTAACTTACTTGTTGTATGCTTCARTTYTGTGAAGCTCCAATGCTGAGTGTTGTAGGAGTTGATGAGGTTGAATTGATCTTCCTTCCACAGTGTTTCTATTCCTCCGGAGGAGCCCCTTGCACTGATTACTTTCCCTGTATTCTTCTGCCATTTGTTTTTACTAATCTCTAGAAGGGCTTCCCCTTTGATTTTTGTCTCTTGGAGCATGAGAATGTCTGTTGGTTCCACTTTCATCAGGTCCTTAACTGCTTCGATTTCCGTCGAGTTCCCCAGACCTCTACAGTTCCAAGAGACGATTTTCATTACTTACTATTGGGGGTGGATGGGCCTCCTCCTTTTAGAGACCTTATTCTTGTGTTTCTGCCGATTGACATTTCTATGGTGGGTTGGCTTCCTTGGGTCTTTTTTCTTTCTTCCTCTTCCTCCCTTGCTTCTTTACAGGACTTCCTTCCTGCTCTTTTGGCTGGCCTTTCTAAGATCTCATCCTCAGAGGAGCTTGCTGGTTCTATCATTTTATTTCTAGCTATGTCTACATATCAAGGAGAGGGGGCTACATCCAGGATTCCTGTCGTTTTCCCTTGTTCCCTTGTATCTTTCCTTTTGGGGGGGGGATTTTGGATGTTCCCTGTTGTCCGTGATTATTTTTGGTTCTTTTGTTTCCTTATTGAGCTTTTTTTTTTATTTACTGATTGCGGCATGGGGTTGGGGTCCCTGTCAAGTTGCTCTTGCTCTAGTTTCCCGGGGTTGCCACTCTTCGTTGTTCCTTTGCTTCTAGATCTTGTTGTCCCTGTTTTCTGGACTATGATCCACTGATTTGTTTTCGTGTTCTCACTCTCATCTGCATTCTTTTTTTTGCAGTGCCTTTCGAAGTGACCGTATCCATGGCAGTGCCGGCATTTGAATGGTAATTGCACATAATCTAGCTCCTGGATATGCATCCAATCTGCCGCAGTTAGTTTGATTGCCTCTGGTAATCCCACTTCCAGATCCACCTCCACACAGATCTGGGCACATGAGTACTGATCTTTCCTTGGTGCTTGATCGATATACCTTCCGAGCTTGTTGCCGATTGCATGCAATGATTTTTGGTTCCAGCAGTGTAAAGGGAGATGGGGTAGGCCAACCCACACTGGAACGGTGGATGGCACATCCTGAGCTGGATCGAAATTCGGGGTCCATTTGTTCCAATATAACCCCTGGGGTCCCATGAAATATGGGTCATTTCTGAAGATGAGGCTTTTATCTTCAGGGTTTTCAAAGACAAAAACGAAGTAGCCTTTCCCTACGAAATGACTATTTATCCCTTCTGAGATGAGCGGGCTCCAGTTCCTCTRCACCCAGGCTTCGACGGATTTGGGAGAGGGCCAGAGCCCGGTAAATTGCCCGATGAGGCCTCTGTCTGCAAGATTGATTGTCGACCTGCAAGTTTCTTCTAATGGCAGTTCTACGCTTGGGATGCATTCCAGTTTCTTGACAAATTTGTGTTGAGCTGCTGACGGCAGTCTCTTGGAAGCCTCGGTCACAAGTTTCCTGAATGCATCGATCTCTGGCAAAGGGGGAGAGGTGGGGATGGCTCCCCCACCAGCGTCCATGGCTGGGGGACCCCTGCTCGCTGCTTGTTGCGTTGTGCTCCACGCTTAGGTCGCGCTCCTCACACCCTCACGCTCCTCACGTGAACCTTCATTGGTGCATCATTTGTTATAAAGGAATCAACTTGACTCTATCATCCTTACATCATTTAATTGCTTTAATTACATTTAAAATTTTAAAATGAGGGGAAAATAAAAGGGTTGGCGCCTCTCCCCTCCTTGAATTCGATTTGATGTGCTGGAATGCTAGCGCGTGCTTAGGTGGAAAGGATGCTCCTTCATCACATTGGGTGAATCATTTTCCTCTCCCAAAACGATTTTTATAAGTTCAAAGCTAGGATTGGTCATGCTACAAATAACTACAATGAACTCATGATGCTCAAACTGGTTATAATTCTTTCTCTAGAAAAAGAGGTCTCACAAATCCAAATCCTAGTTGATTCCCTCTTAGTGATACAATGGATGAAAGGGGACTTTGTTCTAAGGAATTTCATACTTCAACCACTTTTTAGAGACATCAAGAACTTGCAATCTTCATTTTCTCACATTACTTTTGCACATGTATATAGAGACAAAAACATTGAAGCTTATAGGTTGTTTAAAAAGAGCCTAGAGTTACAAGAAAGAACACAGGAGATCAAGAAGTCCCTTCAAAAACAACTTACTTCTTATATTCATGAATCCTATTTTTAATTTTTTTACATTATCAACACTGATGTTGAATGTCCTAAATGTATTTGAGATGACCATGGATCCTAGTTTTAATTTTCTTACATTATCAACACTGATGTTGAATGTCCTAAATGTATTTGAGATGATTGATGGCACTTTTTTTTTAACCTTACAAGGTTTTATGTACCTTTTGTATATTATCTATCAAACATACATGGTATTTTTATGGGAGTTGGGCAGCCCCAATCTACATTAAGCATGAACAATTCTTTTCTTTTTGTTAATTATTCACTCAATTAGAAGATATTTTCTTAAAGCAAGTTTTATGGTCATTTTGTATAGATATCCAACACTTTAAAAAATATATGGTATTTTACTCTTGTAATTTTGTTGCCTTTAATAATATTATTAAAAAAATTCCAAAAAAATTACATTTATGAAAATATGACATTTCACTTACAACTTGAGCATTTAGTATTTTAATATTATATATTTAATCATATTATAATTATAAATATAAAAATATAATAAAGATTTTTTGATTTATAATAAAGAATTCACTTACAACTAGAGCATTTAGTATTTTAGTATTATATATCTAATCATATTATAATTATAAATATAAAAGTATAATAAAGATTATTTGATTTATAATAAAGAATTCACTTACAACTTGAGCATTTAGTATTTTAATATTATGTGTTTAATCATACTATAATTATAAATATAAAAGTATAATAAAGATTCTTTGACTTATAATAAATAAACGATATTGATAATAACTATAAAAAGTATTACAAAGATTCAATACTGAATGTTAGTATAACTAATATGGTAAGAAGATTATAAAGAAATTTTTTTGTGGAAATAAAAAAAAAAAAAAAAATTGTAAGGNATTATAAAGAAATTTTTTTGTGGAAATAAAAAAAAAAAAAAAGATTGTAAGGGAATTTCATTTATAATTTTAATATATATAATATTGATTGTGATTATGATTATAATTAAAAGGAAAAAAAGATACTATATCAATAAAAAGTAAGAGCAACTTTCACAACTATAAAAGTTGGATCCTAAGAAGTTCTGGAGCCAAATTTTAAAACGCAATACTAAAGAAAATAATAGGATTCCCTTAACATATTGGAATTCCTACCTTAAAAATCTTTACGAGTTCCCTAATGCCATGGACACCATTCCTATTGTCCATACAAAGGAAGAAGTTTTTTCTTTAGATGACATAGAGTTCGGGGTTAAGCGACTTGCAAATGGGAAAGCTAAGGACATTAAAGGCTACCAAGTTGAAATTTTTAAAATCGAAGGGCTAATCCTTATCCCTCACATACACAAGCTCTTCAATTTAGCAGTCAAGCAGGGCTTCCCTAAACCCTGGACGCAAAGCCTCATTGTTCCTATTTTTT
>ML785436.1:171363-184686 GCA_009831015.1 Picea engelmannii
TGAAACTGGGCGTTGGTCAATCCCTAAAACGCTATGGGATGAAAGAGTGTGTCACCTTTGTGACACTAAGAAGGTTGAAGATGAAAAACACTTTCTCTTAGACTGTCCAGCCTATACCCATATTAGATCTCATTTTCAAAATATTGATCACACTACCAACCTTCCTAACCTCTTAACTCAACAAAAGTATGGTGATCTTGGAAATCTTCTCTTAATGCTTTTCGAGCACAGAAACAAAATTCTAAAGAATCACAAGTAATCACTTACCGTCTTAAGATCTGATAGACCAATTAGGTCTTAATGGACGTTAATCATCATCATCAACAACAACAACAATAATTCAATATTAAATGTTTAGTATAACTATAACAAAGATTCAATAGCGAATGTTAGTATAACTAATATGATAAAAAGATTATAAAGAAATTTTATTTATGATTTCAAATTTTAATATTATGTATTTAATCATATTATAAGTATAAATATTCTTTGATATATAGTAAAAACACAATATTGATTATGATTATAATTATAATTATAAGAAATGTAACAAGCATTCAATATTAGTATAAATAATGGTCGGAAAAAATCTTTTAGTTATTCAAAATTATATATATATATATATATTAATTTTTTTGTTATTATGTATATACCTCTTCAAAATCACACAAAATGTATTTAATATCAAATAATTAGGATCATAGGATCATGTAGGGTTCAAGATACAATTTTAGAAAATATATTCAAATTGTAATTAAAACAAAGCATTAGAAATTAATAGAAAACATAGTTGACAAGGCCATGATGTGGACATGTCTCCATTTGTGTTACGAAGTTGTGAAATGCTCACGATTATTCATGAGTCGATTAAAGTTTGTGAAATGCAAAGGATTATTGGTAAATTGATTAAAGTATTATCATAACAATAAGAATTTGCTAAATTGATTAAAGTAATAAGAGTTTTGAGAAAGAGAAATTATTTGTAATATTTTGATTTTAGTTATTTATAATATTTTGTTGGTTTTTTTATAAAATAAAGAAGAGAAGTACAAAGTTTTGTTATGTTATTTTTTATTTATTAAAAAAAGTGTTTGTTAGTGAAGGTTTTTATTTTAAATAAAATGTTTTTTATATTTAAATAAAATATATATGTATAAAGCAGATGATGAGTCGGAAAATCTAATAAACCTAACATTTAAGTTTTTATAGTAAAAAAAAAATTGATAAATGTTATATACAAATAACAGTAAAGTCCTACTTTAAAGATAACATAAGCATGACAGCATCATAATAAAATGACTATCATGCCATAATACAATTTTGCATTAGGAAGCAATGAGGGTTAATCCAACATCATAAGAGGAGCTATTGTTATCCTAGGGGAGGGGCTATTGTTATCATAGGGGGTTGGAACTTATCCTCAACATAAGGTTTAGGCTCCACCAATATCTACTCGCATTCGTTATTCACCCATTGCTTGCATTTAGGAGGCATTCCTTCCTCTGAAATGACAAGAGCCAAGTGAAAGTATTTTCCATTGTCCGAAACAAATAGGAGGTTAGCAATGATGTATCCCTTAAAACTCACGCATGGCTTGACCATCTCAATGGCGAGGGAATACATAATATTGTCAGGATTGGTTTGAATAGACATAATAGATAGTTGTAGGGGGGTCATTATTCATATTGCAAGGTGCATAACCCTCATAATACTACTACATAAAATGGGCCATTTCCAACTCCACCGTGTAGACCTCGACCTAAATCTACACATATAGGTTATCACTTATCAGGGACCCATCATATGAGGAAAATTTATTGGCGTGATACACATTCTTAGATCATGTTTCTTCTTTCAATCCTAATAAGTTGCCATGTTGCATTAAAATCACAGCCCAAAGAAGGTAGTTGTCGATTAAGTAATGTTTGCAGTTAATGGGGGTGTGGGGGTGTGCGAGGGGTGGTTAATATTAGAATCCATAAGCCCATTCCTAGGCTAACTTGAAAACTTGAATTATCAAAAAATGTGATTGATTGTTTCATATTTACTAAAAAAGGGGCAATGTGGTTGAGGCACATGTTGAACCCCTATTTTGTCACCCACCAAACACTTATTTTTTCCACTTGTACTCTGTTTTTTCATTTAAACCTAGCCTATTGCTACCCATTTCCATCATTTCAAGCCTAAGACCCCTTGACAAGTATTATGAGGTAAAATTTGTTTATTTTGTTGTTATTCCTAAGTTCTTGATAGTTTAAGGGTTTCTAGGATATATTATTGATGATGAATGTTAGAATCATTCATGTACTGTTGCAGATATTCCCGCACCAGTATAGTTGTTTCGGTACCTAAGTTTGTAGGTTCAAATATGTGTCTGTGCCCAGATTGAGATTGATCACATGGGTTTTGAAGGACTAAGTACCAGCATGGATTGTGACCAATTGGTTTGCGCCTAGGTCCAACATAGAAGCCCTCAGGCGTGGTCAAAGGTTATTTAGATAATTTATTGTGCCAAATTTACAGCAGTCAACTTCGGGTACAAATTCCAAGGAGATGGAAGCGAATCTAAAAAATCCACGATATGGATTTTTTCGAGAAAGGTCTCAATTGGTTACCACATGTGCAGTTTTCTAAATTTCAAAGGAATTTGGGAATACATCCTGGGTTTTCCCAGATTTTGTTGTTGTGTCCATTTTCAA
The DNA here is from genome assembly GCA_009831015.1 of Picea engelmannii. Taxonomy (NCBI): domain Eukaryota; kingdom Viridiplantae; phylum Streptophyta; class Pinopsida; order Pinales; family Pinaceae; genus Picea; species Picea engelmannii. The sequence goes on from ML785436.1 coordinate 174,063, forward strand.
ACCATGTCCCAACTTTGGAGTGCCTTCACAACGGTTTGCCAAATCTACCTGTGTACAACAATTTCTATTTTGTGTGGTTCAGGTTCAATCCATTTGGCAGATTACCCATTTTCGAATTATTGTGATAATTTATATGCATGAGAAAGGGGATTCATTGGATCTTTCTACTCATTGCAATTCTATTGTAAACAATATATAAAAGACTATGGTGCATTATGAGAGGAGGGGGGAGATAATATTACGTTGTTGTAAACTTGAGACAAGTTTCACACTTGTTGTGACACATTTCTGAACTCTATATTATGTAATGAAGGCGATGTAAATTCCATATTCATTCTCTCTTAATACAAATCTCAACTCTGATTCATAGCATCCATTTTATTTTAATACTATAAGTTTCAAAGGATTTCTATCGGTTGGCAAGGGCCCACTAACCCGTGATGCAAATCATATCTTGTATCATTGTTAGACTAGTTTGAATGTTGTAGCGGAAGTTAGTTTCATTAACATCTTATATGTCAGTGTTTGATCGTTTATGTTCCATCCACAATTTCATAATTCTAATTAGGTTTGAACATGTGCATGGTTCATCAATCGTTTGTGTGTTCTTTGTTGCAGTTGATGGGATTGAAAGTAATATCTTGAATCCATCTCCGGAGAAAAATCAGTAACAACATTTGCATATTCTCAGGGATAAGTGATTATAGTTTTTTGTCTTGATGTTCTGTTGAAATTTTAGTTAGCATTTCGATTACTGCAAATTTACAGACTTATCAGTTATTTCTTTTCTTAGGACCTTCGCCACTTTTTCATATACAACCAGATATATTGATATTGGTGATAAGATCTAGTTAGAGTCACGTCTTTGCACGTAGACAAACTATCTGGATGCAAAAGTGCAGTAGCACCACTTAGATCTATCATGCTTAGTGTGCTAATCGTGAGTACAAGTGCATGAGCTTTGGGTTAATCAAGAGTTTGGGGATTTACTCTTAAAGTTGGAAATTCCACTTTAGGTTAGTAACAAACACATATGAGGGTTTGATTAGCCTCATTTGGCTGACTTTATTCTACATATAGCACATTGCTTATAAATTTGGTCATTAGCTAGTATTTGAATTCCTTTTATAACCATAAATTGGTAATGAAGATGGGACAGATCCTCGAAATGTGCATGCATAGACCTTTGATTTGGACATGACCATATGTGGAGTTATGGTGTTATGTTCATGCTTAATAGAAGTTGCATGGATTAAGTGTAGTCATTTGTATTTCTTTTATGCTTGGTTGTTTTCATGCTTTGATAAGTTGTTGTAGGTTGAGTCATGTTTCGTCGGCACTAGTTGTTAGCATAGACTAGAATATGCTCTGATCTTGCATTTATTATGCTTTCATCTCTAAGTTTATGAACTCTGGGTTGATAATTTAATGTCTAGAAATTATTGCACATAATTTGCCCAACATTTTTGGCGTAGTTATTGAGGAGGTGCTAAAAATTAAGCATTAAAGCCTAGGTAGGTAGGTTTCCTTTAAATTACATGGATTTTGGGAGGAGAAATAGAAAGATGAGAGGTAAGAACCTGCGCGGCCACTATTGTGAGTTTCCCCAAAACCTTGATTGTTCCTTTCATGCAAGTGTGGTGTGATTTAATTATGCAATTAGTTTTAATCCATTTGTTTTAAAGTTAATATTTCAATTAGTTTTTGGGAGCTCTAAAATCCCTTTGTACACTAATCCATGTGCAAGACAAGACCTACTAGTTAGCAAAAGAAGGATGTTTAAGAGTTTGTTGAACAAATGCTACTCCGGGAGCTTTCTCAAATCCTAGCAGTAGTCTGGATCTTTGCCTCTCAGGAAGAGAAAATTTTGACAGCAATCAAGAACATACATGTACTCCGGGAAGTTATAGGTAACCAAAATTTCCATGAGACACATCTAAAATCTCCCTGTTGTGTCATTTTCGTCACTTGAGTGAGAAAAAGAAGATCACTTACAAGTCTAGTTGGGCCTACTAGACAAGGCAGAGGTTAGTGCATGAGTTAGATAATCCAAGCACATGAAATAAACAAGAAAATAAACTAAAAATAACTAACGAAATAAAACTACAATGCATAAGAAACTTTGAACCAAAATCAATCAACCAAATGACCAATATTATGCCACCAATGGATAACTATATTAGTTGGCAAAACACCATAGAAAAAGGAGGACTTATGGATCCCCTCTTCCTCCTTTGGAGGGCTCTTGAGTTCCCTATTGGAGAGCTCTTCTTACAATGATAAACAAGAAAGAAAATGGTGAAGAAATCCAAGCTTATTCCCTCAAGAGGTGAGTGGAATAGCTTATTGGAATGTTGCTAGAATGCTCCAAGAAGAAAAGAGGTTTCTTGAGGGAGGATTGAGGCAGCATAACAATACTATGAAATTCTTAACTTCTTAGTGCACCCATGGCCTCCATTTATAGCATGTCTTTGAGGCAATATCCAACTGGTTCTTAGTGTGAATAAGGGGCCCTTTAGGGCACCCTTTGGTCTTTGACCAGCCCCCCATTCAGATTCATCTCAGATTTGAGGGTCAAATCAAGTTGGGAGCTGGTCCATAAGTGGTTGAGGGATCGACAAGAACCATAAATTTGTCGTTCACAGGAGTGCACAGCTTTTATCCTACACAGTCGGCATGTGGCGCATTGTGCGCTCTATGGGCTTCTTTTCCTCGTGCATTGTGTGTGTGCTTCCTTTGGTGGTTCAACGCATGTCAATTTTTTGTCCAGTTGTATAGTTTTTTCCTCTTGGAAATGCATTTTTGGTGCTGCAGGTCAACTAATAGGTGTTTGGTAGTGTTGTATTCCTGTAACCATTTGCATTAAATGTTGCGGACGAAATTTCAATGATAACAGATGCCCCCTGATGTGTGAGGTTAGGAGCATACGTATAGCTGAAATACATAAATGTTTATTCTACTAAGAGTACCATTTTAAGGAAGAGTGTTGATAGAAATTGCAAGAGCGATCTGTCAGAGGGAGAGGGGAAACTGTGGGACCCAAACCTTTCTCTAAGGAGAGAAAATAAAATATGTATACAAACGAGGCAGGCATGCCCCATGCTCGTGTTTATGTAACCCAAAATAACTGCAGCGCCCTCCGGGGCGGTTTGATAACGGAATATGACAATTATGATGGTGAACATACTCTGAAGAGAGGCAAGGATGCCTAAAAAGGTGTCGATGAATCGTAGGCATTGATGGCCTAAAACATTCAAAGGTCTTCGGCCAGTATAAAACAACTGCAATAATCGCATAGTAAGACTCACCGTAACATGAGATTTTGTTGAAGTCGAATGTTATGGGGGTCAACGACATCAGAGAGCAATGATGGCTCTCTATGTGTCGTCTGAGACTCCTCGTTGTAAAGGTAATGAGAGTAAAGATACGGTCGCCCTTCTGGAAACTGTGTTGATGACGACAGAAAGGGAGACACGACTCCAAGAAGCAAAGGGCTTCATGAAATCTATGGAGATAAGATCAGGAACTGCTAGGGAATATGAACAAAGTCAAGGTGTGGTTAGACTCAAGACTACCCGTGGTTGGGGGTATATGGGAAGGATGATGGGAAGAAACCATAAAACTGTATCTAGTGTCAAGGGGACGACTAGACATGGGGTTAAACTATGCCAGAGACATGAAAAAGTGGGCAAACGCAGAGATCAGGGGGATATGTACTGTGGGATACTCAGGGTTTATGGACGATGTCAAGATGAGTAGAGGATAATGAATGCCCCAACCACGGGCGACATGGGTTGCTTTGGGGCAGTGCCATGTTAGGATCTAGCAAGATGTTTGTAACCATATTATGATGGGGTAAAGGGTTTTGTATAACAACAAGTTGAGGAGGGGCATTATATCCTTATTGTTTCTATGTGCATAGATTCTTTACCACTGTAATAACATGGAAAATATGAGTTGAGAGACCTGGGAAGAAAATATTGTAAGGAAACTTGGGCTTCCCACCCCCATGTTTCTATTGGTTTTTTTTATTGGCATCCCTATTGCCCCTAGAATTGTTATTAGTAAGTGCATTTCCCCCTTGCCCTTGATTTTGGTTCTTATCATTATTTAAGTGTGCAGGATGTTATTTTTTTCTTACATCGCTAATTTACTTGGAGTTGATTAATTTGTTGACATAAATTCTTACTTGAACGAATAGGATGGACCATATTGATTTTAGCCTGAGGAAAATGAGGTTGGTTCAAAGTTTGTCTTTGCTAGACCACAATAAACTAAGGTATATATGGTATAGGTGGGAAAATCGAGTATTTTTCCCCAAAATAATATATGACATTGAAGTCCTTGGACCATATAGGGTGTTCCATACACATTTGACTAGGGTATGTGGGAGGATGGCTAAACTAATTTGTTCCATACATCATTGTAGAACTACTAGTAAATATTATAAGACCATAGGAAGAGTGTGATTTAATAAGATTTCATGTGTTACACATAGGATCATTAGGATTAATATTGCAAATAATTTTGGACTAAGAGTAACCTAAATCCAATTATGGGCCTGGAGGATTTCTTGTTACTTTGTTAGGGCACCAAAGAAAGCTACATCCTTAAAAATTCCAGAAAACAAATATTTCATGAACCAATCAACGAAGACATTGTTGTTAGTATTGACTTTGCAAATTCTATGTCTATGCCTCCACTCATGTATATGATCAAAGATATGGGTGGTGTTATCCTGATGCCACTAGTCAATATCTTTGTACCAATAACATAGCACACTAGTAACTGGATATGTGTTGAGAATGTTTCCTCTAAAGAACAAAAAGTGGTATGAAATTTCCTAGGAAATTATATATAACATGTTATTGCAATGCTTGTCAAAGTGTGTTGGAAAAGATTAACCTTACTCTATTTTCCAAGATATTCTTTAATAAGTACCATAGATGAAATGTTATTACATGGTTGGAAGGGTCTTCACTAAAATTTCCCTCAAACTTAAGGGTTTCTTAGGGAAAAGTAACTTGAATTCTAGGTCAACTAGGGTCATAACATATCAAATCATTACTCAATTGTGATAGATACATAATATTGAGGGTATATAAAAAAAGAAAAAGGAGTGTTAAAGAATGAATTTTGATTAGCCTTGGATTACCTCCATAATTCCCATGTTTTTTTCCTCCTCCATTATCTAAGTTTCCACCCCTACCACCATAGTCATTGTTGTTGTGGTTTTCACTACTATCACCAGGGATAATTTTAAGGATGGAAATTTATATTTAAGCGCAGAAACCTGGGCTAATATTACTAGTCTTTAATATGCAAAATGTAAAATGTTTGGAGATAGTTTTGTTAAAATATTCAAATTTCTAAGGATTTTAGATAGATTCTATATAATTTTGGCGATTTTTAAGGTAAAATAATTTTATTCTATGTAATTTGGGTGAATCATTTTTAGAAAAAATGGAAATTAGAAAATCTTTTTTTGGGAAAAACCATGGAAAATTAGCCCATTTGCAAAACTTAGCCCCTAAAATCATCTATGACTATCACCACTATGACCATCACCATCACTTCCCCCATGGCCAACATGACTAGCACCATCATGGATATCACCACTACCACCACTGCCACCAACATGACTACTACCACCATCACTACCATTGAGAGTGCCACCACCATCATTGTTCATTAGTTGTGTTAGACATACCGAATAAAGGATTTTGAAATATGTGAGTTGTGATTTTACAATTGTTCTAAAAAAATATTTGTATCTTCATGGGGGTTAGTTAAAAGTTCTTATAAGTTTCTAGAGGCTAAAATATGCTCTATAATTGGCACTTGACACATCCTCATAAGTCAGTTTGGAAATTGAAGAGAACATCCTACAATTGTCAAGGATCCCCTTGGAGGGACTTGATCAACCACTTTGAAAGATCAAAGTAGGATCGAAATCCTAGGTCATCTACCATATGCAAAAGTAAAAAACATAGCAAAATACTTGCTACAACATCAAGAAAGAAAAGAGTTGTCAAGTGAAAACTAGTCCTTCCAAATGAACCTCAACCAAGGGTGATGAAATATGTCAATGATGCAACCCATGTGAAGGTGAGAAATCACTTACTAGATCTTTGTAAGATAGAGTTTCCCATGGGGATGAATTCCATGAGAAGATATCAAAGTTAGAAACTAACCTGCTCAGAAACTTTATTGTTAGTCTGCAACAAGTTTACCCTAAGTGGTGCCCTATGAATCAAGATGTTAGGTTACTTATATAAGTATGTGATCAAGTGGAATATATTTATTGAGCCCTTGATAATTGTTTGACATTGATAACTACAAAAAATCAGGAATGCCTAATAGACTTCCATCATTTGTTTAACCATAAAGGCTTCATCTCAACATTTCTTAACTCATCAAGTGAGATATGGAGGACAAACTGACACTCTCATGGCCTCTACCTTTGAGTATATACCCTTGTGGAGTAGGCATATCCCCTTAATCACGCCTTATAGTAGGATTTCTCCACTCAACTAGGTAAACAACCTATGTTTAGATGTGGGTGGTTAAGACATATTTTTTCACAACTTTTATTCTCGAAGCCCTAAAACCTAAACTATACAATGTGTATATAAAAAAGGAATTTATTTCATTATAATTAAGTACTCCTCTTAAATTTATTTACCTAATAAAAAAATGAAAAAATTATATTTAAAATCTTGAAAAAAAAATTCTTCAAATTAAAACTAAAATTGAAATAAAAAAATGTGAAATACAATTGAAAATTTTCTTATCAAAATGAATTTGAAATGAAAATTTTCTCTCTAAAAAATGAAAAGTGTCAATGCAACACTTCTAAAAACAAGTGTACAAACAAACTTATCACTGAGTAAACAAAGGATCAATACCATTAAAGAAAGGGTTGCATGTCTTCTTACATTAATAATAATAAGTGCTAATATATGTTAGTCCATGGATCATTAATAAAGAGTTTTGATAATTAATAATAAATAGTGGGTTGGTATCATTAATAATAGATAGTGATACAAGTGTACAAACAAGCTTATTGCTTAGTAAACAAAGGATAGGTATGATTAAAGAAAGAGTTGCATGTCTTTTTACATTAATAATAATAAGTGCTAACATATGTTAGTCTATGAATCATTAATAAAGGGTTTTCAATATTTATAATAGATAATGAGTTATATATATATATATATATATATATATATATATATATATATATATATATATATATATATTAAAATTGTTATTAATTTAATGAAATAATTTTAATTTGGTTTAGTAACATTTACAACTTCATTATCATTTGTTTCAATATGAATGGCTTAAACTTGAATTACATTTGACAATGCAATGGTGTTTTTATCAATTTACATATTTAAGTGATGAATGTTGAATCTCAATAAAGGCATGTAAGTGCTTTCACGAATGCATAAGATGAGTATATGAGATGGTGACATCATGGAATTATGATGACAATTTTTTTGACATCTATCTAAATTTTATATTGCAATCTTATTTTAGTATTGTTTGCTCAAGTACACAGTCCAATTTCCTGATTTGACATCTAAATCTTGGAAGAGCCTTATGTGGGTTAAGGTGGCGAAATGGGAAAACCAAGGTATAATGGTGGTTAGTATGTAAAAAGAATATTGTCTCAACTCATCTAAGATAAATGAGTCTTTTTTCATGAATTAAAATAATGGTAGATATCTAACAATAATTTTTTCAATGAATTAAAAGGATATACAACAAGGATCATTGAAAAATAGACAGAACTTAATTTTGATAAAGCATTGTCGCATGTAAGCCCCACACTTCTATTAAAAAATGTTTTTACTCTGTCACATGTAAGCCCCACCCTTCTATTAAAAAATGTTTTTAATCATAAAAATGAGTGTTCGTCAAAATGTCAATTATATTTGTGAAAGGGTCTATTTGGGGATTTTTGGGTGTACAAATCCAATGCAATTGACATAATTGTATTAGCAAAAGGGTGGTGAAAAGTGGGTTTTGGGTGTTAGAATTAGGTGTCCAACTACTTGGAAATACTTTTGAGTTTAATATATGGTTTAATTTGTAATTTATTTATACAATAAGTAGTTGAAGAGTTATATCTCTAGGCTTTTTATAAATAGTTTTTGGATGTCATCAAATATAGCATTAATGTTGAAAAAAAATATAGCATCAAAAAAAAATGGTATATGATGATTTTCAAAGTATCAAAATAAGCACTCTAACTTACCATATCTTGTTAATTTTTTGAAGATTACATAGGTCATGAATTATTTGGTTTTTTCTTTATCTTCATACAGTGTGAGTGGGCTTAATGGTTAAGAACATGCGTTTCCTCCTAAGAAGTCACAACCTCCTAAGAAGTCACAAGTTCAAATCCAACGAATAGACATCACTCACTAGTTCAAATCCAACGAATAGACATCACTCACTCGCGCATCACCTAGTATAAGTCATTTATATTAGAATATGTAGATGAGTCTAGCAACCTACTACCTACATATTTCATGGTTGGCATTAATGTGCCTTCCTTAATTATAGAAATAAATTCCAACAAACATATTCCATGGTTGACATTAATGTGCAGGTTGCAAGTTTGATGGGGAGGTAAGGGATTTTGTCTATGGAGGAGGGCATATGGGAAATATTAAGTACCATGTAGTGATCCAATTATTAGTTCAACTTTTTTTCATCATGTCCGTTAGATGATAAATAGTGTGTACCCAACAAAAGAGGATAAACCAGACAGTGAACCAATCATTGACTCACTGCATGGTGCTTAATGTTTCCTGAGAACATACAGCCTCATAGAACTCTGATTCACTTGTTTCATCTAAAATCTGTTTGAGGTTCTAAAATTCATAAACAACTATAAGAAAGAGACTTCATAAACAACTATAAGAAAGAGACCCGGCACCTATTGATGACCCTTTGAGCTTCTTGAGAGCAATGCAGTATTCATCAAACTTCCGAAATTTCAAACATTCTTCTTCAGCCAAGCATTTGACTGTTTGTTTATTGGCATTGGTTTTGCATAGTTGTTGGCTTGAAAGGTGAGAGTTTATAGCCATTTACATTATTCATGCTATTGCATTTTCAAACCTTGTTGGTTTTTGCCCTGCTTTGGGAGTCAAGAAACGAAGATTACGAGCAGTGCTTCTTGTCTGCCCTACGTGTTAAAATTTTAAAATTGTATCTTGCTTAAAAAGTGCATTCTCGGTCATCTTTTTGAGCTTTAGCAAGTTGATTTTTGCAAGTTGAAAATGGCATCTTCAAATCTCTTTTTGAGCAAGCTTGGAATGCATTTCCAGCTCCCATATTCAAGCTTGAAGCTCCCATATTCAAGCTTGAAAATCATCTCGTGTCTCCTTTTTTTGCATGCTTGAAATGCATTCCCAATACTCATATTCAACCTTGTTAAAGTTGCATTTCCAGCTTTCATATCCAAGATTTTAAGTTACAATCTTAGCCCTCTCGACAAAAACCGAGGATGCTACTTCTCTCATGGTCATATATGCATATTCAACTCTCTTTTGTGAACTTGTTTGCATGCATTTCCAGCTGTCATGCTCAAGCTTGAGCATGTATTTTCAGCCCTTATCACTGGCATAAAACGTCAATTTTCATTCTTCTTATTGAGTGTTGAATTTGCATACTCGACTCTTGTTGTTTAGTTTAAGATTTCTCTCACAGGCCTGATAATTTTCAGCCTTGTATTCTTGCTTGAAGGATGATTTCCGTTTGTTCTTTTTATGTCTCCACATAATGTTGCTTTTTTGGATCAAGGAGAAGAGTGGTGGGCTGACTTTGCATGGAGGATGAAAAGCTCTTTTTGGCAAATTAATGAAAATAACGTATTCCTCAAATTACAAACATGACCGAACAAAGCTCAATAAAACCATTTGCACATCTGAGAGGAAAACTAGATTAACAAACCAATATCCAATTTGAACGAAGATTGCAAGTGGATATTGAAGTTGCCATTTCACTTAAAATTTTGCTTTGCAGATTCACTATATTTATTTTGCAACAAAGAGAATTGTGTACTTGTATAAGTTCATGGATGAAATATGGATTGAAAGCATTCATTGCTCGATTGCAAGAGAACTAAAAGAGAAACTCAAACATTAAGAGAAAAACTTTGTAAGTATAAATTTTTAGTGTTTTTATGTTTAATTGATCAAAACTTAAAAGTTTACATTCATATTAGATTGTTTTTAAAAGAGAATGTTGAAGGATCACTTTTTTCCTTGTATGGCATATCAAGCAATTGTTTTAAGGCAAACATTAAGTACCATGTAGTGATCTTATCATTGATTTGTTGCTTGGATATTGTGTTCATTTCATGTATGGCATATCAAGCAATCGTTTTAAGGCAAACATTAAATACCATGTAGTGATCTTATCATTATCATTGATTCATTGCTTAGATATTGTGTTCATTTCATATATAAGCAATTAGCCAATCATTAACTCCCTACATAGTACTTAATATATTTTATGTTACCAATAAAAAATTACAAAGTATAATATTAATGTTTTATTTTATAAATATAAATATGATATCTTTTTTCTTTAATATATA
>ML785436.1:184868-201051 GCA_009831015.1 Picea engelmannii
TATATATATATATATATATTCTTCCACAAAATCACAAAATCATTGAGAAAAAATGGTTTACACCACTCCATTTTCAAGTATGATCACCGCATATACCTAATATTTTATTTTACACTGACCAGCTTCCTTTTCATTTGGGCAGTCTTCTTTATCCTAACAACCAGACAAGCCATGTCAAAAACTGTGACAACTCTCCTATGCATTCGCTCCTGCCTGTAACCCCGTAACAGCTATGTACAACTGCATATATATATTTTCAAAAAGAGGCATAAGTTGCAGATGACAAAAACAGTGACAACTCTCTTATGCATACGTTCCTGCCTGTAAACATGTAACAGCTATTGTACAGCTATGTACAACTGCATATATATATTTTCAAAAAGAGGCATAAGTTGCAGATGACAAAAACAGTGACAACTCTCTTATGCATACGTTCCTGCCTGTAAACCTGTAACAGCTATTGTACAACTGCATGTATATATATTTTCAAAAGGAGGCATAAGTTGCAGAGTGAGTAAATGTGATGTGATATGAAAAAGCTTTAATGTTTTGTTTTGTTCTACAAAGTTGTCAGAGACTTACCTCAACATGCTGAGAGGAAGCAGTGATCTGGAATGGTGCATTCAACTGTAATGTTTCTACAAACACCTCAGCATCCTGGGAGGAAGTAGTGGTGTGGTACTTTTAACTCTAAGAAGCAGTGGTGCGGAATGGTGCTTTCAACTGTAATGTTTGTAGAAACACCTCAGCATCCTGGAAGGAAGTAATGGTGTGGTACTTTCAACACTAAGGTTTTTAAATGTGGTATTTCTTTACTTTAAAGTATAAAACTTTGTATTTATATAATATGGAAAGAAGGGAATGGTGCTTTTCAATTGTAACGTTTTTGGATGTATGCATTTAAATTGTAAGGGATGGTGCTTTCGATTGTAACGTTTTTGGATGTATGCATTTACTTCTCAATTATATAATTGTGTATTTATTTAAGTTTTATTTTATTTAATATTAAAATTTTATCATTTTTATTAAAAAATGAGTTTTATAATTTTTTAGAAAAAATGGTATTGATTTGTTTTGATGGTAAAGACTAGCACAGCAGCAAACTTGTGGTTGGTGAAGGCCAGAAAGGTTTAGGTTGGCCCAGAAAATGAAAAGTTGATTCACATCTCTCCACTTTGTAACAAAACCTTAATCTTTGTTAATTACTCAGATTTGACAATCAACTAGCCACCATAGTAAATTTTAAATATGATCAAGTAAAAGTAATTAAGTTGATTGTCTTTGCTAATTTTTAAATTAAGTTTATTTCAACCATAAAAACAAACATAGTTAGAATTTAATTTTTTTTACAAATTAAATAAAAATTTAAATTATGTTTAATGGTAGAAAATTTAGATGAGAAGTTTTTTTAGTGTGTAGATTTTCACAATGAGTGATAATAATGTTGAGTTTTTTGGAAATAAATTATGTAACAGATTTTCATTGTCCAACTTTTCCAATGGACACTTTATCCATAAGCAGGGACACATAAAGCTAGAAATGATCATTTTCCCTCACAATGGGTGGTGTCCATTGGAAGCATTTTCAGCTTTATTTGTCCCTGACAATGGATGGAATGTTGGGTGGTGTTCACTGGAAACATTTTCAGCTTTATGTGTCCTTGGCAATGAATGGAGTGTTGGGTAGTGTCAGTTGGAAACATTTTCAGCTTTATGTGTCCCACAATGGATAAAGTGTTCACTAGAAAAGTTGGACAATGAAAATCTCTTACATAGTTTATTTCCAAAAAAAACTCAACATCAAAATAATAGGTTGACTTAATAATGATTCAATTAATATTTTATGTTAAAATGGATTTATCTAAACAAAAATAAAAATTTATATTTTTCATAAATAAAAAATTTAGAGTGTGCATAATAATTGGATGAGAGCTTTATGTAATAATAGTTGGTTGTCTTTATTAATTTCTAAAACTCAACATCAAAATAATAGGTTGATGTAATAATGATTTAATTAATATTTTATGTTAAAATAGATTTATCTAAAAAGTTAGAATTTATATTTGGGTGAGAACAATTTATAAGAAAGTGCGTTATTTAAGCACTCCATAAGTGAAGTCACCAGTTTCAAATCTCTGCGATAGAAAACTTATATTTTCTATACTTTAAATAAAAATATATATGAAATTATGCTTAATAATAAAGATGAAAAATTGTTTCATTAACTATTTAAATAATTATATAATTTTTCTTTCTTAATAATGAAAATTTAGAATACATATTTTTTATAAATTAAATAAAAAAATTTAATTATTTGAAAGTGCAAGTTTTTATAGCTATAGACATAAGGTAGATTGTACAGAGTGCTTCTCCAAAAATATAATTAGAAAATTGTAATAATAATTTAATTAATTATATAATTAAATTATTTATCTTTACTAATTTGTATATTAAAGTGATTTTATTTTATTAATGAAAAGTTAAAATTTATATTTTTTCATAAATTAAATAAAAAATTGTTAATTATACTTTAGGATAAAGAATAGAGATTGTTATAGTAATGATTTAAATAATTATATCGTTAAGTTGATTGTATTTATTTATGTTAAAATAGTTTTATGTTAGAATTTATATTTTTTATAAATTAAAAATTATAATATTTTAAATAATAATACTAATTTAATTTTAAGGTCATGGTTAAGCAAGATATCAAATTGGTGTATGAAACCTCTTGTTTATGGAATAAGAGACACTTTTATTCAGGATTTAATTGTTAAAGTTTAAGAAAGTATACATACTCTTCCCCTATAAATTTAAACTCAAAATATATATTTAAAATACTCATAACTTATAGATTCTTTTAAAGAATTTACAAATAAAGCATCTTACAAACAACATTACAACCATGTTAAAATAAAACCAAAATTCAACTAACAATAACTCAACTAAGTGTGTGGAAGATATTGCTATTTAGGTTTCTTTGGGTTGATGGGACCCAAGCAGAATTTTTTCATTTAGCTATTGTTTCCAATATTCTTTTGGAATGCCATCTTGGATATGGTGAATTCTTTAGCATTTTCATGCCCATTACATCGTAAAAGGAAAGCAATAGAATAGAAACCAAGGAGTAGTTATCCTCGAGCTCTCAACCCATGGTGTTTTCTGCTTATATTTCAATGAAAAGGAGGATTTGAAATATTTACACACTATAACAATTTTTAATTTAATATTAATGTTGATTAGTGATATGATATGGTATGGGTGATGGAATTTATATATAAATAAATAAAAAATGGATGTAGAAAATGGTGTTAAATAGTTTAACAAAGTTTTAGGTATAAAAAGGTGAAAAAAAAGAGATTAAACAATATAATATAATAACAAGTTATAAGTATATAAATATAATATAATAACAAGTTATAAGTATATAAATGAATAAATAAAATTTTAAAAAATAATTAATTTGTTTTTAATATTTATAATTGAGAAACTAGATTATATAATATTGTAGTGAATGTGTATTTTAATAAAATTTAAGTTTTAAATTATAGAAAAGGTGTGATTTAGTTAATTGAGTTTAGTTTGGGTGGTTAAGAGGAAAAGTTGTTGATCTCTTCATCCATATGTAAATCTTGTCTATGACATGTTTGTCTTTGTAAGTCTATTGGAGTTAGTAAGTGATCCAGGTGGACATCGATGGCCACCCACCTATTTCACTGGCTCAAATTATAGTTTCCATCTTGGCAGTTTTTCTACATTTTTTCGGGTCTCAAACTTCCAGGGTTGTTTTGAGGCCCTAAACGACGTTTTTTTGACTTGGCAACACCCAATAGATCTCTATTGGGATTCTTGGATCATTCAAAATGTGTACTCCTTAACTAGACCTTTCTGACAGGGTACCAAGCACCCCAAATGGAGATCGTATGAAAAAGTTGTGCCCTCGGGAAGTTGACGTATCAACTACCCCCATTGGGGCCCACAAACCTTTTGGCGTTTCATCTTCCGGGGTTAGGGTTTTCTCATTTATGATTTATGTTAAAAGGGCCTTTAGAGCCTCATTGTAATCAACTTCTTGCGAATGAGAGTAGACGACACATCTCTCTTTAGAGATAAGGTACCACCATTCTAGCTAGCTTATGTGCTTTGCATTTTATATTCTTTTGTATTCCATACAGTGATTAATAAAATCTGAGTTTTACTGTATTATTTTGATCCTTGCAATATCTATGTGTATATCCTTGTTATATATCTGTTATATTTATATCTTCATGTCATTCTCAAAATAATCCAGATCAATGGTATTAGAGCAGTCTACTCCTTATCGTTCTTAGTGCATGTCCTCGACGAGGTTAGGGTATAGAGAGTTGGGTCTCGAGCTTGTTTTTCTTGAGGAAAATCGCTCTCTCCCGCCCAAGAAACCTCCCATGGCAGAAGAAAAGAGGGATGACGGAGTAAGAGATCCTATCAAATTGTTGCTCGAGGAAGCCCTTGTGCGACAAAGGAATGAGATGATGGATAATTTCGCCCAGATCCTTTGACGGTTGTCGACAACAACAGAGGCACATTCAACCAACAGTCACTTTGGAGGTGCGAGTCCCTTTAAGGTATAATTTAACTTTGATATTCCTTTGTTTGAAGGCCCGGTAGATGTCGGCGCTTTGGAAAAATGGTTAATTTTTCTAGAGGGTTATTTCTCTATCCAAAAAACTTCTGACAGTGAAAAATCACCTTCACTCTCCTTAAGGCCCTTCCCCATGTCAGAGATTGGTGGGAGACTTATTGTGAGCGACATGTCGAGGACGAGTCTGCAATTTTCTGGCCAAGACCCACTTGGGCGGATTTTGTTGATCCCCTCAAGGAGCAATATTACCTTGTTGGAAACTGTGATGACCAATACATGAGATGGACTAGTGATGGACCAATAAAGGGGACAAACAGTGTCAGAGTTCACAAATACCTTCCATACCTTGTGCACCAAGTTAGGTATCAAAGACTCTAAGCGCCATCTGGTTCTAAAATACCGTGGGGATCTACACAAGTACATATGAATCGAAATGGAGTTTCTAGACATCTCATCATTGGGACCCACTTATTGATATGTCGTCAAAATTGAGCAGAAATTTAAGTAGCAGAACAAGCGGGAGTTCGAGTCTGCAAATTCGCAACAGACGAATTATGGTAAGGGTGGCCCTAACTCCCAGGAAAAGGATAAAGCAAGAATTACCATTCCTTGGACAACCAGTCCAAGCCACTAGCAAAGAAGGGAAATGGGAAGTCGAAGAAGGACACTAGAAAGTGGTGCGAGTTCCACAAAATCCCTTGGCACAATACTGATGAATGTCACTCCAAACAGTCATTCTTGGCTGAGATGAAAGCTTCGAGGTCAGATGTTGACCCAGACCCTGATTCAAAACTGGGAAAGGGAAAACAGATCATTGACGCAGAACCCATTGTCACCATCTCTACCACAAAAGTCTAGCTAGAGGAACCAGTGGAGCCTGAAGAAGGGGAGTGCCTCTTCCACTCACAGATGTGGGTGAAGGGGACCCCACTCCATTTCATTGTTGACAGTGTTATCCATAATAACCTAATCTCAACATAGGTCGGAAATAGGTTGAACTTGACAATGACACAACATCCTCAACCATACACCATCGGTTGGCTCAGTCAGGGATGGTACATACACATCAGCCAACAATGTCGCTTTCATGACGACATCAAACCCTTCAAAGATGAGGTATTGTGCGATGTTTCCCCCCTTGAATTTTGTGATGTTTTGTTAGGACAACCATATATGTGGAAGCATCATGTTGTTTATGAATCTAGGCCCCATAGTGTCATTATTACTTTGGGAGATCAACTCTATAGGGTAACCGAGGAAACCCCAACTACTATAGTCTCTTTGATCTCCGCGAAGCAGTGCAAAAAGATGGTCTCTCAGACCGGGAGATTTTTCCTCTTTATGGTTTGGTCAGAAGGTGAACAGAAGGTCATTGCAACCGCCAAAACCTTTGCACGGGGTCTCTCTACATAGTAGTAACATGTGGACAAGATAGTAGAAGAGCACAAAGACATATTTGTCTCACCTACTGAGGTGCATGTGCACTGTCAGGTAAAGAACTCAATTGATTTGACACTCGGTGCTCCTTTACCTAATGGACCTATATGCAGGTGTTCTATTATGGAGAATGAAGAAATCAAATGCTAGATCCAAGAGCTAATTCTGAAGGGGCACTTCAGACCAAGCTCCTCACCTTGTGTGATCCCAATTGTTCTGGTACAGAAGAAGGATGGGATATGGCGACTTTGTATTGATTACAAATCCCTAAAAAATATCACAATCAAGAACCAGTACCCAATCCCCCGGATTGATGATATTCTCAATCATCTCAAGGGAGCCAAGTTTTTCAGTAAGATTGATCTGAAGTCAGACTACCACCAGGTGTCAATTGAGAAAATTGATGTATTGAAGACAACCTTCAAGTCTAAAGAAGGTCTCTTCGAGTGGTTGATCATTCCTTTCGGCTTGACTAATGCTACGGCCACATTAATGCAGATGATGGACGGCATATTGCAGCCATTCACAAACTCATTTGTAGTCGTATATCTAGATGACATTCTCATATTTAGCAAAAATTGGGAGGAACATTTGAATCATATTCAACAGGTCTTGGGCACCATGCGACAACACAAGTTATATGCCAATTTGGAGAAGTGTTCTTTCGGCATGCACATAATCCAATATTTTGGATACATCGTGGATGAGCAAGTTGTGCATGTGGATCCAATGAAGATCCAATTCATTTGCAATTGGTCAGTCCCAAAGACAATGACCAAGCTATGCAGCTTCTTGGGCCTCACCAACTTCTTCCACCAGTTTGTGTTAGGGTTCTCTCATATCACTTGGACCCTAAGATAGGTGAAAAAGGGTGGAGCAAAGGCCAAGTTTGTGTGAGTTGTGCCCCAACATAAAGCATTCGAGGATTTGAATCTCCACTTCTACTCAGCACCAGTCCTTATTTTTCCAGACCCGCAACAACAATTTGAGATTGAGACAGATGCTTCATATTATGCTATCAATGCAGTCCTCACTCAACATGGGAATCTGGTATCCTATCATAGTGAAACACTCTCTGATGTTGTTCACAAATACCCCACCTATGATAAAGAGATGTACTCCATTGTGCAAGCATGTCGATAGTGGAAGCATTATATTCTGGGGAAGGAAACGATCATCCACACTTATCACAGGCCTCTGCAATTCATGTGGACACAAGGAAAGTTATAGAATGACCACAATCAGAAGTGGTCCACATACCTACAACAATTCCACTTGAACATCAAGTACAGGAATGGAAGCACCAACCATGTTTCATATTTCCTCAATCGACCTCTAGTAGTGGTGCTAACCATGGTTCTTAACTATTGTGGGAATGATACATCTAAGTGGACACAATTATACAATATTGACTCTGACTTTGTTGTTTTCTATCAGACATTGAGTGCGAGAAAAATAGTTCCAGACTTTCATCTCTAGGATGGATTTCTATGCCATCCAACCATCTATGTGTTCCTTCAAGCGAGCGTACAAAGATGATCTAGGAAGATCATTACAGTTGGGCAGCAGGACATTTTGGTGTAGAAAAAATAGTAGCAATATTGCAAAATCATTTGTAGTAGTCGAAGCTTCGAAAAGATGTATGCAAGTACATTAGATCCTGCACTTCTTGCACCATTTCCAAGCTCGTCATCAAGAAACAGGGGCTATACACCCATCTTCCTACTCATAGGCCTTGGGAGTCCATCTCCATGGATTACATGTCTGGTCTACCTTCAAAAAATCATGGGAATGACTGTGTCTTTGTGGTCGTTGATCGATTATCTAAGATGGCATTTTTGGCAGCATGCAAGAAGAGCATCATAACTGAGGCCACCGCCAATCTCTTCTTTGAACATGTTTGGGTTCATTTTGGGCTCCAACAAACCATTGTATCATATTGATATAGTAGGTTCCTAAACACTTTTTGGTCTAGCCTATGGTCGATGATGGACACCAAGTTGACCAAATAAACTTCATTCCACCCTTAGAATGATGGAAAAATAGAGGTAGTCAACAGGATGATTGTCCATATCTTGAGGATGTACAATTCCAAACATCCACGCACGTGGTATGAAATCATTCCTTATGTTCAACATAGCTACAACATATCCCTCCATAGCTCTATTGGCCACAACCCTTTTCAGTTGTGCTTAGGGTTCCAACCATTGGCCCCAATTAACGTAGATCTTCCCATTACAGTTGCACAGGAATATTCCTCCCATGCTCATACCAAGGTTGATCGAGCAACCAAA
Organism: Picea engelmannii; assembly: GCA_009831015.1. Classification (NCBI taxonomy): domain Eukaryota; kingdom Viridiplantae; phylum Streptophyta; class Pinopsida; order Pinales; family Pinaceae; genus Picea; species Picea engelmannii. Next base: position 193,220 of record ML785436.1, read on the forward strand.
TTTGTTGAGTGAATCCATCACATCCAACAACAAGTTCATAATATTTTGCAGAAATTCAATATCAAGTACAAGTAGCGCCATGATTAGCATCGAGTATCACACAAGTTTCAGGTGGGAGATAAGGTATGGTTTCATTTGCAAAAAGAGCACCTCACAAGACCCCATCAGAAGCTACACACACTTTGATATGGGCCTTACACCATCACCAAGGTTGTGGGTGAGAATTATTTTGAATTAAGTATTCCTCCTTTCCTTGGCTTGCACCTAGTATTTAATGTGGAACTACTTCGACCATATTTTCCACCTCTCCTAAACACTTCAAACGTGGTCGAGCACTTGGCCCCTCCATAAATCAATCCTGGTTGAATTGAAAAGGTGGCAGTTGATAGAATCATGGACACCAAGACGAAGGGTACCCACTAGCAGAACATCCAACTCTATCGGGTCATCAAAGAAGAGCAGTTTCTTCATCAGGGAAAGTGGCTCACCAGGAGTCAGATTTAGAAGAAGTTTCCCCATATGATGGAGGGACTTGATGCAATGGAGACCATTGTTTCCTAAGGGAGGGGGGACTAATTCAGGTGTACATTGGTGGCTTCCCACCTATTCAACTGGATCAAATTATAGTTTCCATCTTGGCAGTTTTTCTACAGTTTTTTGGGTCCCACACATTTGGGGCCATTTTGAGGCCCTAAACAACATTTTTTGACTTGGCAGCACCGAATAGATTCTTATTGGGAAGTATTGGAATGTTCATAATGTGTACTCCTCGGCTAGACCTTTTCGACAGGGTACCAAGCACCCCAAATGGAGATTGTATGCAAAAGTTGTGCCCTCGGGAAGTTGATGTATCAACTACCCCCATTGGGGCCCACAAACCTTTTGACATTTCATCTTTCAGGGTTAGGGTTTTGGATGTTTATGGTTTTCTCATTTATGCTTTATGTTAAAAAGGCCTTTGAAGCCTCATTGTAATCAGCATCTTGTGAATGAGAGTAGTCGACACATCTCTCTTCAAAGATAAGCTACTACGATTCTATATAGCTTGTGTGCTTTGCATTTTATAGTCTTTTGTATTCCAAATAGTCATTAATAGAACCTGAGTTTTATTGTGTTACTATGTTCCTTTCAATATCTATGTGTATCTCCATGTTATATCTATGTTATATTTCTATTTTCGTGTCGTTCTCAAAATAATATGAATCGGTAAGATAACAATGATCTTAATATGGCTTAAGTACTTGAGGGTGGCACAAGATGTTCCAAACATTTTGTTAGTTGGGTCTAGCTTGGGTGGTTAAAAGGAAAATTTGTTATCCTCCCACCTAATTTTAAATCCCACTTGTGACATGATTTCCCCTCATGGGCCTATTGGGGCTAGAAAGGTACTAGTAATGTCATTCTCACTTAAGTACTTGAGGTTGGAAGGAAATGTTTCCATACCATTTTTAAGTTGAAGGGGTGAACTGAATTGGTTGTCGCCAATGTCGTTGGGTATTTGGATAGATTCATGCCAATATGTATTGAGTTTGAATCCCTCCCCTTGGGGTTGATACACTAATCTATGTCAATGGGTTTAGTAGGGATGCCATCCACAAATGTCGAGAAACATCACTTAAACTTTTCCTTGAAAAAATAAAGAGATATGGGTTCAAGTCATATTTTGAAAACCAACAAAAACTACAAATCCCTTTGGATATGCATAAATAATCCAGTAATAAGATAAGAGAGCTGAAATTACTCTAGATTAAAGGATAGATAACAACTTTCTTAGAAAAAAAAAATAATAAAAATAACAATACATCTTTAGTTTTCGTAATAAAGTAGAATCTTAAAATGTGAGGATTTCTAAATAACAAACTAATAAAAATCATGTTATACGTCGAACATAAGTAAATAAAATATATGTATACTTTAGCAATCAAATCGATGCACAAAGAGGGTCCCTCATCCCACAAACAAAAGGGTTTCATACACCAATTTAATGTATGGCTTGGATGACCTTAAAATTAGTTTATTATTCCAACTGAAAAATTTATCATTATATATAAAATGTATAATTGTTTACAAAAAAATGATCATATCCAAAGTTTCCAGAGCTTTGATCTACCCTCCTACTCAGCCAACAAGAAAATCAATCATACTCTATCTCACAAAATAAACTCCTCAAAAACTCTCATCTATAGTGTAGAGGCAATCTTAACCTCGAATACAAGACTTTTCCCTTATACAAAATAATTACCAAAAAGCTATGGACTCCAAGAAAGGTTGCTCTATAAAAATTCATATCTTTATATCCAAGGTAGGTCCTTCATTACCATATTCCCAAAGAGAATAGTATACCTTGCCTTCAGGTAACTTGAATGCCTGTTTTTATTGCTTATCAGCCTCCATATTCAGTTCTTGATAGATATGGTTAAATCTGAGCTTGTTGAAATATTGGAATAGCTCTCTAAATCGGAACTTCCAGTAGTTTAGAGAAATTACATGTATCTTCCCTCTATTGTTGCACCAATCAATAAAAAATCTAGAGTCTCCCAAAACCTGTAAATTATAGATATGAAGTCTTGAGGCCAGAAGGAGATTTTCCCGAACTCCTAGGAATTTTACCCTTGTGTTGGTGCCAGGGACACAGTTACAAGTACAAGTAATGGAGGAAGTATCATTGAGTTTAATCACAACCCCATCCCCACTGTTTGTACCATTTTCTAGCACGACTCCATCAAAAAATCCCACAGATTCCCCTGTCAATAGAATAGACTGAAAGGTTCAAGGAAGTGTCTCCTTCTTATAAACTGGAGGTTTATTAAAAGAGACACAAAAATTGTAGACAACCAATTCAATAGTCGGGTTTCTATCCTCAAATAAGGCTCCATTTCACTCCATCCAAATGTTCCAGCACATCATAGTTGGCAGAGTAGCAAATTATGTAGATCGTGAGATCCATTTATCATAGCATACATTAAGGTTCGAGCCCTCCCACTCATTTCGTATTTTTAAGTCCTTTAAGATGCAGGACCAAACTTGCCTAGTAAAAATACAGTTAATCAACAAGTGACTAAATGTATCTGGCCCCACAGAACATAAAATACAGTAGCTAGGTCCTTCCCAACCCCTGGGTTGTAGAGATTCCCAAGTAATAATCTTATTTCCCATTGCAAGCCACAAGAAAAGCTTAATTTTTAGTGCAATCGGCCAGGTCCAGAACGAAACTCTCCACCCCCCTAAAGTGGTTGACCATTTAATCCTCGCAATGGCACTATAGACATTCTTCACCGTTAAAAAACCAGATTGGTCACCTCCACTCCAGAAAATTTCATCATCTTTGTCCTGAAGACATATGTTAGATCTTGATAACACCCTGCAGTATTTGTCCCATTCAATAGCCAAGACCCCGGTAAGCGCAAGTTCATGACTGTATTTCTAGATAGTGCCAATAGTATTAAATCACGTCCTTCCACCATCCCGATAAAGAAGATTAATATCCCTTTGTGATAATTCTGAAATGAGCGTTGGAGACAAGAGAGCAGAGGGACCCAAACCCATAATCATATCCTTACCAATACTGATCGATTGTCCTAAACCCAGACTCCAACTCAACCTTTGCGCTATAATCGGTAAGGATTTCAAAATATGTTTCCAAGTCGGTGAAGGAGTTGTCACCCTAGGAGAGATTGATCTAAACTAGGTGGCTACTGAAGTATAGGGTAAATACTTATCTTTGATGAGAGAGTGCCAGATTCCTTGCTTCATCAATACTCGCCATAGAGTGTCTGCCGCGAGAACACTATTAAATATAAATATGTTCCTCAATCCCCAACCTCCACATCGCTTCATTTTAGCTAAGTCTTCCCACCTACAAAGGTGAAGATGAGTTTTAACACTACATCCCGACCAAAGGAATATGAAATTTAGTTGTCTTATCCTTCTTAGAACAGAATTTGGAATCACTGTCAGGGACATCCAATATACCGATTGACTTTCCAAAACCTCTTTAATGAGAATATATCGCCCACCAAGGGATAGCCACCTATTACACCAGTGATCTATCTTTTTCTCATACTTTGAAATAAGCCACAGTCAGTCCTCAGATTTATAAGTATTTGCTTTCAAAAAATAACCCAGGTGTCTGAAACCGAGTTTGAGATCCACTAATTTGTACGGGAAGAAATCCATAAAAGAAGTTAATTGAACACCATAAATTCTAGAATAATGAACAGTAGTTTTGGATATATTTCTCTCCAAACCCAAAGCACTAAAGAAGTAATGTATAAGCTCATATATCACCTTCCATTCCACTAAAGAATCTCTGGTCATTAATAGCACATCATCAACAAAAAACAGATGTAGGATCCTTACTACTCTAGACACCTTGATTCCAGTTAACTTCCCCTCAGCCTACCCTTTTTTTAGTAAAATATTGAGCCCCTCCATTACCAAAATAAATAACAATGGAAACAAGGGGAATCCTTGTCTCAGTCCTCTACCTCACCAAAAAAAGGAATTTTTCTCTCCATTAATCAGGACCGCATAAGTTGTGTTGATCACACAGCTCATAATGCAATTGGTAGTCATCAGACCAAACCCCGATTGTATTAAACTCAATCTAAGAAAATCCCAATTGATACAGTCATAAGCCTTTTTTAATTCTAGCTTTAGAATCAGGGCCTATAAATTTTTCCTCTTAATGTTGTGTAGACACTCTTGGGTCATCCCAATAGCATATAGAATATGTCTCCCTTCTAAAAAACCCAATTTCTCTTCCGAGAGGGCTTGCGAAAGAAATGGTTCGATCTTATTTGCAATCATTTTTGCTATAATTTTATAGCACAAGTTACATAGTGCAATCAGTCTGAAGTCACCAAAGTTCGTTGTCTTGTTGAATTTTGGGATGAGCACCAAAAAAGTCGAGTTTATAGCTTTAGTAACCACTCCTCTGCTCCTAGAGTCCTCTATTACATTCAGCAACTCATCCCCCTCCAGCTCAAAAAAGTGGATAAAAAACTCCACCATCCATCCATTAGGGCCTGGACTTCTGTATTTTGCAAAGGCTCTAAGAACTTCCCATATCTACACCATCTTGCATGTACTTTCAAGATGAAGAGTGTCTTTTTCAGATACAATACAAGGGAAGAGACTAGCTAAGGAGACCTTATTAGCAATAAGTGTCTCATCCTTTTCCGAATACCCTTTGAAATATCTGAGTGCCTTTGCTAAAATATCCTCATTGTCAGTATGGGTCTGGCCATTCTCATCCTGTATTTCCCAGAGGTGTTTTCTGTTTCTTCTAAAACTCGCAAATTGATGAAAAAAATTATTGTTCTGATCGCCACTTTTGATCCAGGTAGAACGGCTCTATTGTCTCCATAGTTCTTCCTCTGCCAATAATATAGAGCTCCGCTCTATTTATAATGTAGTGATAAGTTCCTCGGACTCTCTTCTCATCTGACCCCTGGAGTTCACCTGATAGCACCTTAGTAGATCATCCTCCAACTTATCTAGAATTAAAAAGTTTTGGACTCTTTGCAATTGTGCCCCACTTCTTAACTCTCTGCTTGATCAATTTTAATTTTACAACCAATCTCTTATGAGCCTCTATCTCTGGTAGAAAGGATGGGTCCTTCCACGTCTCATGTACAATATGAGAGAATTATAAATCTAGAAGCTACGTCGGATTTAATTTGAACAGGTAGGTTGGAGTATGACTGTTATGATCCAGATGTAGTATGACTAGTGCATGATCTGATAGAAAAGGATATGCAACCCCCGATCAATGATGAACAGTAGCCTTTAAAAACTCCGTCGAAATGAAGGCTCTATCCAATCTTTTAGATATGTTATCCGATCCCACCCTACCATTCGTCCATGTCAATGCAAGCACATCTGGAAGAATATCCACCAATCATGTGTCCATAAATAAAACCTTAAAGAATCTGCCAGTGGATTGGGTTGAGCTAAAACACCCCAAATTTCCTAGACACTCATAGTTAGAATGAAATCCCCAGCAGCAATAAGATTATTATGTGCAATAATTCAACTGTCAACCACTTTTTTACAAAAGCCTCTTATGTCACCACATGGCCCATAAATATTTAAAAAGGATATTCGTTGTCTTTTCTCTAAATGAATGTCTATCAAATAAATACCACCATAGCTTAAGTAAGTTGAGAGATCAAATTTCAAAGGGTCCCAAGCCACCAGTAGGCCTCCAGACTTTCCCACAGAGCTTACAGCACAAATATACCACTCAGATCGCAAAGAATACATAAAGGATTGAGCCTTATGTGCATCCACCAAAGTCTCTTGCAGAAAAATGATGTCACGTAGAGTTCTAGAAAGTAATATGCGCGTGGAGGGAATTTTTAGGGGGGGGAGGGATACCCCTTTGATGTTAAGGAAAAACAAAATCATGATCTCTCCCTAGCCAGGGATTTCATGCCTCTAAGCGCCCCATTGTCCAAAGAACTCATAATAAGTGGATCCGGTGTCCCAAGAATAGTAATTTCTTTTTTTCTGGCACTTCTAGTTTTGATAGGAGAAAGTTATAAACCCAACCCTATGGTCCAAGGATAATCCTTGAGGAATACCTCCCCCGACCACTGCAATCGACCAACAAAGTGGCTAGTACTATCAGAAACTACAACAGTTCTCCCTTGAAAACTAGGAATAGGAGCAGGTTGATGTATCTCTTTAAAGGTAGGAACTAAAGATTCCAGTAAATCACAAAGGGATTTTTCTCCGGGCTCTGGTTCTCTAAAACCAAAGAGAATACAAGGATTTAAATCCAAAACAGCTGAAGAGGACTTATCCATCCTGAGGCCCGACAGGTCAGAAGATGGGTGCTTTGACACATGACTACTTACCCTTCTTGGAACATGAGAAGTGGCAAAAGCTCCACTAGGAAAAGTATTCTCCAAGGGGGATTGAGGTAGAGAACTATCTACCACTTGCTCCAGGCCCATTTTCCCACCCTGGTTAGTAGATTCAGGCGACACCCCTCCCCTACCATCCAATAGAGGGTCAATGGGGGAAGATGGCCTGCAGTCCTCTACCACCCCAAAATCCAAGTCCAAAAGTTCATTTTCCAAAGAAGACAAAGAAGAAAAAAGTAAAGGGAAGATATTCTTCAACTTACCAGTGAAAGTGTCCCCAAGCCTAAGAGCAGAGGATGAATCGAGAGTTTTCGAATACCAAACTCCAGTCACTGAGTTCACCTTCGAAAAATCTTCACGTGTCGGTGGCCTAAGCAAGGATTCCTTTGAATCCTCCTCTTCAACGATCCCCTGCACTCCCTGCGCAGGTGTCATGTCCTACAACATCGGGTGCATCTAAAAGCTATACCAAGTTAATCGATCCTCTGAGTCAACAAGTGACCCATCCACTTGATCTCAAGATATTCGAACAAACCAACATGAATATCTATCTCAACTAGGACCTTTCAAATCCTTATGTTCGAAGCTTTCAATAGAGAGTCATCCACCTTAATAAACTTACCCAAGTCATTATTGATTGCTTCAAGTGCTTTACGGTTCCATAGTTGGAGTGGAAAGCTCGGAAGTAGAACCCACAAGTGTCTACGCTGGAAATAGTATTTGTGTGGATAGATGTTAAGAACCAAATATCAATATAACATAGAAAAACCTCAGAAAAAGTACGCAAGCCTTGAAAAAGAGATAATTTCAGATAATTAGCCTCTTCGAGGGGGCAACCTCCTTTTACCCCACTTAAATGTTCAAGTACAAGATGATTCAAAATGAAAATGTCTCCTTGGTATATATAGGATACTAGGAGGTATAATTACAACTAATGGCCTAAAGCCGACATAAATAAAA
>ML785436.1:212598-232189 GCA_009831015.1 Picea engelmannii
TAGTGTGAATTGATTAATTATTTCAAATTTTATTTTGGAATGCCACTCTTTGGATATGGTGAATTCTTTAGCATTTCCCATGCCTATGACAGCGTAAAAGGAAAGCAATAGAATGCGTAAAAGGAAAGCAATAGAATGGCAAGAATACAGTAGTTAACCCATGGTGGTATCTGATTACATGTCCCTTTCATCATTCCTTTGCTTTGTTTTTCTCAATGCAGTGTCAAGTATTATGCCTTCCAAGTTCCTTTCAACCAGATTAGCCATACTTCAATGAAAAGGAGGGAAAAAGGAGTTTCATAGTTGTATAGTGAATTTGAAATATTTACACACTATAGCAATTTTTTAATTTAATAATGTAATATTAATGTTGAATAGTGATAAGATATGGTTGATGGAATGTATATATATGTGTGTGTGTGGAGATAGAGAGTGATGTTAAATATATACAAAGCTTCATGTATAAAATTTTGAGAAAAAAGGAATTAAGTTATAAATACATTAATTAATTAATTTATGTATTTATAACACATATATATATATATAATTGAGAGAAATGAGATTATATAATATTGTAGTGAATATGTAGTTTAACTAAACTTAAATTTTAAATTATAGAAGACATGTGGTTTGGTTAATTGAGTTTAGTTTAGATGGTTAAGAGGAGAAGTTGTTGACTTTTCCACTTAGATTCAAATCTTGTTTATAACATGTTTGTTTTTATAGACTTCTCACTCAAGTGCTTGAGGGTGAGTCAAGATGTTCCAAACATTTTGTTAGTTGGGTCTAATTTGAGTGGTTAAAAGAAGTTGTTATCCTCCAATCTAGGTTTAAATCTCACTTGTGACATGTTTACCCCTCATGAACCTATTAGGGCTTGTAAGATAGTATCAATGTCACTCTTGCTTAAAAACTTGAGGGTAGTAGCAATGTCATCTTGAAATCATGTTATGAAATATCATTATGTTCATTAGGTTGCCTTCTTGCTACACATTTCATGCTCAAACACCTCACTTCGTCGATAATACAAAGTAAAAGTTCACTTGGTCAATCATATGAAGAGTAGGCGGGCTTTAAAATTAAAATGTTGTATTTATTAAAAATAGTGAGTAATTAAATATTGTGTTTATGAAAAAAATGAGTTTTAGGCTTATTTCTTATTAATATTGAGTTTGTGGGCTTTAAAATTAAAATGTTGTATTTATTAAAAATAGTGAGTAATTAAATATTGTGTTTATGAAAAAATTGAGTTTTAGGCTTATTTCTTATTAATATTGAGTTTTTGTATTTACTGTTATTTATTATAAGTTTTTATATTTATTTTAATTTATTATAAACATTTTTATAAGGGATTTTAAAAGAAAATTGTAAATATTTATTTAACAAATTGTTTAAATAAAAAATATTACAGTTAAACTATACAATACATTATTTATCATATTATATTTTTGAGATATTTATAATAAATGATGGGTTAAGCATTTTGTTACCCAAATTCGAAAATGTAGCGATGGTAGGTCGAAGCTACGATAATGGTGGATGCGAAGGGCAATGCTCATGCATTGACAAGACTTGGGGTTGCTTAGGGCCTCTCCTTCCCTGCTCCGGGTTGACTGGTTGGGGGCATGGTGGGATCAATTTCTTAAGAGTCGGGGTTGATTCCTAGGTCGAAGATGGAGGTTTCTTGGCACCTAGGGTTACTGTTGGTTTCTACCATTTGGATGTTCGGTATGGTGATGGTTGGGGATGTAGGATCTCCGCAGGGGTTGGGAGTTGTGGTGGGCGGTCTTGGGACAGTGGACCCAGACCCCCTTGGCGGATACCCATTGGGGCTTGAGACGGTGAACCCAGAGGGTTTAGCAAACAATCTAACATCTGGCATGGAAATGGGGATTCACACCTTGATTTCCTTGTTGTTTACGAGTGGTTTGGATTTTGAGTTGTCGGTGGCTACTTTGTTGAGGTTTGTCCCTGGGCTGGACCCCCCTCCGGGTCTGTCAGAGGGGGACTTTTCTTGCCTCAGTTCCGAGCCTGGGGTTGTTTTTGCTGACGACTGTTGGGGCACACAACCAAAAGTTTTACATGAGGTCATTTATTGTGCACAATTCTCTCCATCGGAGTTTATTTCTGATTTTGGGGCTTTTCCGGAGCCAAATGAGAATGTCGGAGGTCTCTTTGATAGGGTTTCTTCTCCGGTAAGGGTCTCAGGCCCGACTATTTCTCCTCCTTGACCGAGCTCCAAAGGCACTGCTCGCGAGGGGGTCATGGACACGTTCAGCTGGATGAAGTTGGGGCTTCAAAGCGTCAGGTGAACCATGGTTCCCAATGTGCCAGGGATAGAACCGATTCAGAGCGAATAGCCTTTGGTGAAGATATTGACATGGATCGGGTGGTGGAGTTCTCGGAGTTGGCAGTGGTGGGTCGGGTGCGCAGGAAACAGTTGGGCACTTCTGTCTTGCGCTCCTGGATGGAAAATTCTTTGGGATCTAATCTCTCTCTCTTCCCCAGTATTCGGTTGCTAGCAAGGGGATGGTTTTCTTTCATCTTTACAGCCTCTACAAATGTCAGCTGGGTTCTTTCCAAAACTTGGAGTATGGTTGGTACTCCTATTGTCCTGAAGAGTTGTACTCCTAGTTTTGATGCAAAGAGGGAGAGGGTGGATGTGGTCCCAGTTTGGGTTCGTCTCTCAGGTCTCCCTATGCAGTATTGGAACCATGTTCGTTTCTCAGCAATTGGAAACAAATTGGGTGAATATATTGATGTGGATTTTTCATTCGAAGAGACTGGCCTTATGTCCATGGCCAGGATTTTAGTGAGGTTGGATCTTCGGTCGAGACTCCTAAAGGATTTGACTATTGAGATGACTTTTGGCTCCTTCATACATCCTTTGGACTATGAAAGCATTCCCTTCAGATGCCATAGATTCCATGTTTATGGGCATGGCATTGCAGATTGCAAATTTCTCTTTAAGGGTAAGCTACGAGGTTTAGTGGTTGATGGATTTGGATTGGGATTTGGACGCACAGATAGGGAGTCTGGGGCCTCCGGGGGAGCTCATACCATGGCCTCGCAGAATCTAGACCTTGGTAGGGACTCAAGGCGACACTCTTCTTCTCGGACAGGTATTTCTCTGGATGACTGGGATTTGGCTCAAGCAAAGGTTCAGAAGTCCTCAAACTTGGCTTTCCCATGGTCGTTGCTGGTGTCGGGTAAGCAATAGTTTTCCTTTCCTTCGATTGATTCTACTACTTCTGATTTTTTTCTTCAGTCAGGCTCGGTGGGGTTGGATGCTTTTTCTTCAGTGGGTCTTCCTTCACCCTTCCCCTTGCCTCGTCCCGAGGTGAATTTTTGTACCCTTTCTCCTTCTGGGGCTCTTTTTCCTCCCTCGATTAGTACTCCCTTATCCCCCTCGATTCAATGGTCAGGGGTACATTGTGTGTCTATGGCCCTCTCCTCCTCGGTGTCCCCCATGGAATTGGGTTTGTTGGTTCCTTCCTCTGTTGGTTTAACCTTCTCTATGGGACCTAATATCTCCTTTCCTACTACTTCGGACTTCTGCAGGACTTCTAGCACCCAATCTTCGGAGGGGTCTAGGATTTGATAATCACTTCACAACATGATTGTTTTATCTGGGGACTTGGATAATTGTGGTGCGGAGGATCCTCTTGGACTAGGATTGGGATCTCCTCCTCGAGCTCTATCAACGTCCCGGGGACGGGGTAGGAGATCTCATCTACTATTGGCACAGGATCGAGACAAGATTGATGTGGCCTCTAACAGGCAAACTTTCATAGAATGGGCACTAAGAGAAAAGCAGCCCCAAGAGTTGGTGTCCTTATGAAAATTCCCTCCTTCAACTGTAGGGGACTGGAGAGCCCGACAAAAAAATCGTCTTTAAAAAGATTGGTCGTGATTACTGTTCTGGATGTAATATTTTTACAAGAAACTATGGGGGTAAGTGAACAAGTGGTCTTGTCATTGGAAACATTATTGCCTGGTTGGTCCTTTGCAAATGTGGATGCAAAGGGATGCTATGGGGGACTTGTCACCGAATGGCGGCTCAAGAGTTGTAAATGTGACCAAATTTGGGGCTTTGAATCGGGGCTCGGACTTAACATGTTTTCAGCAGAGTTGGGACACTCCTTGTTGCTTATCAATATCTATGGTCCTTATTCTGGTAGGAAACGTTACTGGGACTCTCTAGCACTAGGCTCTTGGCTTTTTGAACGTGATTTTATTGTGGGTGGGGACTTAAATTTTTCTTTGGGAGCAGCAGAGGTTTGGGGTCCTCGATCTTCCCCAGACCCTTTTTCTGACTATTTCACAAATGTTCTCGACTTACATTGCATGTTGGATTTAGAGCCGGTTAAATTGTAGTCGACCTGGCAGAATATGAGGGTTGTGGATGCATGGGTTGGAAAACGACTGGATCGATTTCTTCTTCAAGAAGAACTACTTGATTCACTAGCCCTTGTGCGTCAATGGGTTGCTTGTTCCAGTGAATCGGACCACAATCTGATTGTATTGGAATTGTATAGTAGGGTTAGAAGGACCCCCAGCCCCTTCAAATTCTTTGAAGGTTGGTTAAAGGATCCAGAGTATCAAGAAATGGTGTGTAATCTGTGGACTCCTTTTGGACCAGAACATAATACTCATGCATCTATTCACCTTATGGAAAACTTGAGAAAAGTCAAGAAGGAAACTATCTATTGGGCACGTGAGAAAAAATTAAAGGAGGATCAGGAGCTTCGCAACTTAGAAAAGTTGATGTTGGATTAGCAGGTCGATCCAGATTGTATGGGGCTTCCACTCCAGGGAGACTAGAGAGGAGCTAGTACAAGTGGAACTTCAGAGAAGAACTATCTTGTCTGAAAAAATTTTGTGGCGACTTAAAAGTCGTGCTATTTGGATCACTTGTGGGGATGAGAACACACAAATTTTCCACTCTTTTGCTAAAGGATGGAAACTGACTAAGACAATATGGGGTCTTACCCAGGGAGATGTTCAAATAGTCAATACTTTTGATGGTATCTCATCAATGGGGATTTCACATTTTAAATATTTGTTCAAGGTGCAGGCGGGATCCTCCATTACTGAAATTGTGAAAGCTGTCAGGTTCTTTCCACGTTTTGTGGAGGAGGAAGAGCGAGAATATTTGATGCTAGAAGTATCAGAATTGGAATTTTTGGTTGTCATGAACTCCTTCCAGAAAGGGAGGAGCTCGGGACCGAATGGTTGGCCAATTGAATTCTATTTGGGTTTCTTCGACCTTTTGGGGAAAGACATTTTTAAAGTTGTGGAGGAGTCTAGGAAAAATGGTCGTATACATGAGCCAATTAATGCTACCTTCATTGCATTAATACCCAAAATAGACAAGCCAACCTCCTTTGATGAATTTCGTCCGATCTCATTATGCAATTGTATCTATAAGATCATCTCAAAAGTCATTAGTCGAATATTAAAAGACATACTTTCCAGGCACATTTCAAATGAATAGTTTGGTTTCCTGAAAGGAAGGCAGATTCATGAGGCCATCAGGGTTGCAAAGGAGGGACTACACAGTTTAAAAAGTAAGAAAATCCAAGGCATAGTCATCAAAATCGACCTCTTAAAGGCCTTTGACAGGGTGAATTGGCTTTATATTCGGATGTTGTTGATACACCTCAGTTTTGGGGTAGCCTTCACAAACTAGACTATGTCTTGTTTAACTTCAATATCCTTCTCTATCTTGATCAATGGAGCAGCCTCCTCTTTCTTTACAGCGGAAAGGGGGGTAAGACAGGGTTGCCCACTGTCCCCACTGCTTTTTCTTTTGTTCTCCAAGTGCCTTAGTCATTTCTTTATTAAGTCAAAGCTAGTTGGAACCTTAAGAGGCATCAAAATCTCTCCAGGATTGTATATCTCTCACTTACTGTTCGTGGATGATATCTTAATTTTTTTTTATGGCTCCAGGAAGGATATTGGAAAGTTGAGTGAGGGGCTCCTACTTTTCAAACAAGCTATTGGCATGGAAATCAGCAATCAGAAGTCCAGTATTACACTGTCATGTTTGTCCGTGGAGGATTCACTAATCATTACTATCAGGCTCCCCTTCAGGGTTTTTGAATTATATGATGGGTTGAAGTATCTTGGCTTTCATCTGAAACCAAATGACTATCGAAAGACCGATTGGTGGTGGCTTATTACAAAAATTGAAAAAAGGCTTAAGGGTTGGAGTCACCGATGGTTTTCTAGGGTTGGGTGACTTGTTCTGTTTAAAGCAGTCCTAGAGGCTATTCTGGTATACTGGATGTCTTTATCTTGGATTCCAAAGGGAATATTGGAGAAGATGTGGAAGATGTGATTTTTTTATTTGTGGCAGGGACATAAGGACAAAAAAATTGTACCATGGCTTCGATGGGATTGGATTGCTATGCCAAAAGCCCTGGGGGGTTGGGCTTAAGAAACATTTTTTCCTTCTCCAAAGCGCTTGCTGCAAAGTGCACCTGGAGACTGATTAAGACCACCAGTCTTTGGACACAGGTAGTTCATTAAAAATATATTGCTCCACTCTCCATCCTCGATTGGATTCGCATTCCAACCAAATCAATATTAGGGGATTTTATTATTTGGAAGGCGTTTACTAAGGCCTTTGATCTTGTGGGGAATGGACTGGTGTGGAGAGTGGGCTCTGGGCGACTGGTTCACCTTGGTTTGGATATGTGGTCAGGGTGTCAGATGAGCCATATTTTGTCGGACATGATTCTGCATAGGTTGGCGTTGGAGGGATATTATCGGCTCGCTCAAGTGGGGGATCCTTTACAGACATACTTGTGGCATTAAGGATGGTTGTTGGGGCATAGACTGGGCCTCCCGGAGGAGGATTTGGTTCATTGGAATAGTTACACTCAGACCCTTAGGGAAGCCTGCATTCGTCTAGTGGATAGAGATGACGAATTGATCTGGGATGGTGTTGGAGACAGATAATACACTCCACGCTCTGGTTATATAAAGTTATGTGTGGATCTGCTTCAGCGGGCCCCCTTTTGGTGGTGGAGGAAAATCTGGAAACTAAACTGACCAGCGAAAGGGAAATTGTTGGTTTGGTCAATCCTCGCAAACAAACTGCCTACCTAAGACAATTTACAAAGACTTATTTTTTCTGGGTCGAGTCGATGTGCTCTATGTAAATCCCATTTAGAATAGTTGGACCACCTTTTTTACAGTGTCCATTTTTCAAGGAGGTCTGGGCTTTTTCCAGGGCCCTGATGCCTTCCCTCTCGATCTGGCAGGGGATTTCCTTTGAATTAGCTCTAAAGGATTGGTTGCGAGAGCGAGGCCAAGAGGATTATCGAGATTTTCCTTTTATTCTGGCATGGGGGATTTGGATCACTCAGAATGGTCAAATATTTCAGGATGAGCTCTTCTCGACTGAAACGGTAGCAGTCAATTGCTTAGGGATTTTCAAATCCTTTTTGGGGTCGGGCAGGGATACTGTGGTTCTTCCCAGCGACATCGGGGAGGTAGTACTTGATAGTAATATCCCGTGGGGATATTTTGATGGTGGTTCATCGCCCGATCAGACAAAATGCAGAGGGGGAAGAT
Source organism: Picea engelmannii (assembly GCA_009831015.1). Lineage (NCBI taxonomy): Eukaryota > Viridiplantae > Streptophyta > Pinopsida > Pinales > Pinaceae > Picea > Picea engelmannii. The sequence continues at coordinate 220,183 of ML785436.1, forward strand.
GTCTTCACTTCTCTCACTCACATTACTTTACCCTCAAAGCGGGATTGAGATCTGGCACAAACAACTATTTTGAACTTATGGCTTTAAAACTCATCCTCCTATTTTCCATTGAGCAGGATTGTAGAACTCTTCAAGTATTTGGTGACTCCTTAGTAATCGTCAATTGGACCATTGGGAAACACAAATGTCAAGTCTCACGTTTTCTTCCACTACTAGAGTATGTATTGTGTACTAAAAGTTTATTTGACACTATCTCATTTTCTCATATATATAGGGAAAGGAACCAACTGGCGGATAGGATTTCTAAAGAAGCCACGCAGTTAGACTATGGCCAATGGTATGTTGTTGAACATACACATGAAGGAACACGGGGTTTCTACCACAGACCATTTAATGAATGACAGAACTTTTGTGGCTAGAAATCTCCTATGTTGAGGAGGGACTTCTTTATTTTGATTGGATCACTGATTATATTGTAATATTAACAAAATGTCCAATATAGGGACAAGACTGTTAGAACTCTTTCAGCTGGATATTTTTTTGGAACCTGTTATCAGTCATGGGATTTGTCTCATGGACATTTGTAAGTCAGGTTTTGAAGAAATGACTCTTTGTTATGGAAAATATGTATGTAGCTATGTCAAATAGCAAATACATATTTGTGTATGTAATTTTGTTTTTATAATGAAATTATGAATTTTTCCACGGAAAAAAAAATGATGGGTTAAAGAATTGTAATAAGATTGTTGACTCATCAGCTTAACTTTAAATGTAAATTATAGAACATGTTACTTCGATGAGGTGTTGTGCATTGTATGTGAAAACTACACTAATACAACTATCTATTAGTATTGAAACATGCTAATTCTAGGAATGTTAGAACTAAACAATAAAATAAGTATAAAGTAAATGTGCAAGAATTAAACTATTCTAACAAGAAGTGTGACACACCCGACCCCCTAACCCTCTCTTAGTCTGGTGGGATGTTAAAATTTCTCTTCCTCAATCTCAACTATTCTTTATCTCTAAGATCCATAGATGGATTCTACTCGCCAAGATATTTCCAACGACTGTGACCATGCCCAAATCTGAGATCTGGATCTAAAGTTACAACCTTCCGAAGTTTCCAAGCTCTCATCATCAAAATCCACCTTACTACCACGTAGGATCCATGTGAATCCCTACCACTCGTGCATTTTGATGTGGCGCTAACGTGGTTTCTGCCACCTGGCCCAGCAGGCTTTCCAAATCAACGGCCCTAATCACTTGGGCATGCTTTCATCATTATCGGGGATTCTACTCCCATGGAAATAAAAACACCCTAACTTTGAATGTTCTGACGACGATCCTCCCATCATACTATTCCCAGATCCAACAGCTCTCATATCAGACCTTTAATGGATCTGATCGCATCGACGCCTCCAACTAGCATAGTTGTTAACATTTTCCCCACTATTCCTTTGCTTTGGTGAGTAGGTGGGTCCTACAGCAAATCCACGAATGAGATCTCATATCACCCTCTTGTCTATCTACAACTATCATTTAATCTCAAGGTCTTCATCATCATTGGCGCATGCTCATATCCACACTTATGGACCCATGCTCGACATCTTCTGACAAACGATTGATATCTGACAACATCAAGATCTGGCAGTCTATATTATAACCGAAGACTTAAGGACTTCCAGTCCCTCCGGAACCAATCTTGTTTCATCGACTATTCAATATATGACACATGTCACCCTTAGAGACGCACTGAATTCCATGTTGGTATGCCACATCAACATGACATCATCACCCCTTTATCACTTAATTGGGACCTACAACAATATACGATGGAGATCATTTCTCGCCTATGTGTCAATCAACGACTCTTGTTGATTGTCACGATCATCGTCGTCACTCTCTAGGATCATCATTCACTTCACCAAAATTCTATACCCTGACGATAATGCATCTGGCACCAACGGTCCAGATCTCGTCCAAGCTTCTCATGACGAATCAAAGGTCCTTGTTCTGTCTTCAGGTTTTCATCGTTGTCCTCGAACTTCACATAATTCCTGACACTAGATTGTTCCCGACGATGATGCCTTTCCCGACGAAGGGCTGAGATCTACTCATCCCGTTGACTCGATGAATGTAAATTCTCCCAAATCAACATAGGATTTTCTATGGGATAAAGCTCTGACTTTGAGAATTAGCTAATTTCAGGATTCTACAAGACCTTATCAGATCTCCAGGAGTTTGAACCCTACTCTAAGACTGTCGAAGACCTGCCAACTTCATCAAAAGGAAGTTCTTGCATATATTGCAAGCTTTCCACTTAACGATTTGGGTTTCCCTCGGGACACATAACCCTTTACTTCTCACAAGAACCACCTCCCCTGGACCATAGCACTCGATCCACTCTGCAATGAATATTTTTTCCATATCCTATAAACTTTTTTCTCAAAGCTACAAGATTCTTAGGGATACAATTTTCCCATACTTGTTCATTTTCATAATTTAACAGATTACATAAGAACCATGATCCGGATTTATGAGAGGAACGAAATGAAACCACATATTTATAATATTAACACAGAGACACAGTGAACAATAACAGAGATATAGTAAAATTTGACTTCTATTAAATAAGAAATATGATGGAAACTATAAAATGCAGACTAAAAACAAGCTTTCTAGAATGGTGGCAGCTTATCTCTGAGAAGAGATGTGACGGTTACGCTCATTCACAAGAATATGCATACAATGAGGCTTTGAAGTAATTTTTACAATAAACATGAATGAAAAAAACCTAGACATCCAAAAACCTAACCCTAGGAGATGAAGTGTCAAAATTCATGTGGGCCCTGTTGGGGTAAGTTAGTACATTAACTTCTCGGGGTCGTAACTTTTGCATACGATCTTCATTTAGGGTGCACGATAGCTTGTTGGAAAGGTATTGACAAGGATATTCGCTTAGGGGATCAATGAGAGATTTTGAATATCATTTAGGTTCCCGATCGTGAAAAACCATCGTTTAGGCCCTCAAAATGGCCCCAAAAGTTTGGGACCCGAAAAACTACTAAAAATAGTAAGTTGCCAAAAAATTGTTTTGAGAGAGTTGGAAAAGGTGGGTGGCCACCGCGATCCTCCTGGATCAGTCCCCCCCCCCCCCCCCCCCCCNGTAAGAAATGGTCTCCATTGCATTGAGATCCCCCATCAGATGAGGAAATTTCTGCGGAATTTGGCCGTGGGTGAGCCACTTGCCTTGATGCAGAAGTTGCCCTACTTTGACAACCCGATAAAGCGGGATCCTCTGTTGGCGAGTGCCCTTGACCTGTGTGTCCATGATATTATTAGTGGATTCCTATTCCATGCATTCAGGGTTGAGTTCTATTGGTTTCAACTATTCTCCTATCTCTGAGGTGTCCAATAATGGTGGAAAATAAGGCCGAAGGAGGTCCACATTGAACATTGAGTGCAAGCCAAGGAAGGGGTAAAGGTTGATCTAAAACTCATTATCACCCACAGCTTTGGTGATGGTGTAAGGTCCATAATGGAGTGGACGAAGCTTCCTATGAGGCCTTGTAAGTCGTTCTTTCTGCAAATGCAACCAAACCTTTTATCCCACCTAAAAAATTTGTGGCACCTGGTGTTGATCATAGCGTTGTTTGTACTTGGCATTGTGTTAGCACCATATTTTTTATAGTTAGAGTCATAGGTTTGCCCAATTTTTTAGATTAATGTCTTATTTTTTTGAAAAAACAATTTTTTCCTGAATAAGTCACATTTGGTGTGTCAAAGTTTATGAGGTCAGTGAAAAAACTAAGGGATGGTTTGAAAAATCGAGTAAGGACTTTGGATAAAAGTCGAAAAAAGGGTGCAAGGATTAGTCATGTTTAAATTGTGAGGGTTTGTATTCTTAAATCTCGATTCATGTCAAAAAAGGGGAATTTAGGTAACAAATTCAAGTCAGTTGGTTAGGATAAAGGTCATGTCAAAATATATTATGAGCATCATTACCTAATCATGAAGTCAGAAAAGTGAACAATCATGGCACTCCTGTCGTTTGTACTTTGCACACTTCAAAAGTGTACCCACTGCACGAGTTCGTTGTGTAAATCTTTAACTTGATTTCGAACTTCTTGTCACTATGGATTTACTGTCCTTTTCCATGATTTCATTCCTTATCTGTTCAAGCATAAATATTGGTCACCCTTCATGCTTCTCCATCACTTTCATAATTTATGCATCGTCCATAGTTTTTTCAGCAAGCTCTGAAGCCCTTCGTTGTGTAAAAAATATGTGTTTTCAGTCGTTACGTAAGTCTGCTATTTTGATTTTGTTGCGTCTCCTCCATTGCTTTCAACCATTGCTCAAAGTTTTCTTGGAGCTCGTTGCAAACTAGCTTTTTGTAACGAGTTGTTTCTTCTCATAGTCAGCCTTCTTTCTTCTGAACTACCTATTGCTACACTGAGTTTTTTTATGCGCCAAGTTTCCCATCATTTTTTTCTTCCGCGTCGAGTTGTCCACTGCGTTGAATCTTTCTATTGCACTTTACTGTTGCGTCGAATTTCTCATTGCACCGAATGTTTTGCTATTGATTTGTTTTTCACACAAAGATTCATGTTGCTACCTTTTCTTGTACCTTCTGCAAAGTTCATCATTCTTATTCACTGTGCAGATAGGGTATTATAATTTATTTTTGCGCGCTTGAAATTAACGTATACCAACACCATGGCAACTTCCCAAAGAAAGAGAAATAATTCAAGCAGTGGCAGGGTCGTGAGGTTTGAACCTCAATATTTAAGGTTAATAAATGTAGATCTGGCGATAAGGGTGTCTTTTGAACAAGCTGGATGCATGTGTTTCTATGAAAGGATTCAAGGATATAATGCGCAAATAACTGAGTAGTTCGCCCTCAATTTTACTGGTGTCAGTGCAACAATTGCAAGAATCACTTTCCAAGTGATAGAGGAAACTATGTCAGTTGTGATGGAGATCCCTCTACAGGAAGAAAAATGGTTTAAAGGTATGCCTTTAGACACTTCATGTTATATGGATTTCATCAAGCATGAATATTGAAATCGGAAAGTTGGAGCCGATATTCCAAGTGAGTATCTCCTAGAACCTTTTGAGAAAGTTTTGAAGATAATCGGGAAATACTTCACCCGTGAAGGAAGATTCGACAAGGTGCATACATACCACGTCAAGTTACTGATGCATTTCACAGGGAGAAATCCCTTAAAATTACCTTTACTCTTGTGTCGAAGCCTGGGAAATATGGAAGACATTGTCCAAGACAAATTTGATCAGCCAGGGAACAACTTATTCCATTTTTCATTAATTAAGATGTTGGTGGTTGAAGAGCTAAGAAATTTGAACAAGGAATAGAATTATTTTATAATTTCAGCTAACATTCCCAGAGATCCTAAAGGATACATTCCTCTATCTACTGAGAAATCAACACTTAATAGTTCAGAGGTGAGAAGGGGAGATGTTACTGAAAGAAGAAAAGGGAAATAAATGGAAGACTTGTCATTCAGTTAGCCAACATCCCAGAAGAGAAGCAGGTCAAGATTTATTGATAAAACTTAGGAGAACCAAGCTCCCAGTAAACTATGCACCAGGTTCTCTGCCAAGAGATTTCCCATACCCATAGTTCAGATAGAGCTTGTTGAATGTGAAAACCAAGGAATTGATGAAAAGCGGGTGGAGTTAGGTGAGGAAAATGAAAATACTCAGAAAGTGAAACAACAACTAAAGCAATCTCAACATGTCATAGCACAATTATATCAAGAAAACAAAGAATTGAGAGGGAAGTAAGAGGAAAAAATTATTGAAACACCAGCATCACATAGTCAAGCAGGTCAGATATCTCCTACCTCACCAACAACAAGAGAAAATAATATAAATTGGCTTAAAAAGCAACTCAGAGAGGCCCAAGATGTGATCATTGATCTTAGGGAGGAAAAGAGGATGTTAGAGGAAATAATCATGGAATATTTCAAGGAATGCAAACCAGCTATTGATAATGCATGTGCAGCTCTCTTCGGCGCTCAATTAAAATTGAAAAGAAATGTGGCTTTGTTGAGGCAGATGAATAATTTGAAAAGACAAATCTTGTCATTGAGAAGGAAAAATAGGGCCTTACAACTGTAGGTGACTTTGAACAAAGAAGCTATGGGCAAATTGGATGATCCCATTCTCTGCAATCAACTGGATTCATGCGCGTAGCCTCTACATGAAGATTCGTCGCACGAAATCACTGCACAGATTTGGCAGCTAGCAGTTGCGCAGCAGAACCCAGAATCTATTGTGCAACAATGACAGTGTTGTCCAGCAATATGCATGATGATTCATCACAACCGTATGATTGTGATTTTCATAAATAAATTATGATTGTAAACAACATCCCGGATAGTTTATGATTGTGAGATCGACTTTCCTATTTTTGACACTTTTTGTAAAGGTTGTTGTTCTCTTTGAAAACAACCAAATCCACAACTCTAGGAGATAGTAGTTTGATTCCTAGCAGCTTAGTGTAGATTTACTTTCTATATATGTGGACTATTTTGATGTAAAAGAGGCATGGGAAAGAGTATAGATGTTTTGATCCTCTATGTAATTTCCAGAATCTAAAGAAATACAAATGCAGAAGTCTCGAGTACCTTAAGAAAAAGATTCTAATGGTGATGCTTTGGAATTTGTACCTATTCTTGTATGTATTTCCTGTGTATTCATATTCATTTTCACTTCTCTTCTATTTAAATTGGTAAATTTTAAAGTCCATAATTCATCTAAGTGGTGCTCTAGACTGAACCGATTTAAATTTTGTCTGTCTTCCCAGCTAAGATCAGAATTCATCCACTGTGGTGTTCTGATTTTGTTGTATGTCTCTTTTCTTATTTCGCCCTACATAATCAAATTAAATATTGAAGTTCATCACCTTGTTTAGCCTTTGTTCCTCTGAGGAGTTCTACCTACCAAGCATTGTTTCTTTGTTTTCAAGGGTTGACTCCATAGCCCTAGAAACACTATCTTTTGTCAACAAGCTTGTTAAACTTTACCTTGAAGTTTCAAATCTAGCCATCAAGAAAAACAACTTGTCTATCATAGATCAAGTCTCAAAGAAATCCCTCTCCAGATTGGAAGGGATATTTTCCAGTCTTAAAGTTGGTTTGTAGGTTACCTTTGTAGATTTTTTTTTCATTCCAACAATTTACTCAGCGTTAACACATTGGACTTATGTAAAATATCTTGAACCTATTGGTATACGTGATGGATTTGCTCAATGAACCAGGTGGATTTGTCGACTTCAATTGGAGCATGCAATGAATCTTCCTGGGTGGCCGCAAGGGGTAGTGCAACATCCATGGGACCCAATGGTTGAAATATCAACCCCACCTGAAAGGGGTTGTGGTTGGTTGAGATATGTATGGCTTGGTTGTGGCAATGTTGAACATAGGGAAGATTCTCATCTGGTTGACGACCTCGGTTTGGCCATCCATCTAGGGGTGGAAGGTAGTGGACTTGGTGAGCTTGGTGTCTATAAGTGACCAGAGGCTCGACCAGAATGTGTTGAGGACCTGGATGTCTCGATATGAGATAATGGTTTGTGAGATACCAAAGTGTACCCACACTCGTTCAAAGAAGTGCTTGGCAATGGCCTCTATTGTGATGCTCTTCTTCCAGGCAGCCAAAATATCCATCTTGGAAAAGCGATCAACAACCACAAAAATATAGTCATTTCCCCTCTTGGTGGATGCAAGACCCAACATGTATTCCATAGGTATGGATTCCCAGGTCTTGTCAAGAGAAGGAAAAGGAGTGTATAGGCCTTGTTTCTTAGTGGTTGGTTTGGAAATAGTGCAAGTAGTGCAGGACCAAATATACTTCTTGGCATCCTATCGAAGTTTCGGCCAGTAGAAATGTCGATACAACACTACCATTGTCTTTTCCATGCTGAAGTGTCCTGCAACCCAACTATAGTGGGATTCCCAAATCAGCTTCGCTCACTCACTTGATTGAATGCAAACATGCCCTAGATGTCACAACAACATGTCCTCAAGATGGAAATTAGTAACAGTTATATTTGTGCCCAACGTCTGGTAGGTGTTGGCGAAATCAAGATCTGTCTCATAGACATGGGGCCATCCAGAGGTCTCATGGCCGGAAGAGTCTAGCATTGTGGTGAGTGTCACGACTAGAGGTCGGTTGAGGCAATCAGCGACTCAGTTGGTACTTCATGTTTTATACTTGATGTTGAGGTGGAACTGATGTAAACATGTGGACCACTTATGATGGCGTTCATTCTACATTTTTCCTTATGTCTGCATGAACTACAACAACTTATGATCAGTGTGGATGATTTTCCCCTTCCCGAGAATGTAATGCCTCCAATGGAGGCAAGATTGCAAAATGAATTACATTTCTTTGTCATAATTAGGGTACTTACGGATGACATCTGATAGTGTCTCACTATGATAGGCCATGGGGTGGCCATGTTGAGTGAGGACTACGCCCACAACATAGTTTGAACCATTTGTCTCGGTCTCAAAGGGTTGTTGTAGGTCAGGTAATGAAAGCACTAGGGATGAGCACAAGCTTTGCTTCATATCATCAAACACTTTATGTTGGGACAGGGCCAACATAAATTTTTCCTTACCACCACCCCTAGTTATTTGGTTGAGGGCCCATGCAATATGAGAGAATCCCAACACGAACTTGCGATAGAAATTGGCAAGGCCTAAGAAGCTATGAAGATCAGTGAGCATGGTTGAGGTTGGCTATTCATAGATGACTTAGATCTTGGTTGGATCAACATGCAGACCAATCACATCAACAATGTAACCTAGGTATTAGACCATGTCCATACCGAAGAAGAATTTTTCCAAGTTGGCATATATCTTGTGTTTCCGCAGAGTGTGCAAAACCTGTTGAATATGATGCAAGTGTTCTGCCCAAGTCTTGTTGTAGATGAGGATGTCATCCAGATACACCACCACAAACGAATTAATGAAAGGTTGCAAGATATCGTCCATCATCCTCATGAAAGTTGTTGGGGAATTTGTCAAACCAAAGGGCATGACCATCCATTCAAAAAGACCTTATTTTGACTTCAACGTAGTTTTCCATAAATATGTTTTCTCTATTAGGACCTGATGGTAGTCAGACTTCAAATCAATCTTACTGAAGTATTTTTCCCCTTGAGTTGATCAAGGAGATTTTCGATTCATGGAATTGGGTACCGATTCCTGACTGTGATTTTATTTAGGGCACGATAATTAATGCAAAGTCGCTAGGTCCCATCTTTATTTTGCACCAACACGATTGGACTTCCACAAGGTGATGATCTGGGTCGGATGTTCCCCTTGTGGATAATTTCTTAGATCTGACACTTGATCTCCTCATTTTCTAGCAGAGAGCAGTGATAGACTGTCCCATTGGGTAGAGGTGCGTTGAGGGTCAGATCGATGGGATACCTGACCTGGAAGTGCAGAGGTACCTCGGTAGATGATTAGAAGATGTCTTTGTATTCTTCCATGACCTTATCCACTTGCTTATGTTGCATGGAGAGGTCATCCATAGAGGCCATGGATGTGGTTGCAACCTTTCACTCACTCTAAGAGTGAATCATGAAGAAGAAATATTTCTCGGTCTGATAAATGACCTTCCTACATTGCTTGTCAATGATCAAGGAAATAAAATTGCATGGGACTACCTCGTGTATCCTATACAATTTCTTGTTCAAAGTAATAATAATACTCTGAGGCCTAGACTCATATACAACATGATGTTTCCATAAACAAGATTGGCCCAAGAGAACATCAAAAAATTCAAGGGGAGCAACATCACACAATACCTCATCTTTGAATGGCTTGATGTCGTATGACAGGAGACACTGTTGGATGATGTGAAGATTTCTTCCTTGGTGGAGCCACTAGATGGTGTAGGGTTGTGGGTGTGGCATTTTTGGTAGGGCTAGCCACTTGAAAACCTCTAGTGAGATGAGGTTATTCTGGCTACCACTATCAATGATGAAGTGCAGCGGAGTGCCTTTCATCCACATCTATGAATGAAAGAGGCACTCACCTTCCTCTATCTCATTAGGTTCATTGGGCTAGATATTGGTGGTAGCAATAGTGGCATTGTCTTCCACGTCAATGATTTGTCTCCCCTTTTCTGGTTCTGACTTAGAGTCGGAACCCGCATCTGATTCAGAGGATTTTACCTCATCCACCAATGACTTCTTTGAGCGGAAATCAACAATGTTATTCCAGGGGATCTTATGGAAGTTGCACCACTTCTTGATATATTTGTTTGTCTTCACATTGTCCTTCTTTACTTGTGTCTTGGACTGGTTGTCCTGAGGTTTCCCATATTTTCTTTTTCTTTTGTTCTACGGGTTGGGGCTACCTTTTCCCTGCTTCTATTGTGAAGGCCCTGACCCAAAATTTCATGTCTTTTTTTAAGCTTATGCTCGATTTTGACTGCATATCGATAGGTCGTTCCCAAGGATGATATGTCAAAAAATTCCATTTGTTTTTGGATGTATCTATGTAGACCACCGTAGTACTTGAGAACCAGATGTCGCTCAGAATATTTGATACCCACCTTGGTGCGCAAGGTATGGAAGCCATTGGTGAACTATGACAGTGTTTGGTCTCTTTCCTACTACAGTGTGGTCCATCTTGTATACAAGTCGTCATAACTTCCAACAGGGTAGTATTGTTCCTTAATAGCATCCCTGAAGGAAACCCAAGTGGGTGAAACTGCAAATAATGTGGATCCCTCTATTTCCTTTTGCTCACAGAAAATCTCCCACCAATATTTGACAAGGGGGACGGCCTTGAGGAGCGCAAATGTGATCTTTTCTCTATCGGAAACGTTATGGACAGAAAAATACCCTTCTAGAAGGTTTAACCTTTTATCTACTTCATCCGCATATATTTGACCTTCAAATATAGGAATATCAAAATTGATCAGTACCTTGAAGGGGGCGGCGCCTCCGCTTGAGGTGGATGTGTCGCTTGTCAGCAGTCATCAAAGGATTTGTGCAAATTTGTCCATCATCTCGTTCCTCTGTCGCTCAAGGGATTCTTCGAGAAAATTTTTGAAGGGATCTCTTGTCTCGTCGTCTTTATTTTCTCCCACCATTGATGGTTTCTTGGGTGTGTGAGAGAATTTTTCCTCAAGAGAAACAAGTTTGAGACCCAACTCTCTATACCCTGACCGCATCGGGGACATGCATTAAATAAAACGACAAGGAGTAGACTACTCTAATACCATTTACCTGCATTTATGAGCGGAATGAAATGAAACCATGGATTTATAATATTAACACAGAGGCATAGTGAACAATAACAGAGATACAGTAAAATGTGACTTCTATTAAATAAGAAATATATTGAAAACTATAAAATGGAGATTGAAAACAAGCTTGCTAGAATGGTGACAACTTATCTCTAAGAAGAGATGTGAAAGCTACGCTCATTCGCAAGAAGACGAGTACAATGAGGCTCTGAAGTCCTTTTTACAATAAACATGAATGCCAAAACCCTAGACATCCAAAAAATTAACCCTAGGAGATGAAGCACCAAAAGTCATGTGGCCCCTTTGGGGTAATCTAGTACATTAACTTCTCGGGGGCTGTAACTTTTGAATACAATCTTTGTTTAGGGCACGTGATAGCTCGTTGGAAAGGTATTGAAGAGGATATTCATTTAGGGGGATTGATGAGATTATTTGTTATCATTGAATTTCTCGTTCGTCAAAAACCAATGTTTAGGCCCTCAAAATGGCCCTGGAAGTCTGGGACCCAAAAAACTGCTAAAAATTGTAAGTTGCCAAAACGTTGTTTTGAGCTAGTTGGAAAAGGTAGGTGTCCATTGAGATCCGCCTGGATCAAACCATGTCAATCATATCCCTTTTTTTCAAAACTTCAATTCATTGATTAAAAACATTCTCATTTCCCATTTAATTCAAACAAATACATGTTTACAACATTCATGCACAATTT
>ML785436.1:234298-250040 GCA_009831015.1 Picea engelmannii
CCACTTGTGTATAATGGCCAGTACTTTCAAGGTTGTTCCCTCTCAGTGAATGGTTTGGTATCTTTCATTAATCAAAACATAATTACAAGCTTCATAAACATAATCATATGAAGTATTATCATAATTACATTCTTGGGGGGAAATAGGGTGTTACATTCCCCTCCCCCTTAAAGGAACATCATCCTTGGTGTTTAAAACACTATGTATATACAATTATACAAAACAAAAAATGGGTATGCCAATCACATGGCATCTTCTAGATCCCATGTAGACTCATCTACTCCAAAGTGCTTCAGTTTCACCTTGATCGACAAGATGGATCGGTTCTGGAGCATTGTTTCTCTCTTGTCCAAGATGGATAGAGGTTCGGGATGGAATTATCACTCTGGTCCCACCTGTATCATAGTCCAATCAATAACATGATTAGAATCATGTACATATTTCTTTAACAAATACACATGGAACACATCATGAGATTTAACAATAGGTGGTAATGCAAGTCTATATGCTACTAGTTCTATTCTTTCCATGACTTCAAATGGTCCACAATATCAGGGAGCCAACTTAGCACACATTCCCATTCTGAAGGAACTTATTTTGGGTTTTACTTGGAGATACACATGATATCCCACTTTGAACTCTATGTGAGTTCTCTTGCAGTCTACATAACTCTTTTGTATGTCCTGGGGTACTTTCAAATTTTTCCTTATCTTAACCATGGCCTATTCCATCTCCTTCAGCAATTCTGGTCCAAGTGTGATTACATCCACTGGATTTTCCCATCTGATTGGAACTATACACTTTCTGCCATACAAAACTTCAAACATGATCATTTTCAATGATTCATGATAACCATTGTTCTAGGTGAACTCTACCAAAGGTATATACTCCTCCCATTGCTTGGGTTGATGCATAAATTGCATCCTCAACATATCCTTTAGCACTTTGTTCACTATTTTGGTATGACCATTTGTTTTAGGATGGTAGGCCAAACTAAACACCAATTGTGTTCCCAAGCCTGCAAACATGCTTTTCCAAAAACTTGAAGTGAATTTTTCATCTCTATCTAAGATTATGGTCTTCAGAAAACCATGCAATATGAAGATTCCCTTCATAAAAACATTAGCAACATCTATGGCCTTAAAAGTAGACTTAATGGGAATAAAATGAGTTTCATTGCTCAGCTTGTCCATTACAACCATGATTACATCATGTTGCTTGATTATATTTGGTAGACCTGTAATGAAATCCACGGAAATAGTCTCCCATTTCCACTCTAGAATAGGCAAAGCCTGCAATAACCCAGTAGGATGTTTGTTCTCCACTTTCACCTATTGACACTCCAGGCATTTAGCGATGTATTGAGAAATGTCCTGCTTCATTCTCGGCCAATAATACATTTGTATTACTGTTGTCACCATTTTTCGGTAACCAGGGTGACCCACATATGGTCTTATATGGAACTCATCCATAAGAAAACGTCTTAAATCTGTTGAATTAGGCACATACAACCTATTTTTATACAACAACAAACTATCAGGATCAACATGATACCCTTCATACTTCTTTTCCCTTGGTTCTTTTTGTAACTTGTTTATGACTTGATTGAAGAACTTATCTTCTTGCAAGAGGGTTATAATCCTCTGCTTGATGTTAGACTCTCCTACACTTATTTTTTCCAAATGTATAGCATGTACACTCTGACTGAATGTATCTACCACTCTATTTTCCTTTCCCTTAATGTGTTTGATTTCAAAATAAAACTCACTTATCAGTTCCATCCACCTAGAATGTCTAGCATTCAACCATGGTTGGACGAATAGGTACTTTAGACCACACTAGTCTTTCATTAGGATAAATATTCTCTCGAGCAAGTAGTGCCTCCACATATTTAATGCATGCACGATTTTTGCAAACTCCAAATCGTGGGTAACATACTTCTGCTCATGCACATTTAGCTTTCTTGATTCATAAAAAATCACTTGCCCTTCTTGCATAAGAAATCCTCCTAGTCCTTCTCTGCAAGCATCGGTACAAACCAAGAAATCATTTTCTGGGTATGCAATATTTACAACATGGGCATTAGTCAAAAGGTGCTTCAGTTGCTGGAATATTTCTTCACACTCTGGTGACCATACAAATTTATTCCCCTTTCTTTGTAATGAAGTAATAATATTATCGATATTGAAAAATCTTCTTATAATCCTTTTATAATATCCATCCAACCCCATGAAGGATCTTACTTCCGTGACATTCTTAGGGGCATGCCAATCCATGATTGCCTTGATCTTCTTGGGATCCACTGTAATTTATTATGTTGATATTATGTGGCCTAAATATTTGATTTCCTTTTGAAAGAAATCACACTTTTTGAACTTAGTATACAATTGGTGCTCTGTCGGCACCCATAACACCATCCTAAGATGCTCTTCATGTTCTTCTCTATTCTTCAAATACACCAAAATGTCATCCACAAATACTAAGACAAAATTTTCTAAATATTTTCTAAGAGCATTATTCATTAAACACATGAATGTAGTTGGTGCATTTGTAAGCCCAAAGGGAACCACTACAAACTCATAGTTCTCGTACCTTATTCTAAAGGATGTCTTGTGGGTTTCCTCATCCTTGATTCTGACTTGGTGATATCCATACCTCAAATCATTTTTTGAGAAAATTGCAGCTCCTCTAAGTTGGTCAAAGAAATCATCAATCTTGGGCAAAGGATACTTGTTCTTGATGGTCATATTTTTCAATTTCCTATAGTCAATACATAGTCTCAAGGTACCATCCTTCTTCTTTACAAACAAGGTCAGTGCTCCCCATTGAGATACACTCGACCTAATGTAAATAAACTTTATCCAAAATTTCCTTTAGTTTCACCTTCAACTCCACCAACTCTGATGTCCTCATCCTATAAGGCACTTTTGATGTTGGTATCGCTCCAGGAAAAATATATATAGAAAAATCAAGATCTCTTTTCAGAGGTAATCCAGGCACCTCCTCTGGAAACACATCTCTAAATTCCCATAGCACGGGGTGGTATTTGACCTTCAACTCCTTGTTTTCTGCTACGCTAAGCACTTGTATAGCATACAAGAGGAACCTTTTTTTGTTGAACTTTTTAAGTTGCAACGTTGATATTTGCCTCACTAAAACTGGCTTATGAATTCCTTGCAAAATTCTTTCATTTCCTTCTTCATCTTCGCATTCCAAAACATTCTCATAAACATTTTAAATTTTCCTTGTGGGAATCTAGCCAATCCATACCCAACAACACATCATATGAGCCTAGGGGTAGGATATTCAAGGATACCTGAGTCTGTAGTCCACTCATCTCAATTGGACATGCTTCAATCACCTCATCCACTTTCCTCTTTATTCCAGTGGCGAACCAAACCAACCATGCTCTTGCATGTTTATTTCTCTATAATGAACATGCCTCAACAACTTGAGTTGAAATATAACTGAGGTTAGATCCTAGGTGAATTAAAATAGAGATAGGTTGCTTGGTAATAATACCTTCCAATTCCACCACAGAGTCTTGGTGGTTTTCTTGTCGATTTTCCACGGCTACATATATACTTGGCACATTTTTGTCTACATCATTGACTATAGATAATTTCTACACATGATAAATATTCTTATTGTCATGTTGTCTATGAGGAAAATCCCTCAATAGGTGTGGCTCTCCACATCCCCAACATTTCAAAGGTCCTTTCTTGGGCTCCTCTTCTCTTTCTCTTTCCTACTCTGCTGGCATGTTTCCACTTTGAGATGGAAAATTTTGTTGATGCACACTTCTGCTTGGTTGACCCAACTGTGCACCTTTCCTATAATTCTTTTATGGAAATGACGTGAATCCCTTCTTCTTGACTCCACTATTTCCCTTCCTCTTCCATTATTTTGAAGGCTCTTTCTTATGCTTATACTTGTCATTGCAACACTTGGCCTTCCAAATAGTGTTCTCCAATGTCTTCGGCTTATCGAATTCAATCATGTCCTAGTAGGACTATGGCAATCCACTAAGAAAAYGTTGTACTCTTGATTTCTCATCCCTGAGGTAAGGGACATATATCAAGAGCTCTGTAAACCTTTTGGCATATGCATCCATGATAAGTTATCTTGACTTATGCGCATGGAATTCCTTAATTTTATCATCAARATAATTCTCTGATACATAAGATTTCTTRAAGTATTTCTCAAAATGCTTCCACATTAGTTTKCTTTCCTTTAATCCCTTGATCTCCTTGAGATATTCCCACCAAATGGAAGCTCATCCATTCAGGTTAAATATGGCAATCTTTGCCTTGATGTTTTCAGAGTAATTATGTACCCGAAAGTACTTCTTCAGACCAAACAACCACACTTCAACTTCTTCTCCTTTATTAATTTCTCCATTGAAGGTAGGTGGCTTAGCTTTTTTGAATTCTTCAGTCAGATAACTCTGAGAATCTTTTTCTTTTTCTTCTTAGGGACACTTGAATCTATGCCACTACTAGATTTCTCTTCTGAAGTAGTCTTCCTGCTAGATGACTCTGTGGATATGCTTTCACTAGATATGCCTTTCTTGGCATCTCGATGCCTTTTCCTGGAAGAACTTATTCCCACATCGTTGTGAAAAAATCCATGCTTCTGGGCATCCAAAGGGATTTCCAACCCCTCCGAATATTGCAACTCTACATTAATGGGACCTTGTTGTAGACGTTTTTGAATCTCCAACAAGCTCTGCATTAACATTGCATTCAAATCTTCATATTCATCTTGAGCTGGCATGAGCCTCTCATTGTCTTCCTTCAAACTTCTAATAATGGCCATAAAATATGGAGGGGTTTCTCTACCCTCTATCCATCATATTCCCCATCTCTAAGGTTTGAGGTGTCATCCATACTATGTTGTACCATTCACCTTTCTTTCCTTTCAGTATGTCCTATGTGCAGAAACAACAATTGTTATTAGTAATTACATTACCAACTTAAATTCATGCATGTTAAACAACATTAAAAACTTTCTTAAATGGTTTCAAGTGGCCTTGGCGACCCATTCAAGACTAGAGTTTCAACTATGCTCTAATACCACTTTGTGACACACCCGACCCCCTCACCCTCTCTTGGGATGGTGGGATGTTAAAATTTATCTTCATCAATATCAACTCTTGTTTATCTCTAAGATACATAGATAGATTCTACTCGTCGAGAGCTTTCCAATGATTATGACCATGTCCAAATATGAGATTGGGATCTAAAGTTACAAACTTATAAAGTTTTTAGGCTCTCATCATCAAAATACACCTTACTGACATGTGGAATCCACATGACTCCCTACCACTTGCGCCTTCCGATGTGGAGCTAATGTGGCTTCTTCCACCTAGCCCAGCGGGATTTCCAAATCAAAAACTCTGATCACTTGGGCATGCTTTCACCGTCGGTTGGGACTCTATTCCCATGGATATCAAACACCCCAAATTTGAATGTTTCGACGACGATCCTCCCATTGAACTATTCCCAGATCTAATGGCTCTCAGATCAGAACTTCGACTACTTTGATTGCATTGGTGCCTCCAACTAGCATAGTTTTTAATGTCCTTCCCACCAATCCTTTGCTTTGGTGAGTAAGTGGGTCCTACGGCGAATCGACGGCTGAGATATAATATCACATGTATGTCTATCTACAATTATCATTTAATCTCAATATTTTCTTCATCATCGACACATGCTCTTGTTCACACTTTTGGACCCATGCCCGACATCCTCTGACGAACGGCTAAGATCTGATGGCATCGAGATATGGCGGTCTAGATTGTGATCGAAGACTCAAGTACTTCCATCCCATATGAAACCACTCTCGTTTCATCAACTATTCAACAAATGACACCTGTCACCCTTAGAGATGTGTTGGTTTCCATGTTGGTATGTCACGTCAACATGACAGTATCACCCCTTTATCACTTAATTGGGAACTACAACAATCTATAGCATAGATCATTTCTCACCTACATGCCAATAAATAACTCTCATTGCTTGTCACAATCATCATCAACCCTCTCTAGGATCATCATTCACTTCACCAACCTTTTATACCCTTACAACAATGCATATGGAAGCAACGGTCAAGATCTTATCAAGGCTTATCCTGACGAATCGAGGGTCCTCGTCCCATCTTCATTTTCTTGTCATCATCGTCGGACTTCACATAAGTCATAGCACTCTATCATTCCTGAAGATGATGCCTTTCTCGATGAATAGCTAATATCTACTCATCCTGTTGAATCTACGACTGTAAATTCTCCTGAATCAACACAATATTTTCTATTGGATAAATCTATGACTTCAAGACTTAGCCAATTTCAAGATTCTCAAGACCTTATCAAATCTCCAGGAGTTCGAAGCCTACTCTAAGAATTTCGAATACCTACTAACTTCATCGAAAGGAAGTTCTTTCATATCTTGTAATATTTCCACTTAAGGATTTGGGTTTCCCTCGGGACACACAATCATTTACTTCTCAAAGGAACCCCCTCCCCTACACTAGATCCTGTAAACGTTCCTCTCAAAGTTGCAATATTCTTAGGGATACAAACTGCCTGAACTTGTTCATTTTCATAATTTGACAGATTACATAAGAACCATGTCAAGCATATCCCTTTTCTCATTTCCCATTTAATTCGAACAAATACATGTTTACAACATTAATGCACAATTTATCAAGTCAAGTTAAACACATATATGATCAGGGAAATATCCACACCAACTGATTGAGAGAAGACACATTTCCTCCCAACCTTAATCCATACTGTAGATTTCCTTCCTATAGTACGCCATCCCCGTTCCAAGCCATGATACCACAAGGTGAATGATTCAGCTAGTCTCCAAGCTTAGGATGATCTAGGAAGGTTATTCTCCTTCCTTATATGATAACAACGAAATTTTCCCCCTTCTCACTAAGCTTAGGATCTCTATAGGTTTATTAAGTAGTTTATCAACTGGACTTCCTCTGCACAAGCAAGTCCCTATTTTTATAAATATTTCATCGGCGAACTCCCCTTACCAGTGTTGGTTTATGTCTAGTAAGAACCAATTTGTAGCCCTTTATTTCTCTATTCTGGATATGGGTCTTCTCTGTTCAGGGTGATCATCAAAATATTGGACGATCTTTTTGTTTTCTTCAATAAAATCTATCATATTTTATCTTCTCTTCAACTTATGCTCACGAACACCTTCGTTTGTTGCATCTTTTCTATATGATCTTGTTTCTCACTTATTCCTTCTCGGGTTCTTTCTCTTCTCGAGCTCCTTCGTGCTTTGTTCTCTTATACCACTCTTGGTGACTAATTGCTCTCTCTCTCTCTCTCTCTCTCTCTCTCTCTCTCTCTCTCGTGCATGATTCTCTTTGTTTCCTCTCTGCACGTTCTAGGTATCCTTTCTGAGTATCTGTCTCTTCATATTGGTTGTCTCGTCTTCTATATGTCGTCTATGGTGGTGTTTTTCCATATTTGTTCTCTTCCTCGCAATTCTTCTTAGGATTCTTATGGCTTTCTGCAAATGTAACATGTAGTATGCAATTCCTATCTTGAAGGGGAAAATATATGGTTTCCTCTTCTTCAGGTCACTTCAGTTGACCCTTTCCTTATTCAAAGACCAAGACTAGTGGTAGTTATTAACTTCCTCAACCACCATTCTGACCTCCATAATTAGTCATGTGGCTTCCTATTGATATGAGTATGCTAGTATGTATATATTTATGATTTTCAAGCACAAGTTGGTTTTTCAAGAAAGCTTCTTGTTTTCCTCATAAAAACATCTCAGCTCCACCTCACCGACCCACTTCATCAATCCCTGCCTCATCAATTCCCACTTGTGTATCATGGCTAGTACTTTCAAGGTTGTTCCCTCTAAATGAATGGTTTGGTGTATTTCATTAATCAAAACATGATTACAAGCTTCATAAACATAATCATATGAAGTCTTAGCATAATTAAAGTCTTGGGGGGGAACATGGTGTTACAATAAGAATGTAGGTCCAATCTCAACCTATTTACTTATGTTTCCCCACTCTCCATTGTTGATGGATATGAACTCATTCTACCCCAAAATCAGGGGTGTGGGGCATGTTTACCATTTTTTTAGAGAGAAAGGAGACAACAATCATAAGGGTACCCAATAAACCAACGGTGTCCAGGAAGGATCACCTCAGAGTCATAAGATGAGATGAGATACTGAGCAAGGTATAAAAGTAAAGAAAATGAACATAAAGCAAATGTTTAGAAAGTAAATGAATATAAAGTAAATGTGTAGAAATTAAACTCTTCTAACAACAATAAATGAAAAACCATAAAGTAAAAAGAGTAAAGGAAATTTGTGAAAGCAAAGGAATGCTAGAAATGAATGTATAGAAATTTAAAGAATGGAAATGTAAAAATAAAATTACATCTCTCTAATGAAAATAAAATAGCATCCAACCAATCTATATGTATAGGGGATTCAGCCTTCATTGCAAATTCATAGTGGGCCCAAACCCTGAAGCAAGCATTGGGGTGAATCCATCAAGATAGAAACATTATTTACAAAGAGAAAGTTGAACCAAAAATGTACATTATTTTTTTATTTGAATTTACAAATTGAGAGTAGCGAAAATAGATGAATGACAATCCTCACGAGGAGACTAGCATAATCTATCAACTATGCTTCCTATTATACTTGAAAATGAATCATATCTAAGCCTTCCAATCAAACCATTGATTGATGGAGGTTGTCCCAAACTCTCCTAAAATCATGTAGTCCATTTTGTTGGATTACTCTAGTCTTCAAGAGAAGGTGAAGGGGAAAGATCCTTTAAAAATATTAGTAACAAACAAATTTTTTTAGAGCCATGAATGAGGGAGATCAATCGTATCTTGGTGATTTGATTTCCTTCACCTATCCTTTGGGGATCACATTAGTATTCATATACAACATATACAATAATAACAAAAACCATAAATCACTTTAAGATCAAGCATATGTCACATTTCAACTTGAATTATGTCAATCATATATAATTATATAAACATAAGTCAAATTGGTCATCAAAAGCATGAATATTTCTCATGAAAGTTCGATCCTAGGAGAAAGAATGTATCGAATGTAGATGTAGAATGGGCCATAAAATAAACAAATTGAAGGCCCATCATCATCCCTGAACTGGAAGTTTTGCACGCCCCTGTGCAACAAAAAAATCCCCTCAAAAACTTATTTCTATCATTCTCAATCATTTTGTTAGCTTATTCGTTATATGTCATTGAGGTTTTGGATATACTTGAACTCTTGGAAAATTCATTAAAGCATTTGCAATTCAATTTCCTTAGTATTCTTGATTGCTCTAGTAGTGGTATGTAATTGATTTTTTTTACAAACATAAAATCAATATCCTTTGAAAAAATTTATACGCGAGATAGAGGAAGTTGTCCTCTACATCCTATAAAATTCTAGACTTTGAATCTATGGCATAAGTGAGGACCAATCAAAACACTTGGAACATTCAGTTTTTTTCTCTGAATTTTATGAAGTATTATTGTATGTGTCTGTCATAAACTTATTTGATTCATTGAAAATAAAAATCCTTTGATAGAAAAATTATGGGAGACATAAGGATATGTCCTCTACACCCTGTAAAAATTCTATATCTTTATTCCAATGAATGAATGAGCACCAATCAAAATAGTGGACCACTCATTTTTTTTCCTGAGTTTTTTGGACTGCTCATGTAGTGTATTGTAATTAAAAATGTTAACCCACTTAAAATGAATATATTTCATGCAATTTTTATGTGAGCTATATAAATATGTCCTCTACACCCTATAAAAATTTCAAATTATAGTTCCAATGAATGAAGGAGCACCAATCAAAACATTGGACAACTCAAACTTTTCTAAGTTTTCTAGGTTGCTCATGTAGTGGTGTGTAATTAAATTTTTTGACTCACTTAAAACCAATACAATTTTATGAATTTTTTAGGGGAGATAGAGAAGGATATCCTTTACACCCTGTAAAAATTTTAAAGTATTATTCAAAGGAATCAATGAGTACCGATCAAAACATCAAACAATTGTCACTACAGAAAACTTGGAAACAAATGTGAACAATTGGAGTGTTGAATTTACTCTTCCATTGCTTCTTTTTGTTTGTTCCTTGCAAAAAGCTTCAGCTAGTTGTCTCTAATGTGACTTAATTACTTACTTTGATCATGTATTACTAGCTTCATGATCTTTGGGTATACTTGGATCATATCACAAATCCCCCCCGACCCCCCCCCCCACCAAACTTGATTATCAACTCGATAAAAGATATTTGTAAATCGGGAATTTGAACTCAAGGTTAAGGGTTGATGATTNATATATATATATATATATATATATATATATATATATATATATATATATAATCAAATAAAAATAAGATAATTGTAACACACATTTTTCTTATTGTGGTTTTGAAGTTGATTTGGACACATATTGGTATAGCTTCTATAGTGAACCCTTAGCCTTTTTTATGTGTTGCAATATTTGATGTTATAGGCATTGTTGACGCTTAAAAGTGCAACGATGAATAGTATACTCGCAAATGATTGCCAAGATTTATTATTTAACTATATTAATAATAAACTAGTACGTGGGACTCCCTTGTTAGACTTATGGCGCTATGGTGGATATGTTGCGCTTATATTTTGTTTACCTATGTGATGGTACCAGCACAATCTTTTATAGTTCATTTGTTTCAAATCATGGTTTAAAATTTTGTGGTAACATGTGGTGGTTGGGTATTAAAACACGCCACTAAATGGCTTTGATGATCTCTAACAGAATATGTTAAGACTTCCCTGTGGATGAAAGAATTATAATCTAGTTTTGGTTTTAATATTGTATTAAACATGGCATTAAATGGTTTGGATGATCTTTGATAGAAGTTAATAATGTTACCCTTTTGGATAAAAGAACTATACTCAAGTTCTAATATTGTATTATTATGACAAAGGATGGGTGCTCTTGACCCTTGCTACTATGGTCATGCGCCTTCTTTGAGTTTCATAAATGGTTGCACATTGGGTTATGTTCCTAGCGCATTGTTATTTTAAAGAAGTTTGACATTACCAAGGGGTGGCGAACTTTGCAAAAGTGATATGGCAATGGATATTTGGTTGATTAATGGTGTAGTGCTATGGTGAATTGGCTTGGCTCATACTTTGAATTGAATGAAGTTGGAAGGGAGAAGCGACGTGCATTTATTGTACGTCACTCAAACTCCCCTCGAGCTCGTCACCCTAGTCATTCTTGTATTTTGTTTTGGCTCTGCTAGTTGATGTTTCTCCGACTTGTTCATTCGTGGAGGAAGTATACAATATTTTTTTTCCCTTGCACAGGCTTTTCCAAGTATGGGTTTTCTTACTCTTCCATCCATGATAGTTACTCTACCCTGTGAATCAACTTTTAGCTCTGGTTTCTCATGGTCTGTGTGATTATTAAGATGTTATGATATTTTGAACTTTGTATTGGTGTTTGCATCCTTGGTTTCTTTTGGTGGTTATTCTTGAATGTCTGCACTTAAAAATGAAAATGGTCATGCTCTTCTTGTTGTGTGTAATCCTTGCATGGAATTGTTGAATAAAATTTGCAGTGGATCCTGCTCGGTTATGGATTGGGTTTTGGGTCTGGGATCTCTGTTGAAATTGATTATCATGGTTTGCCAAAGCTCTGAGCTTTGTGAGTACCCTGCCTATGGATTGAAAATACAAGTATGTGTGATTAAATTTTCCCACGCCATGTTCGTCTTTGTGGCTACTGTACACACATTATTTCGACCCTATGGCTTTTAATGAGAACTGATGAAAGATTAAAGTGTTTCATGCCTTGTCTTGGAAAAACCCTAAGTTGTTAGTTTCTTGTTATAACCTCACCATTTCCTGGTAAACATTACACAGTATGAATTTAACACCACCCAGAAGTTGATGGAAGCATTATGCATGCTTTTTGGTCGGGCACGGGTTTGTGCTTGGTTTCTCATTTTATAGTGTTGATTAAAGGGATTGGATTCATTTTTTTTCCTATTGGAAATGGTTGTCTGTTGTTTTGGAAACCCTTACAACCGAGAGCATTGTTACATATTATTGTTATGTGGTAAATTGTGATAGGGGATGAGTTGTCTGCACTATTCGAATATCAAACCCTCTAGTTGAACCACCTGTTCATACCTTCCACTTGTTGTCTTAAACCCTAAATATAACATTGGTATCATTTTACTCCAGTTCGATGGTTGATGGGAGCATTGTGTGTGCTTGGTTACTTGGGTACAATTTTGTTGGGTTCCTCGTTTGGAAATTATGGAAGAAGCCTGTACACACTTACCTATTTGAAGCTTGAGCTCAAAGTATTGAATGTTATTTGGTTCAATCGTTATGTTGATTGTATTAAAAGGGACACTTGTGTGTGAATTGTTTCAGGCCCGAATAAGAGTTATAACGTCCAGTTTGATTGCGTTGAACAATGTTGAAATAAATGTTGGATATAAATGGTCGTAAAGCATTGAACAATGTTTAAATAAATGATGGATATAAATGGTCGTAAACACTTTGCGTGTTCCTGTTGGTTTTAAAGGATTTAGCAATTGATTTAATGTATGGTTGTGGCTCAAAGGCTATTGTGGTTTCTTATAGAGATTGCAATGTTGTTCGTTATGAATGTCATTTAATGATTATATGGATACAATGGATGTTGTAATTAAATAATTCTGGGCATATAGATTATTGTTTGGAAGCCAGCAAGCGAGTTGTCAACGAAAATAACAGTCTAAAATATTTTTTTGAAAAAGTGAACACTGTTAACCTTTGAAGGTTTGGACAGAGACATGTTTTGATTGCATGTTTTGATTTATTTTCAATTGAACAGTATCCATATCAATTCCCTGTCATTCTATCAGTTTTCACTCATTACATTCCTCTCATAATCCCAATTTCACTTATTGCATCCTTGTTCTATGAAATAAATTTAAAAGAAAAATTTTGTGTAAAAGAAACAAAGGGATAGCACATCAAGGGTTGGTGATTGATATTTTGATACTTTATTACACAGTAAATTGTTTTATTAATTGTTGAATAGTATTTGTGTATTAATCCCCTATCATTATACCACTTTTCACTAATTACACTCCCTTCATATTTCCCATGAACCCTATCACCCCATGTTCACTTGGCAGTTAATGAATGGTTTGTTATGAATGGATTTGCATGTATCTCGTGTCAATTCTTGAGCCAATTTTGTATTCATGTAAGAAGAGTGTCATATATGGTTTATTAAGAGCTTCATTACTAACGAATTGCTGCTATAGGATGAGCTTTTTCAGTAGGGGCAACAATGGAAGAAATAACAGAGGAAGGGGAAATTGGAACCAAGGTCCTGGAATGCCTAGATTTTCCATCCATTTTGATGTTGATCCCAAAGAATTGATCCAGTTTTTCCAAGTTGGGTTATTTAACTGGATTGGTCTTGGAATAGTGCACCCTTGACCAGAAATACCTTCTTTCCAGCCTCATAACATCCCCAGAATTCTTGTTCCTCTACATGTGTCCTTGCAACTGGAAGTTCCCAAAAATGATAGATGGCAAGAGATTTCCAACCCACCTGCATCTCACCATCGTGGTTGGCCCACTATGTCATTGCCTCATTATCTCTCCCACCACTTGTCAATCCCAATGTCTAGATTGCCCATGCTAATTCGCCTGTTCAATCTCCACATGCTAGTAAGAGACTAAAAACTGATATTCCCCAACCTATGGAAGATAAAGGAAAAGCAGTTGCCTCCCCTTCTTCCCCCTCCGATGATTCCTCAAAATATGTGTCCTCCCGCGTGCATTTGAAGGATGATTGTTCCCATGTGATCAGTGAGATACGTCCTCAAGCGTCTAACCAACCATGGGATACTTTCGGGAAATCAAAGGGAGACAACAATGAAAAAAAAAAATTATTCCCATAGTGGCAAGTATGGCTTTTAGATTATGCTTTTTTATTATTTGAGTTGATGAAGACAGTGCTAGTGGTTTTCAGAATGTTTGGACAACAAGATTTGTTTTGGTGTTTGGTGGATAATTTGGATAATATTGATATTTATATATTTTGTTGGATATGATATAAATTATTTCTGATATTTAAATATTCAGTTTGGAAGATATCTAAGGGAGAAAAAAGGGTGGCATATGGTTAAAATGATTATCCTTTTTGTGTTATATTTTATGATTTGAAAAGAAGAAATGATGAGAGTCACAAGGGGTCCCACCTACCTAGTTATTATTAATTAAAGACCCTTAACTATATTATTATTATTTATTTCTCCTAAACTAATTAGTTAAGTCAAACTAAATTAACTAAAGAAAGTAGTTGAACTACTTCAACTTATTTGGAAAGAATAAAATTTGAATGAGAAGAAGAGACAAGGGGAGAATAGAAGGAGAAAGCAAGACTAAGGTTTTCTCTTTGATTTCATGAGATAGTTTCAGTTTTCATTCATTTATGAGATTATTCAAAGCCTAATTCTCTTTTTGACAACAGGGTCTTATTGTAGACAGCAAGGTTTAAAATGGAACCAAACTCTTCAGATGCTTGTTTTAGAGGTGTTGATCCATCCTTGATAGTCTGTGTATTCTTGTATGTTTGTGAATTAAGTTTCATAGTTGATAAACGATATCTTGCATAGTCAAATTGGAAACAGTTTCTAGCAAGTTGATCCAGATTATAAATTTCAGTTTTACTTTATTGCCGGAGTCTTTTTGTATGGTGTTCATCAGGGATCTCTAAATCAGAGTTTGGTCCATGCCCTCACAAGGGTTTTTTAAAGAGAAAAACACTTATGATATCTCAGAATGAAATAAATCAGATTGTTATTATGTCTCGTATATGTGTATTTATGACTTGGTTACTTTTCTCTTTTTGATCTCCATGTTTACTTTCTATAATTTGTGCACATTTCATAAACTTATATAAATTTTATTTTATATTGCAACATTCTTTTCATTAATAAATCATCCTAAACCCTTGTAATTAATACTTGATGATTGAGAGAATATTTTTAGGCTATAAAACCCTGGGTGACATTCTCGACTATCTTGTCCTAGCCATGCAACATTCGAAAATGATTGAGTAAGGTAATTCATACATTTTCCTCAACATTTATTTGGTGACCATATTGGGGAGATATTCAATATCTCTATGGTTTATTGTATTCGCAATTATCATTGATATTTCTACTTTTGTTTTTTATTCTTTGACTGTTTTATTTTCTTCATGACAGTACTGTTGGATTACTGAGAGGGGGGGTGAATCAGTAATAGAGAAATTTAACCATATAATCCAAGTGTTATATCAATGAAGCATTATTATCCAATAACTGCAGAGTAAATAAGCAATGAACAAATGAACAATCATACACATACACAGTACACCAGTGTTTTACGTGGAAACCCAAATCAGGAGAAAATCACGAAATGTTTTTTCTTATATGTCTTTAAGAATTACATTCATTGGAAGCACCAACTTCCTTTGTTTTCCAGCTGCAACTGGAAGGAGGCTCCAACCCCCTAGTTTCTCAAACTACAACCTGAGGGAAGCTCCAACTCCCCAATTCTCTGGCTACAACCAGAAGGAGGATACAACCCCCTATGTTCTCCGGCTACAACCGGAAGGTGGCTACAACCACCTATCCTTGCCCCGTCCTGGCACCCT
>ML785436.1:251818-272129 GCA_009831015.1 Picea engelmannii
CATCTTCATCTATGCATTCTCATCAAGGACAATACATATTATATTACATCAATCATCAATCAATCAATCCTTTGACATCAATCAATCACTTGACATCAATCAATCAAACCATTGGCATCAATGACAACATGATCCAACAAGTACATGTTATAAGGCAGCCCAATATTGAGCACGGTCTTAAAGACCAAACCACCATTTCTTTAACTTTATTCAATACCATCTTAGAAACCGCTAATACTCGGGTTGAGCTTGAACACTCATGGGAAACAATTGAACAAGACATAAGTGTTCAAGAACGTTGGGAGGCCAGGAAAAGGAAGCCTAGGAATCAATTGTATCTTTTATTTTCCTAAAATTTTGATCTTCTTTTCATGTCCTCAAATCCTCCCATCTCTATGAGAAGAACAGGATTGTCTCCTGAAATCACTCCTATCACTGAAATAAGAAGAAGGAACGTTATTCTGTCAACCCAATAAGGTAATCTAAGGAGAAGTTTGTTTGATTCATCTAATTCATATTTCTCACCCTCACCCATCATTTACAAAATGGCATATGTGAGTGGCTCTGGTGGCACTGGAGGTGCCTCATCTTCTCAACCTTCAGCCTCATCAGTGATTGGTAGCTTGTATAGCCACCAGATGCATGTCCAATCAACTACTAACCCTGCTAAGGTCATAAAAAAGTATGGGATTTTTCAATTCGAAGAAGATGCTACTACTACCCCATGGCATGTATCCTCTCCTTTGAACCTACCCCCTGCTACTCGTCTGCTACCAAAATTTAAAGAGCATCTTCCTAGGTTTTCAGGAAATAACACAGTCACTACAAACGAACTCTTGGTGGAATTCTCTAATGCATGTCACAATATAGGAGCTAATGACAATGATACTTGCATGTACTTATTTGTCAATTCCCTCAAAGGGAAAGCAACAACAGATTTCTTTGATCTCCCTCCCAAGATTATTTCTACTTGAGAAGAGTTAGTTTACTAGTTTAAATCCACTTATGGGCAGTCTAAGAGCCCAGTAGAACAATTACGGGAATACAATAACATTGCGTACAAGGACGTTGAGACTATTAATTATTTCAACCCTCGTTTCACCAAGTTGTATAATTAAATTCCTGAACTTATTCACCCCCATAACCAAGTTGCTTTTATGCGTTACTACAAAGCTCTACCTTCCACTTATCGGCATAGGCTTGAAGAAAAATCTATTAACAATATTGGTTCTTCTCTTCATACTTGTCTAGAGTATGAAGAACAACTAGAAAGAACAGGTCTTCCTAAGGGAGACTCGATTAAACAAACGGACATGTCTTCCCTCTTACAACTTGTATAGGATATGAATAATCGAATGATATCATATGAGCGAAAGGGAAATGTCCCTTCACTTACTCCTGGGGCATCATATTCTTCTTCACCATCTTTTAGGAATACCAATGAAAACAACTTTCATCCCAAGGCCATCATGCCTTGCAGTTGGTGTAAATTCTGCGAGGAAAGTACGTGTGAGGTAAAGAAGAGTGTCAGAGATAAAATATTTGGAAAAAGGCCTGAAACCACCATTTTTGTTCTAGATTGGGTAGAGCCAGAAGATGTCATGATCATAAACACTAGGAATAAATCCTATGATTCAAAAGGAAAATATGATTCCCCTCATACTTCTTCTAGACCAAGCTCATATTTGCTAGTTGCTACTGTACAAGCTACCAAGACTCCTAACAATCAAGAGATTCTCTCCCCTCTTCCCTCTTCCAAATATAACATTCTCAACCAATTGGCTAATATCAAGGTCAATGCTACTCTTCTGGACATGGTTGTCGTCCCTGAGCAACAGAAGCATCTAAAAAATTTCATGGAAGGAAAACCCTCCAATATAGCCAATCTCTCTAAAGAGACAAAGGAAGAGGATTCTATTGTAAATAACGTAGGTGTAAATAATTTTAGACACCCTGTAAAAAAACCCTCCATTTTTCATTTATGTAAAAATTATGGACACAATAACCCATTGTTTCCTAATTGATGGTGGTTCGAGCCCAAGCGTGATGTCAAAAATTATTATGGAAGAGCTAGGCTTATCTTGCACCAATGAAAATTCTAGAAGCATGCTCTCATATAATAGTCTACAACAATCGACTATAGGCGAAATCAAAGACGTGACTTTGGTTCTGTGCGAACATCCTAAAATAAGGACAACCCTTAATATCCAGGTAAGTGACATGCCAGTAAGTAACTATTCAATCATCTTAGGAAAAGACTGGAAATCCTTGACAAGTGGATATCTTTCACTTGACGGGACACACTTATTCGTTCCTCGGAATGGAAAGAATATCATAGTCCTAAGGGAAGGAATAATCTCATCGTATATAGAAATCATTCCAAATCCTAATGTGAACTATGTCGAGGAGGAATTAGGGGTGTACTCCATATTTTCATATGAGGATGACACTACCCTGGAACAAGTTGATCTGGAGGATGGTATGTGGCACATGCACTTTGATGGCTCATGCTCCAATGAAGGTAATGGAGCTAGGATTATCTTGTACTCGCTTGTAGGTAAAATTCACAACTTTTCCTATAAGTTAGAATTTGCTTGCATGAATAACGTTACTGAATTTGAAGCATTATTGCTAGGCATTGAAAATGACTATAATTTAGGTCGTGGACACCTTACAGTTTTTGGGGACTCTAAACTTGTTGTAAACCTTGTACGTAAAATATATTCTCCTAGAAACAAGTTGATGGAACGCTACATCCAAGTTGTTTGAATGCTTATATCGAACTTATTAGCATTTAACGTCACTCATGTTAAAAGGGAACTGAATTCAATGGTTGACAGGTTAGTTATTTTTGCAGCCTCTCCTACTCGGCAACTTCTGCCACAAAGGCCTGATTGTACTTTTCAATATTTATATCGTCCTCATATCCCTGACAATGTAGAGTCATGGTAGGTCCTCCCTAGTGATGAAGGCATATGTTATTTCATACAAAATGAACCATATAAGCCCAAGGAGATTATATCCATGGAAAACAACAAAATTCTGAAGGGATTGACTCCTCTAGAAAGTTCATTTTCATCGAGTGATGTAGGAAATAAAGAAACTCATAAGGAAGAGGAGTAAAAAAGGAAAGTGGGTGAAACCATTTCCTTGAACATTGTAACACCTGATTCCCCAAAGAATGTTAAGATAGGTGCCCAATGTACTGACGAAGAAAATTTGAAATTCACTGAGTTACTTCGTGAATTTCAAGATGTTTTTTCTTGGTCTTATGAGGATCTTCGTGGTTTTGATCCTACTCTTATACAACATTCCATTCCTATCAAGGAATGTATAAAACCAGTTAGGCAAAAACAAAGACCCATTAACCCCGCACTTGAAGCTACTATTAGGAAGGAGTTGGAAAAAATCTTGAAAGCTGGGATAATTTTCCTTGTTAAGTATTCTGAGTGGATTTCTAATTTGGTTCCCATTCAGAAAACAACAGGTCAGATCCGATTGTGCGTTGATTTTTGCGCATTAAATAGAGAAAACATAAAAGACCATTTTCCTCTCCCTAATATGGAAATGATTTTGCAGCAAGTCGTAGGGTCACAAATGATGTCCTTACTTGATGGTTTTTCTGGTTATAATCAGATCAAGGTAAAAAGGATTGATAAATACAAAACCACTTTCACTACATGTTGGGGAACATTTGCTTATGAGCGTATGCCTTTTTTCTTATCTAATGCAGGTGCCACTTTCCAAAGAGCTATGCAGATAGATTTTGACGATCTGATGGGTAATATTATTCAGATTTGTCTTGATGACTTGAATGCGTATTCAAAGAACCGATTGGATCATTTTGGTCATATTAGAAAAGTTCTCATGCGATGCAGAAAGTTCGACATTTCTTTAAATCCTTCTAAGTCTATATTCGGTGTTACCGAGGGCAAGCTCCTTGGACATATTATTTCTGATTGATGGATAAGCATAGATCCCGAAAGGATCATTGTTATTCTTAACCTTCTGGCCCCCACTTCCAAAAAGGAGTTTCACGCCTTTATGGGCATTATCAACTTTGTTCATAGATTTGTTCCTGATTTTGTTGTAATGGTGAAATCAATTCACAATCTTCTCAAGCAAGATCGCGCCTTCTCTTGGACTGAAGACGTCAAGAATGCTTTCGTAAGGATTAAGAAGGTAATCAGTTATGCACCGATTTTGGTGAAGCTGGACTTTGAGAAAGATTTTATTATATACACTAATGCCACGGAGGAAGCAATCTCTACTATTCTTGTACAATGCAATGACCAGAATAAAAAAAAAAACAGTAGATTACATGATTCATAGCTTATCATATGATGAATTCAAGTATTCTTATATCAAAAAACATGCTTTCAATCTTGTTAAAGTTGTGGAGAAATTTCACCACTTTATCTTAGGCAAGAACACACTGGTAAAAGTTCATTTTCCTGTTGTCAAATTTTTGCTCTCACAAAATTATCTTTCAGGGAAGCTTGCACATTGGCTTGCCAAGATCCAGGAGCATGATTTAACCATCATGACTTCGAAAACAATCAAGGGATGAGACTTATCCCTTCACTTGGCTCAACATGTCGAAGTAAGTGAAGAAATTGATGAACAAGATAACCCTCTGTCGCCACTATTTTAGATTGATAGTCAAATCATTCCTATATTTGAACATCCCTGGTATAAAAATCTGATGTATTACTTGAAAAATCAGAAATGTCGAGATAGCTTAGATACTCATCAAAGGAGAAGGCGTTGTCTTGAATCTTATAGATATGTTATTTTAGGAGACTTCTTATTCAGGAGATCTGTCGATGGTATATTACTTCGGTGTGTGGATAATGAGGAAGCACAAAAACTGTTACAAGAAGCCCATGGATCTTCAAATTATGTTATTCATGTGGGTGGCCACTTTTTTGCTAAAACTATTGCTTTTAAGAACATCATAAAAGGGTATTACTAGCCTTCAATTTTTTGAGATTCTTATAACTTTTCAAGATCTTGTGACAAGTACCAAAAATTCGCTGGGAAAGAACGTCTTTATGCCATGCCTTTGCAACATGTCCTCCTTGATTTTCCTTTTTCAAAATAGGGTGTGGACTTTACCGGTCCTATTAATCCTCCATCTTCAGTAGGGCAAGTTTTTATCTTGACAGCCACAGATTATTTTATGAAATGGACTGAAGTTGTCCCACTTAAACACTCACAGGATGAACAGGTTATTT
The DNA here is from genome assembly GCA_009831015.1 of Picea engelmannii. Classification (NCBI taxonomy): domain Eukaryota; kingdom Viridiplantae; phylum Streptophyta; class Pinopsida; order Pinales; family Pinaceae; genus Picea; species Picea engelmannii. The sequence continues at coordinate 257,056 of ML785436.1, forward strand.
CTTTCCTTGAAACTAATATTTTCTCCAGATTTGGTATTCCTTTAGAAATTATTACAGACAATGGCCTCGCTTTTATTTCTACTAAGATGACTCAGTTTCTAGCTAATCCGGGAGTCAAACATTTTACCTCATCAGCTTATTACCCTCAAGGAAATGGGTAAGCCGAGTCTACTAAAACAAATATGGTTAGAATTATCAAGAGGCTCGTTGAATATAAGCCTCGTCAATGGCACACCCTCCTCACTTATGACCTTTGGGCATATCGCACTACTACCAAGGTAAGAACAGGTTGCACTCCCTTTCAACTTGTTTATGGTCAAGAAGTTATTTTTCCTATCGAGATGGAACTTTCTTCTCTACGACTAATGCTACAGATCGAAGAATTAAATTCTTCTAATGTCTCTCAAAGGATAAATGCACTGTTAGCTTTAGAGGAACAAAGGATGTTTGCCTTGGAGAACATAAAGATAAGACAACAAACCGTGAAAAGATATTTCAACAAAAGCACAAAAGCTATCAGGTTTAAATTAAATGAGAAAGTCTTGCTTTGGGATTCAGCTCATGCTGATAGAGGACGACATTCGAAGTTTCAAAATTTATGGCTAGGTCCTTTTAAAATAGATTTTGTCCTGGGCACAAATTTTTATCTTCTAAAAGACCTGGAAGAGTGATTATTTTCCTATAGTACCAATGGTTCCCACTTGAAACACTATGTGGAACCAGTTTGAAGGTTAAATAGTGCATGAAGGTTGCTTATGTATTATAATTTTTTGTTTCACTGCTTTGATTTTGGTTTTTTGTTTTTATTTTTCTGTGGTTTCATTTCTGTTGTTTTTATTTTATTAATTTATTTTCTTTTCAGAAATAAACTCTGGATCATTTTTGCCACAACGATGTTATTCTGTAAGTATTGTTAATCAATAACAATCAAGTTACACAGTTTTCATGATGTCCCCCTTGAAGACATCATTGAAATTGTTCTCTACTTCTAGTATTGTTGTTAGATAGATAATTGGATTTTCATCCCTACTTTATGTCTTCCCTTTCTTCCCTCCACCCCAAGATTCAAAAGAGCACACCATAAGTTTTCTCCTTTAAACAATAAATGCTTTCACTGTGACCAATTGAATGTTATGCATACAGGAATAAACCCCTCATACGTAACACTTTTCATGAGTTATTCCCAAAGTCCCGGATCATTTTTTCCCTTAAACTGCCTCACTTCCCCTGTTGCATAATCATTCTGGTAAATAATTCTTTGATCTAAGATTCACTTGGTATGCGAAACCGGACATTCTGAGTTCTTAATCTATTGGAAACAGATTTCCCTGTGGAGTCGCTAGTTTGTTGACGCTTAAAAGCGCAACGATGAATATTATGCTCGCAAATGATTTCCAAGCTTTGTTAATTAACTATATTAATAATAAAGTAGTAGGTGGGACCCCCTTGTTAGACTTATGGCGTTATGGTGGATAAGCTTCGCTTATATTTTGTTTACCTATGTGATGGTATCAACACGGTCTTCTACAGTTCATTTGTTTCAAATCATGGTCTAAAATGTTGTGGTAACATGTGGTTGTTGGGTATTAAAACATGGCACTAAATGGCTTTGATGATCTCTGACATAATATGTTTAGACTGCCCTGTGGATGAAAGAATTATAATCTAGTTTTGGTTTTAATATTGTATTAAACATGGCATTAAATGGTTTGGATGATCTTTGATAGAAGTTAATAACGCTACCTTTTTGGATAAAAGAACTATACTCAAGTTCTAATATTGTATTGTTATGACAAAGGATGGGTGCTCTTGACCCTTGCTACTATGGTCATGCGCCTTGTTTGAGTTTCATAAATGGTTGCACATTGGGTTATGTTCCTAGCACATTGGTATTTTAAAGAAGTTTGACATTACCAAGTGGTGGTGCACTTTTCAAAAGTGATATGGAAATGGATATTTGTTTGATTAATGGTGTAGTGCTATGGTGAATTGGCTTGGCTCATACTTTGAATTGAATGAAGTTGGAAGGGAGAAGCGACGTGCATTTACTACATGTCACTCAAACTCCCCTCGAGCACGTCACCCTAGTAATTATTGAATTTTGTTTTGACTCTGGTATGTTCGGTCGTGGAGGAAGTATACAGTCTTGTTTTTCCCTCATGCAGGCTTTTCCACGTATGGGTTTTCTTACTCTTCCATCCATGATAGTTACTCTGCCCTTTGAATCAACTTTTGGCCTTGGTTTCTCGTGGTCTGTGTGATTCTTAAGCTATTATGATATTTTGAATTGTGTATTGGTGTTTGCATCCTTGGTTTCTTATGGTGGTTGTTCTGGAATGTTGGCACTTAAAAAAAAAATGGTCATGCTCTTCTTGTTGTGTGTAATCCTTCCATGGAATTGTTGAATAAAGTTTGCAATGGAGCCTGCTCGATTATGGCTTAGGTTTTGGGTCTGGTCTCTCTATTGAAATTGATTATCATGGTTTTCCAAAGCTCTAAGATTTGTTAGTACCATACCTATTGATTGAAAATATAGGTCTTTGTGATTAATTTTTCCCACACCATGTTCGTCTTTGTGGCTAGTGTACACACATTATTTTGACCCTGTGAGTTTTAATGAGAACTGATGAAAGATTAAAGTGTTATGTGCCTTGTCTTGGAAAAACCCTGAGTTGTTAGATGTTTTCTATAAACTCACCATTTCTTGGTAAACATTACACAGTACGAATTTAACGCCACCCATAATTTGATGGAAGCATTATGCATGTTTTTTGGTCGGGCACGGGTTTGTGCTTGGTTGCTCATTTTACAGTGTTGATTAAAGGGATTGGATTCATTTTCTTTCCTGTTGGAAATGGTTGTCTGTTGTTTTGGAAACCCTTACAGCCGATAGCATTGTTACATATTATTATTATGTGGTAAATTATGATAGGGCATGAGTTGTCTGCGCTATTCGAATACCAAACCCTCTAGTCAAACCACCTGTTCATACCTTCCACTTGATGTCTTAAACCCTAAATATTACATTGATATCATTTCACTCCATTTCAATGGTTGATGGGAGAATTGTGTGTGCTTGGTTACTTGGGAACGATTTTGTTGGGTTCCTCGTTTGGCAATTCTGGAAGAATTTTGTACACACTTGTTTATTTGAAGCTTGGGCTCGAAGTATTGAATGTTATTTGGTTCAATCGTTATGTTGATTGTATTAAAAGGGACACCTATGTGTGAATTGTTTGAGGCCCGAATAAGAGTTATAACGTCCAGTTTGATTGCGTTGAACAATTTTGAAATAAATGATGGATATAAATGGTCGTAAACATTGTGTGTGTTCCTGTTGATTTTAAAGGATTTAGCATTGGAGTTAATGTATGGTTGTGGCTCAAAGGCTATTGTGGTTTCTTATAGCGATTACAATGTTGTTCATTGTGACTGTCATATAATGATTATATGGATACAATGGATGTTGTAATTAAATAATTATGGGCATATAGATTATTGTTTGGAATCCAACCAGCGAGTTGTCAACAAAAATAACAATCTAAATTGTTGTTTTGAAAAAGTGAACATTGTTAAACTTTGAAGGTTTGGACAGAGACATGTTTTGATTACATGTTTTGATTTATTTTCAATTGAAGAGTATCCATATCAATTCCATGTCATTGTATCATTTTTTTCTCATTACATTCCTCACATAATCCCAATTTCACTTATTGCATCCCTATTCTGTGAAATAAATTTAAAAGGAAAAGTTTGTGTAAAAGCGACAAAGGGATAACACAGCAAGGGTTGGTGACTGATATTTTGATACTTTATTACACAGTAAACTGTTTGATTAATTTATGAACATTATTCATGTATTAATCCTCTATCATTATACCACTTTTTGTTAATTACAATCCCTCCATATTTCCCATGAACCTTATCACCCCCTGTTCACTTGGAAGTTAATGAATGGTTTGTTATGGATGGATTTGCATGTATCTTGTGTCAATTCTTGAGCCAATTTTTTATTTGTTTAAGAAGAGTGTCATGTATGGTTTATTAAGAGCTTCATTACTGATGAACTGTTGTTACAGGATGAGATTTTTTAGTAGGGGAAGCAATGGAAGAAATAAAAAAGGAAGGTGAAATTGGAACTGAGGTCCTAAAATGCCTAGATTTTCCATCCATTTTGATGTTGATCCCCAAGAATTGAACTAGTTGTTCCAAGTTGGGTTATTTAACTGGATTGTTTGTGGAATAGTGCACCCTCGACCAGAAAGACCTCCTTTCCAGCCTCAGAACATCCCTGGCATTCACGTTCCTCTGCATGTGTCCTTGCAACCAGAAGTTCCTGCAAATGCTGGATGGAAAGAGATTGGCAACCCGCCTTCCTCTCACAATTGTGATTGGCCCACTATGTCATTGCCTCTCCCACCATCTTTCAATCCCAATGTCCAGATTTCCCGTGTTAATTCGCATGTTCAATCTTCACATGCTAGTAAGAGCCTAGAAACTGATATGCCCCAACCTATGCAAGATAAAGGAAAAAAAATTGTCTCCCCTTCTTCCCCCTCCGATGATTCCTCAAAATCTGTGTCCCCCCGCATGCATTTTAAGGATGATTGTTCCCATGTGATCAGTGAGATACATCCTCAAGGGTCTAACCAACCACGGTCTACTTCCGGGAAATCAAAGGGAGACAACAATGAAAAAAGAAAAATTGCCTCCTAGAGTGGCAAGTATGGTTTTTAGATTATGTGTTTTTATGATATGAGTTGATGAAGACACTACTAATGGTTTTCAGAATGTTTGGACATCAAGATTTGTTTTGTTATTTGGTGGATAATCTGGATAATATGGATATTTATATATATTTTTGGATATGATAAAAAATATTTCTAATATTTAAATATTCAGTTTGGAAGATATCTAAGGGAGATACAAGGGTGGCATATGGTTAAAATGATTATCCTTTTTCTGTTATCTTTTATTATTTGAAAAGAAGAAATGACGGGAGTCACAAGGGGTCCCACCTACCTAGTTATTACTAATTAAAGACCCTTAACTATATTATTATTATTTATTTCTCCTAAACTGAGTAGTTAAGTCAAACTAACTTAACTAAAGAAAGTAGTTGAACTACTTCAACTTATTTGGAAAGAATAAAATTTGAATGAGAAGAAGAGACAAGGGGGGAATAGAAGGAGAAAGCAAGACTAAGGTTTTCTCTTTGATTTCATGAGATAGTTTCAGTTTTCATTCATTCCTGAGTTTATTCAAAGCCTAATTCTCTTTTTGACAACACAGTCTTATTGTAGACAGCAAGGTTCAAAATGGAACCAAACTCTTCATACGCTTGTTTTAGAGGTGTTGATCCATCCTTGATAGTATGTGTATTCTTGTGTGTTTGTGAATTAAGTTTCATAGCTAATAAAGGATATCTTTCAGAGTCAAATTGGCAGCAATTTGTGGCAAGTTGATCCAGATTATAAATTTCAGTTTTACTTTATTGTCAGAGTCTTTTTGTATGGTGTTCATCAGGGATCTCTAAATCAGACTTTGGTCCATGCCCTCGCAGGGGTTTTTTAAAGAGAAAAACACTTTTGATATCTCATAATGAAATAAATCAGAGTGTTATTATGTCTCATATATGTGTATTTATGACTTGGTTACTTTTCACTTTTTGATCTCCATGTTTAATTTCTATAATTTGTGCACATTTTAGAAACTTATATAAAATTTATTTTATATTGCAACATTCTTTTCATTAATAAATCAGCCTAAACCCTTGTAATTAATACTTGCGGATTGAGAGAATATTTTTTAGGCTATAAAACCATGGAAAAGATTTCCGGCTATCTTGTCCTAGCCAAGCAAGATTCGAAAATGATTGAGTAAAGTAATTCATACATTTTCCTCAACAAGCATGGTACTCTGTAGATTTCTATAGGAAATGGTTGTTGGTGGACACTTTTTTAGTGTCATCTGTGCATGTAGTTTTCTTGGATGTAGGCCAAACCACAGTGGAAACATCTTGTTCTTCAATATCCTCCAATTTTGGGAATAGAGGAAGATAAATAGATGGCAATGTCCTATGGTTCAATAGTCGTATTGGGAGATAATTATTGGTGATATTAGTGGTGAAATATTGAGAAATTTAATTAGTCACCACAAAAACTATTGAGGATAGATGGGAAAAACAACGAGGTTTTTCAACTTCTAGAAACAAGCAATTCTGAGACTGGTTTTTTTCTTGAAAATGGTAGCAAGACCTAGGATTTTTTTAAGTTTTGGAGATCACATCAATCTAAGTTTGGCTTCATGTTAAAGTAGTATTCATACCTGGTTTCTGAATTTGAGACCAAAATATAGTTCATAGTTTTCACGGGAAGATAGGATTCCACCCTCTTTGTGGCAGTCTTCTCACATAAAATGATCAATAGAAAAAATGGGGATTATAAAATAAAACAACGGTAGTCCATAGAATGTAACGCCAAGGAAGAACAAGAAGGCCATTATATTTATTGCCCTTCATGATGTTGATTGGTAGAAGTGAATTTTTTCTAGCCTTCAATTGAACATAGCATACTCCCATCGTGTCCACTATGTACTACTACCTCCCAACCTCTCTCACTTAGATAGTATTCTAGAAAGTCCAAAACTTTGGTCGATTGAAAAAACATCTTATGTTTTTGAACTTTTAAATGCATCAATATCCTGTATAGAAAACCAAATTTACCACGTTGTTTAATTAACTGCTCCATTTATGGACATTTAGAATATTGATTGAACTATGATTCCAAAAGATCGAGGTGGTTGAAATTCTTTCACAATTGAATCATCATATTGTTCAACTTTGCTTTTAGGCCTGTGTTATTTTCTACTTTATTTTGCAAATAAATCTCAAGTTTTTTATTGACCAAATGATCTTGGATCTATTCCTGATGTTTTTTTGTATCTGCATACAAAATTAACTCTCTCTTTTTGTAGGCATGGACTGCTCAAGTTCTTATTTCGACATTTTGAGAAGAAATGGTCTAACAATCAGTTTAATCTTTGAAATTACTTGAACTCCTATTTTCTCTTCAATTCCTTCTGTATTCATCCCATTGCTTTGTTCCTAGGATAGATCAAATCTTTCACACCATGCTCTTGTAGCTTGTATTACCCTTTTGTAACCATGCACTAGCCTCTAGAGCTTTGTCTCCTCTCTGAACCTGAATTCTGTAGCATGTAATCTAACTTGCAAAACATGCCTATGTGGTAATTGGATTTAAGAGTTGTGCATGGTTGTGTGTAGTATCTCAAGAATGCATGCATTGTCCTTGTGATAATGAGTGTATGTGGTTTTAACCGCCTTCGCGCGCCCCCACCCCCCCCCCCTCCCAAGGTGGATATTTGAGGCTCATCTCAATGGTTGATGTAGAGGTTTTCTTGTAGTTATCATGAGTAAATATCATGCTTGACTTTGACTCTTAATGGAATAATTGAAGTTGGATTCGGTGACATACCATTATTTTCCTTGTGTTGACATGCAGATTTTCACTCATTTGTACAAGCAATATAGATTTTGGAGTGATCCTTTGGAGCTGGTTATGACCTTGGAGAGATCATACAGGGTTGGATGCAGTGTTGTTGTTGTTTTTCAGGATAAAATAGAGCTTCTTGGAGCTTCTTGTAACTTCCTATAGGGAGGCAGAGAATCTTGTAGTAGTTGATGTGTTGATGTAGAGTGAATTGTAGTGCCTTAGGATGGTTGATTCATGTGTAATAGGATCCTTTTGATCCTTATATATCATTTTTATTGAATATTAGCAAACTAGGTGCTATAGGTTAGTTTCATGTAGCTTCCTATAGCACTGTGTTTTCTTGTATTGTTTCCAATAGCATATTGTAGTAGTGTAAAATTGTCTTCCTGTAGCTTCCTATAAGTGACTATTTTAGTGGCTAGAAATCGATGGATATGGTGGATTATGTGGGTGGATAAGGAAATGGGATAATTTATAAAGTGGAAATTAATGGCTTAATCAATAGAATGGGTGAAGTGGATGTATGGAAGAAATGCATTTTGAATACAAAGAGAATGGATGTGGATGTGAGAAATGGTTGTATGTGATTGATGGAGTAGGTTGGTGATTTGGATTGTATATATAATGAAATGAAAGGAAGAAATATGAATGGAAGCACACAGAGAGAAACATTACAGGGAGCACAGTAATATAGTGAGAACCATATTCTATTAATAAATTAAATAGGAAAAGATGGTGAAATGCAAAGCAATACAATCTAGCTAGAATGGTAGTATATTATATCTAAAGAGAGAGGTGTTGGTTATGCTCATTTGCAAGAGAACATTACAGAAGGTCAAAATTTCCTTTTAACATAAAGTAATAAATCCCAAATATCCAAAAACCTAACCTTAGAAGATGGAGTGCCAAAAGGATTATAGGCCCCAAGGTGGTTAGTTGATATGTCAACCTCCCAGGGGCACAAATTTTGCATATGATCTCCATTTGGGGCACACAGTAGCTCGTTGGAAAGATATAAATAAGAAGTAGAATTTTTGGCAAGCCTAGGAATTCTATGGAAATCATAAGCCCCCAAATGGCCAAAAAGTATCGTTTAAGGCCTCAAAAGGGCCCCAGAAGTTTAGGACTTGAAAATTGTAGATAAAAAAAATGTCAAGGTGGAGAATTGTGTTGAGTTAGTGGAAGAGGTGGGTAACCACCAATGTCTACAGATTATTCCTCCCCCCTTAGGAAGCAATGGTTCCCATTGCGTCAAGTTCCCTCATTATATGGGGAAACTTTTTCTGAATTTGACTCCTAGTGATCCACTTGCCTTGGTGAAGAAGTTGTCCAAATTTGACAACCTGGTAGAGTTGTATGTTCTGATAGCAGGTTCCCTTTGTCTTGTTTTCCATTATCCGACTCACTATAGCATGCTCATTTCAATCAATATTTATTTATGTAGGGGCCAAATGTTCATTCTTCTTCTAGGTGTCCAATAGGGGTGGCAAATATGGTCGAAGAAACTCCACATTAAATACTAGGTACAAGCCAAGGAAAAGGGGAATAAACATTCAAAATCATTCTCACCCACGGCATTTGTCATGGTGTAAGTCCCATATCGAAGTTCTTTCAGCTTCTTATGGGGGCTTGTGAGGCACTCTTTTTTCAAATCCAACCACACCTTATCACAAACATGAAACTTCTGTGGAACCCAATGTTGGTCATGTCACTACTTGTACTTGGCACTAGATTTCAATAGGATATCATGAACATGTTGTTGGATGTGTTGGATTTTCTCAATGAATTTGGTTTCTGTTTCTACCTTATTCTTAGCATGGGAGGACTCTTTGTGTGAATATGAAATCGGCAAAGCTACATCAATGGGGTCAATGCCTGGAACCCCAATATCACCTGAAAAGGATTGTGGCTAATAGAGATGTGGAGGGATATTTTATAGCTATGTTGAACATATGGAAGGCTCTCATCCCATGTACATGTATTCTTGGATTTGTACATTTTCATAATATTCATAATCATCATATTAACCACTTTTGTTTGTCCATCTGTATTGGGGTGGAAGGTAGTCGATTTGGTCAACTTGGTGTCCATAAAATACCACATGTTGCACCATAAGATACTTATAATCCTACTATCCTTATCTAAAATATTGGTCCATGGTATCCCAAAATGAACCCAAACACACTCAAAGAAGAGCTTAGAAATATATTTGACTATGATACTCTTCTTACACAGTGCCAAAATGGTCATCTTAGAGAACCAATTGATAACCACAAAGACACAATTGTTACCATTCTTGGTGGAGGGAAAACGTGACATGTAATCCATGGATATTAACTCCCAGGTCTTATCTTGGGTAGGTATAGGAGTGTACATCCCTTGCTTATTAATGGCAGGTTTAGCAATAGCATAGGAAGTGCATAATTTGATATACATACTAATGTCTTATCGAAGTTTTGGCTAGTAGAAATACTTTTGAACTATTGTTATTGCCTTCTCCACACTAAAGCATCTTGTGACTCAACTTTAATGTACCTCCCAAATCATCTTTGCACGCTCACTTGAAGGAACATAAAGATGTCCCATATAGCACAAAAGTGCATCCCAAAGGTGAAAGTCTGGAATTTGTTTACCTACGCCCAATGTCTGATATGTAGCAGCAAAGTCAAGGTCATTTTCATATAATTGGAGTCACCTAGAGGTTTTGTTCCCACAAGAGTTAAGAAATGTGGTTTTCACCACAATTGAGGCCCGACTAAGGAATTATACAACATGGTTTGTATTTCCCTTCTTGTGCTTAATATTCAATTGGAATTGTTGCAAGTACTTGGACCACTTATGATGGAAATCATTTTTTAACTTTCCTTATGTCTGCATGAATTACATAGGCTTGTGATCAATGTGGATGATCATTTATTTTCCCACAATATAATGCTTCCACTATTGGCATGCATGCACAATGGAATACATCTCCTTATCATAGGTAGGATACATGTGAATCGTATAAGAGAGTATCTCACTATGATAGGCCATCAGATACCCATGTTGAGTGAGGATTGCATCTATAGAATAGTCGGAGGCATATGTCTCAATATCGAATGGTTGTTGTAGGTCTGGAAGAGTGAGAACAGGTTTCAATCCAAGGTGGTGTTTTAGATCCTCGAATGCTTTATGTTTTGATAGACCAAAAAAATGTGGCTTTAGTTCCACCAATGGTAACTTGGCTTAAGGGCTAAGGGATATGAAAGAACCCTAACATGAAACTATGGTAAAAAATTTCAAGGCCCAAGAATATGTGGAGCTCCATTAGATTCATTGGAGTTGGCCAATCATGAATTACTTGGATCTTGGTTGGGTCCACATGCACCCCATGTTCATTGATCTGGAAAATCCTCAGATGTTGATAATTTTAAATACACATAAACATATACTTGATCTTAAAAATAAAATGATCGCTTGATGGCTTTGTAAATTACATGTGAAATACTTATCTAACCAAATCCACTTTAATGATAAATGACTTTCAAATAATTGAACTTGAAATGAACAACAGTAATATAATCACATACACAAGTTGGAGAAAACGGAGTTCACCCAATTTGGGATACCTCTCTGGGTCCACTTCCAATAAAGACTTATTTTATTAATGCTCAAATGCTTGTGTTTTACAATGACCTTTTTACATGTTGCTCAAATGCAGAAACGAAGTGCATCGTTGAATTCCTGGCGAAAATCGTGTATAATTTTCTATTTGGAAAGGGATAAGAATCGACAAGTTTTGGGAAGGCTACCATAACTTTCACTTGGGACATAAAATTTTGGTAAAACCTATGGAATTATATAGAATACATATCATAGTACTACAGGAAGAAAATTTCATACTCAAAAGGGCCAAAATTGCATCGATACATCAGGAAAAAGGTCAGTCAACAAGACAGTCTCAAAATTAGGGTTTTAAAGGTATGCAACTTACAATTGGCTTAAATTTTGATTGGAATGTCTATTTGTTGTTATTCAAACTTTGTGATAAATAGAAAAAACATTAATATTATTATTTTTATCCGAAATGGAAAAGGGTGCTCCAAAAATTATTTCACCAACTAAACCTTCAAAAACCTCAACCATGAATCAGGAAGAAAGAGAAGAGATATTCCACTGGTTATCCAAATTGGAGAACCAATTTAATGAATTGAGTGTTAAGTCAATAACAAGTAATGATTTGATGGAAAATAAGATGGAGGAAAATAGGGTAAAAATGGAACAGATGGAAAAGAAGATGGATGAAAATAAGGTACAAATGGAACAGATGGAAAAGAAGATGGATGAAAATAGAGTACAAATCGAAAATATGATGGATACAAAGATTGAAGAATTGAAAATTCCATGTCAACCGTCTTGTTACGTACCCTAGATGGGATATTCCCTTGAGGGGATATAATAACACAAGGAAATCATGTAAATATGGAGGAAATAAAAATTGATCCCAAAAATCATGGTCATTCATCACCTTTAGATCTACATCATCGGGGGTTCCACTCGGCACCAAGGAACTAATTAATTCCCAATATACATATGAGGAAGTTTGATGGTAAATATCCTATAACATCGATATTCTAGATGGAGAAATTATTTTATCTACACCAAGTGTCAACCTTACAAAATGTAACTCTTGCATCCTTGTATTTAGATAATGAACAATTTGTATGGTATCAATGGCTTTGTGAAAGAAAAAATGATTTTATTATCTCTTGGTCCAATTTTATGGATGAATTGATAGCACATTATGGGGATATTAAAATAAATACATATTTTAGTCAATTTATAAATCTTCGGGAAAGAGGTCCAATTACAAAGCACACATTAAACAATTCTAAAAACAAAATCTCAAGGTAAAGAACATTCTAGAGGATAATTTGTTAGATCTCTTTGTGGGAACTTTAAATGAGAACATTCAACATGAGGTGCATCTCTTCGAACCTAAATCCCTAGATCATGCTTTCAGTATGGCAAGGAAAATTTAAAAATATGGCCACTAGAAGAGTGATCTCTAACAATTATAAAGAGCACCATGCTCCCTCTCCTAACCTCACTCGACCTACAAGGTTGACACCTCAACAAATGGATAAAAGAAGAGCAAAGGGACTACGTTTCAATTGTGATAGAAATAAAAATAAGGGGCATAAATGTGGTGAGAAGAAATTATTCTACATAGAGTGTGAAGAAGAAGAATATCAAGACTTGGAACCACCACATGATATAGATCTAGAAGCGACTACTCTGACCATATCTTTTCATGCATTGGATGGGAATAAATACTCCACAAACCCTCAATATAGAAGGATATATCAAAATTAAAAAGGTAACAATGTTGATTGATTATGGTAGTACCCATAACTTCATTAATTGAAAATTAGTGAAACTTCTCAATTGCTTTGTATTTCTAGCACCAGAGTTTTAAGTAATGATTGCATATGGAGGTACCATAAATTGTTCAAGGAAGTGCCATAGAATTAAGCTCAATATGGGGAGTATTTATTGGATAGTCCCATGATTGCAATACAAATGGATCGTGTTGATGTTGTATTAGGGGTCCAATTGTTACAATAATTGGGAATAGTGGCTCCTAATTTTCAAGTACTTTTCATGAAATTTTCCTTGGAAGGGAATGAAATTGAACTCAGAGATGTCCAATGGAAACCCTATAAAGTGATAAGCTCTAAGAGCATGACAAAATTACTCAAAAAGGGACAACATGGTGTACTTGCACAATTGTACTCACTAGATGTTCAAACATCTAGACCTTCTGTTCCAATAGATTCCTTAGGGTCTTCCACCTACTCAATATCATGACCATTCTATTCATTTGCAACCAGGAAGTGTATAACCTAACATTAAGCCTTAGAGGTACCCATATGCACAAAAGAGTGAGATTGAGTGTATGATTCAAGAAATGTTAGAGGCTGACATCATTCAACCTAGCCAAAGTGTTTTATCTTCACCAGTGATGATGGTTACAAAAAAGGGTGGTTCATGGCATATTTTTCCATATTATAGAGAGCTCAAAAAAATGACCATTAAAGATAAGTTTCATAATCCTGTCATTGATGATTTATTAGATGAATTGCAAGGATCAATTTTTTTCACTAAGTTGGATCTACGCTCTGAATATCATGAAATCATAATGAGGCAAGAATACATTCCCAAAACAACCTTTAGAACACATGAAGGTCATTATGAGTTTTTGGTGGTTCCATTTGGCTTTAATTTTACACCTTCAACATTTCAAAGCTTGATGAATTCTATTTTCAAACCCTTACTTAGAAAATTTGTGTTAGTATTTTTTGATGATATACTAATCTACAACAAAGCATGGGAAGAACATGTACAACATGTTGACATGGTGTTAAAACAATTGGAAGATAAACAACTATATGCAAATCCTTCCAAGTGTTCCTTTGGGGTTCAAGAAGTGGAATATCTTGTTCATATTGTATTTTTCGATGATATACTAATCTACAACAAATTGTGGGAAGAACATGTGAAACATGTTGAAATGGTGTTAAAACTATTGAAAGAGAAACAATTATATGCAAATCCTTACAAGTGTTCCTTTGGGGTTCAAGAAGTGGAATAAATACGCCATATTGTATCTCATGAAGGTGTCAAAGTGGACCCTGATAAAATTAAAGCTATGATGGAATGGCCAATTCTAAAAACCTTGGAGAATCTTAGAGAATAGTAGGATTGAAAGGATATTACCAAAATTTTGCCAAGAACTATGGTCAAGTAGAAACATCTCTAACAACGTTATTAAAAAATGAGGCATTATCTTGGACTCAAGAAGAAACCAAAGATTTTGAAAAGCTTAAGGAGGTTATGTGTACGACTCACGTCATGACCACGCTTGACTTCACAAAAACCTTTATTATGAAATGTGATGCCTCAATACATGGCATTGGTGCAGTTTTAATGCAAGAAGGAAGGACCCTTGTATTTGAAAGTATCCAACTTAAAGAAAAGAACTTAATCAAACCCGTTTATGAAAAGGAAATGTTGGTCATATTAATTGCAGTTAAGAAATGGCTCCCTTACCTAATAGGAAGACACTTCAAGGTAAAAACATATCATGATAGTTTGAACTACTTCTTGGAACAATGATTATCTTTAGAAGGGAAACAAAAATGGGTTACAAAGATGCTAGGTTATGACTTTGAAATTATCTACAAAAAAGGAAAACAAAATATGGTGGTAGGTGCACTTTCAAGGAAAGAAGAAAACACATAGGGTTTATTCTGTATTATTTCCATTCCACATTCTGATTGGATAGAAGAAGAAAGGACAGAATGGAAGAAATATCATTCAACACTTACAAGAGGACCCAAGTGCATTAGATAAATTTGTGTGGAAGAATGATTTATTGTTAAGCCCTAATATTGGCTCATTACCCCTTAATTGGGGCATATTAGATTAGTAATGTTATTTATTACCCCTTAATTGGGGCATATTATATTAGTAATGTTATTTTATTTATGTCGGCTTTAGGCCATTAGTTGTAATTAT
>ML785436.1:295276-306459 GCA_009831015.1 Picea engelmannii
GATCTAATCTTGGCCTTTGGATTTAGGGTTGGGGAAGGTGAAAAGACACTTTGGAGGGAAAATGTCATTTTCAGATTTATAAAAGAATGCATTGGGTAGTGTGCAAGACACATCGAGAGGAGATTGAGAGAGATTTTCGAGTAGGCTTGAGAGAGGAAATTTAGGGCAGCATTGTGGGCACATTTCCCAAGAAAAAGTGGGCACAAATCCCAAGGGAGATATTTGTTTCATTGCTCGGTCATTTTTCTACTGTGGGAGGTTGTACTATACGGATTCGTATAGTCTGTACAGCAAGTGAGAGTGGGCACAGAAATCGAGGCAGTTTTTGGCATGTTTTTCGAGTCAAATTTCAGACTTTTGGTTGTTGTTTCTGGGTCGTATGGAAAAGTCCGTACAACTAACTGTTGGCATGGATTTCGAGGTATAGAACAGGTCGTACAACAGTACAGATTTGGCACGATTTACGAGGCAGATTTTGGGACTATTTTGGTGTGTTGTAAGTGGATTTTTTCTTGACTGGAAATTGTGATTTTGTTGTTGTTATGTATTTCCTTGAAGCTAAATAATAATATCTCTCTCTCTCTCTCATTGTGTTTCCCCACATTGGGGTTTTCCCTGGCTTTTGCCTAAATTTCTGAGTTTTATGGGGTTTTGTCCATTGTGTTTATTTCCGCTGCATATTTGCTTAGCAATGTGTATTTTTGCTTATGGTAATTTTTAATGTGGGTTTGAGGCATTTATGAAGTTCATGCAAGACAGTTGTCTCTAGGTTGCTAAGTGTTTGACAGAAATTTCAATTTGTTGATTTTTGTCATTAAAAATCTACATTAATTACTCATTAATTTGTGCTCGTGACTCTTGGAATGAGCCTCCACTTAAATTACTTAATTCCACATGCCAATTGAATCTTAGCACGAATTATGGCCACTCCCCCCCAACTGACAAGACGGGTGAATTTCCTCGTTTTCATCACCAAATTAGACTTTTATACATGTTTTGACCATATAAAATAAGCATTTATATCATTTCATGAGGCTTAATGAATGTTTAGGAGGAAATATGATTGTGTTACCTTTGTTACCTTTGCATGCATCTAATTTTATGTCTTCGGGTAGCTAGAATAATGGTATATTGTCTTGGTGTTCATCATTCAATGGTTGATTGATTGCTTGATGATGTGCAGGTCCCCTGCTTGATATTGGTGTTGAAGACGTCCTCGTCAAGATGGGTGATGCAATTTACTTTCATAGAGAGATCTTGAATATCATGGTTTCCAAGTGTTCTACAAGATACAGAGCATCATGTAGAACTATAGCTTTTTATGCTGAAAATTTTCTATAGGATACAGAGTATCTTGTAGAAATATGATTTTGTTGTCTTGATGGTTGTATCTGATGTAGAAATGGTTGGGGAGGATTGCGGTGTTGTTGATATTAACAATCGGTTTTTTGATGTTGGTCTTGACACTTGAATGCTTGCTATTATTTGTAGAAATGGTCTTGTAGGTTTATCTTGTATAATCCTATAGGATTATCTTGTAGAAATGTATAGGATAACCTTATAGGTTTCTTTTATTGAAAAAAAGGGTAAAATGAAGATGTTGAGTATGGAGAGTGGTATTGATGAATTTATGAATATATGAAAGGGAAAGAAAAAGGATTTATGATGGAAAATGTTATGTATGGATGTTGAAAGAAAATAATCTGAAAATGGTTATTGTCCTTATTGAGTTGTTGTTGATTGTTTGTTGATTTCATTATTGTGCAGATGGTTGCAGCAAATAAAATCTTGGGTACCTGTAAAATAAAACATTAGTATTCTAAAATCTTTACTCTCTTTTTTTCTTCTTTTTTTTTTCTTTTCTTTTTTTTGTCTTCTTTTTTTCTCAAGGCAGAGGTGCCATTATTGTTTTTCACCAATACCTTGTCTTATCAAGCCTCTGGGACGTTTTCTTGATGAGGATATTTCTTTAATTCCTCAGATCTAAGACTGCCTCCATTGGAGGTTTTCACCCATAGATTTGTCCTATATGCCTCACGGAGGTTTTCATCTAGGATTTTTATTCCTTTTTTCTATTTTTTATATCTAATTATTTGGATGGATTGAGAGCATATTTGTTATCAATCGCATCCAGATTTTGTGTCTTTATTGTTGTTGTGAATTCTTCCCTTGTCATTGGCTTATTTTAAACTTTTAGCATGAATCCATTTACTAGCAAGGGAATTATTTCTTCATCAATGGTTATGATCTATAATGAACCATTACCATAGCATTTCTCAATGGTGTAAGGAACTAACCATCTAGACATCAATTTCCCCTTGAAGTCGTTGAATCTTGAATCATATAAGAGGGCACAATCCCCTTCTTTGAACTTGTTATGCTTAATTTTATTTTCATGCCAATATTTTCTTTGTTGCTACACTACTTCAGTGTTAAAGAGTGCTTACATTTTGAACTCATCTAAGGTATTTAGTTGACTCAATCTTTCTCTTTGTGCTAATGGTAAATCCATGTCTAATTCAGTTGTTGTCCTTAATGTATGGTATTCAAATTCAACACGGAGCATGGATTTCTTACCATAGACTAACTCAAAGGGTGTGAACCCAGTGGTAGTCTTCCATGTGATGGTGTATGCCCATGTTGCTTCTGTGAGTTTATTTGACCAATTTTTCTTATTCATGCTCATTGTTTTGGTCAGGAGGTTCTCCAACTCTCGGTTGGTGACTTTGACCTGTCCATTTGTTTGTGTATGGTAGAGTGTTAATTTCCTATGATGAATGTTGTGTTCCTTCATGATTTCTTCAATAATTATGGATGTAAACTGAGGTCCTTGTTCTGTTATTATCTCTCTTATATAACCAAATCTTGAGAATATGCATTCTTGGAGGAATGCAACTACATTTTGTTTTGTGGCATCCTTCATAGATTTTACTTCAGTCCATTTTCCCATATAATCAATGCATACCAATATGTGTTTACTTTTCCCTGATGGAGGATCAATTGGGCCTACAAAGTCCATGCCCCACTTGTCAAATGGATCCAATGATACTTGGGGCTGCAAAGGCATATCATTCCTCTTTGTAGGCTTCCCCATTCTTTGACATTCATCACAGTGTGAAGTGTATTGTTGAGAATCTCTATGTAGGGTCAGTCAGTAGTATCCAACTTGTAAGATCTTGTAAGTTGTCCTCTTTGTTGCATCATGCAGGAGCATAATCTCTCAACTTCAAACTTGTTGATTAGACCTAGGGGTGTTGACATTTACTAAGGGAGTGGATTCCCTAAAAATGTAATCATTTTTTTCCTAAATTTATTATTTGATTTCTAGAAGAAATGATTCATTAGACATCTAGAAGATTTAAATGTAAACGAATCTACAAATTGTTGGAAAAATTCAAAAGAAAATAGGATTGAATGATGACTTGTAGGGGTAATTATAGGATCCGAGAGATCTTAGGAGTTATATTAGGATATGAAACCAATTAAGGTTTTATCCTTGTGCGTATATATGCAATGTAAGCCTGCGGGCATAAACAGAGACCAAAGTAATGTAAATTAGGTGAGAGGTTGGAAAATATTGTTAGGTCAAGCCAAGAGAGAAACAAGAATCTAAGTATGTATGTACATGTTAATTGAATGAAATAGCATTTCATGTCATTTGTATTGTCTCTGTGTGAAATATGAGTGAATTGGAAGAGTTTCAGTATATGCATGAAGTCCGAAACTAATGATAGATTTGGTTATTGGTCTATCATAGATCATGTGCCAGGATGAGAGGCGATTTAGGTTTTATGTGCATGTGGTAAGATTATTTGTGTATAATTACAGGTATAGAAGTCCCTATTGAGGTCTTGGTAGAATTAAATTCACTATGTAACTTGAGATCGGCTTTGTATAGATATAATCGATCCATGATGGAATCAATAATTTATTGGATAGCTAACCAACAGAGATGGTCTCTATGTTTTAGAAAAAACCAAGGAGAATCGGGAGTCTATCTGTGTGTGTGAAATAATGCGAGTAAGGGTTTGGGGAAAATCCCTGGCGGTTGGACGTAAACAGTCAAAGTTTTCATTTGTCGAAGTCGAGGATGATCTCATCGAAGGTGAAGGAAATTTCATTTACTAGATGAGATCGATGGCGTAGTCAAACAAAACTTGTTGAGAAAATATCCATGTAGAGATCCAGAGGAGCATGATTCCAACTCAAACAAGTGTTGAAAACCAATTGGGAATCTATAATACAAGACATTTCAGGGCTCATGCTCACAGTTTATGAAGAAACGTGGTCATGGATTTGAAAGAATGTTGTTAAGAGAAAATCGCTCCAGTGAAGACATTGTTCTAGAAAGGTAGTGTACTTGATATTGAATTGCATTGGAAATGGCGTTGAGTGGTAAGTGTGAAATCAAATTCTTGGTGTTGATTTGCAATTCATAGTTCCAGGCATTGATTGGTGAAGAGGTTGCATAGAAATTTGATTCCTTGGGAATCAAATTCAGTTATGAAACCAGACCATCATATAAATGGAAATATCTCTTTGGTGACAAAGATTTTGTTCCTGTGAGTTAGATAAACAAATACTTTGTTTTCCCCATTCAATTTGGAATGTGATTGTTGGTCTTGAAAGCATAGACTATACAGTGAATACGCCCAGTCTGAATTGTTGTGGATGGTACCAATTGTAGAAGTATTGGTGTTGAAATATGTAATATGGTTTGTTGGTGTTACGCCAAGCTATGGAGTTGAGAAGCATTAAAGTGTAGATTCGAGATTCAGTAACCCTTTGAAATTTTTGGTAGTTATTATTGGGTTCATGTAATAGTGGTGAGGATCCAATTACAAATATTTGAACAGAGGATTCTAGAAGGTAAGCATTTGATGGTGAAGAGTAGTGGCACAATACTCTAAGAGAATATAGTTTTGTGTTTAAATTGTAGATGGTGTAAGGATTAATACCTGGAGAAGGATCTAAGAATTGAACAGAATTTTTTTCTTATTCATAGTTATAGGAACATTTAAATTTCTTGTAGCTTACAATTGGATAAGGATATTTTGGAGAGCAGGTTGTTGGTAACATTAAAAATCTACCGGAAATTCAATTACATCATTGCTTAATGTCCTCCACATGGTTCATCATGACAAGCATGGAGAATATCATGTACCTCATATTCTCTTATGCATCTCCTCAAGATTTGTTTCGGGCAAAGTTTGAATAGATAACCAGCTACCCAAGTATAGGTTGATCTCTTCCAAACAATCTTGCATCTTTCTCTGTAGGAGAAATGTTGAGGAAATTTCCTTGTTGTCAGATAATTTTCTATGTCAGCGAACCGAGGGGTTTGTGTTGATATGGAAAAGAGGTGCTCATCCGGAAACTGATCATCAATCATGTCTTCTTTAGTAGGAATAGTCAACCTGGACAAAAAAAATTGGCAACTACGTTTTGCTTGCCAGGCTTATCAAGAATAGTTAGATCAAAATGTTGTAAAAACAAAAAACCATCTAATCATTCTACCATTTATGTCAGGTTTGTTCATCAAGTATCTAATGGCAGCTTGATTTGTATATAAAAAAACTTTATACCTTGTAACATAATGTCTAAATTTATTTAGAGCATGAACTACTACTAACGGTCATTTTTCTGTAACAATGTAGTTTAGTTCTGCACCAGCCAAATTCTTACTTATGAAAAATATGACAAAAGGCTTTTTATCTTCATCTTTTCCTAAAACTGCTCCTATAGATTTATCTGATGCATCAATGTGAATATAAAATGGAAGATCCCAATTAGGACCTTGTAATACAGGAGTCGTTGAGAGTTTTTTATTTTATAGTTTCAAAAGCTTATTGGAAGTTTAGAATCCAACAATAATCTACATCTTTGGATAGCAGTGTAAATAGGGGAGAAGTTATCTTATTGAAATCCTTGATGAACCTCCTGTAATATCCTATATGTCTAAGAAAACTTATGATATCCTTTGGTTTCAGATGTGTAGGAAATATAGTGTGATTATTTTGATTTTTTTTTGTCTACATCAATCCCCCTAGAGGATAGACGGTGTCCTAACACAATCCCTTCATTGACCATCATATTGAATTTTGCATTGCTAAGGAACGGGTTCATTTCTCTACATCTTTGGAGAACCTTATCTAGATTGTATAAGGCCTCATCAAAAGACTTTCCATAAGGGGTAAAGTCATCCATGTAGATCTCAACTTTATCATAGATGAGTTTTGAAAAGATGTTGAGTATTTCTCTTTGGAAAGTGTTTGGGGCATTACAGAGATTGAATGGTAAGACTGTGTACGAAAATGTACCCCATGGACAAGTAAATGTGGTTTTGTCCTTATCTGCAGGACTGATATGAATTTGGTTGTATCCATTAAATCCATCCATGAATGAAATGTATTCCTTCCTAGATAATACATCCAAGACTTGGTAAATAAAGGGTAAGGGGAAATGGTCATTTCTGGTAGCCTTGTTTAACTCTCGGTAATCCACACATATCCTCCATTTCCCATTCTTCTTTGGGACAATGACTAGAGGAGAGACCCATTCATTGTCATAGATTCGATATCTGAATCCAACATCTAGCAACTTTTGAAGTTCTTGCTTAACTATGTCTTTCATTGTAGGGTTCATCCTCCTTTCGAGATACCTAACATGTTTTCAATCCTCCTTGATATAAATATGGTGAGTACAAATAGAAGGATGGAAGCCTCTCATGTCCTTATAATCCCATGCAAAATATTCAATATTTTTTTCATCGCATCAAATAACTTTTGTTATTGTTGAATAGTAGTTTTGTTGTTGATTTTGAGTGCTTTTGCAGGGTTTATCTCTATGGTTTTGACAGAAGGGTCTTCTATATCAGCAGTGAAAAAATATGTTTGTAATTGCGTTTTGTTTTCAATATAAGTTTCAGATCCATTCTCGGAATTTATTCCTTCTATTTTTACATCAATTGGATATTGATTTCCAAAAAAAAATCAAGGAAAGTATCTTCATCAACTATATTATTGGTCAAAGTTGTTTTGATTGTATAGATGGGATAGGCAGTTGTTTGTGTCAGATATTTTTCTCCCTCTACTCATATAGGGAGATTTTCTATTATTAAAGGTTGGGCAGGAGGATAAACAACAATTTTATTTTGGGACAGGTCATCAATCATAGTCGTCTTGCCTACCCTTTAGCCAATATATGCATATATTGTGGCCATCCAAGGCCTTCCCAAAATAAGAGGGTACCCATTGAATTGATACTCGGTTTGAAGGAATAAGAAGTCAGTAGGGTACTCCCAAGAATCAATAGAGATTATGAAATCTTCTATCATCCCTTCAGGTTTGACTATGGATATGTCTACAAGTTGATTGATAGTGGGAGTATCTCTTAAGGATCCTTGAAGGTTGAGTTTTAACATAGTATATTTGGTCATAAAATTGATGGCAGCCCCTATTTCTATGAGAGTATTCTAGATCAAGGTTTTTTTGATGTAAACATTTACTAGGGGGATTCATGGATCCAAGTATTTAGGTACAATTAACTTCCCAAGAATAAGGTTGGCTAGTTGTCCTATAATATTTATAGCGGGGGCATCTTTCCTTTTCCTCCCTGGTCTTCTAATGAACTCTTCTTTGATAAACCTATTGAAAATAGGTACATCCTTGAGGGCTTGTAGGAGAGGTGTTTTTATACACAAACTCTTAAGTTCCCTTAAAAGTTCTTTCTCTTCAAATGTATAAGTTTTCTTTTCATTTAATCTTTCAGGGTAAGGGGGAGTTTGTATTTGAGGTGAGGTAATATCTTATTTCTCATATTCTACAACTTATATGAGCATTAGTTGTTGTTGTAATAATTTTCTTGATCTAAGATTGATCTCTTGTACTTCTAAGGAATAATTCTAATAAGTTGTTTCAATGTTGTATACAAGTTGAACTTGTTTGTTAGTCGAACTTGGAGTAGGTTGAGTAGGTAGCTAAGGTTTCTTAGAAGTAACACTATTTTTAGTAGTGTTTTTGGTTTGAGGAGGAGGAATTAATGCAGGTTGTTAAAAAAAAATTGGCCTCCACCCTTATAGAGTTTGACTCCACTGAGGGTTTTGAT
Source organism: Picea engelmannii (assembly GCA_009831015.1). Lineage (NCBI taxonomy): Eukaryota > Viridiplantae > Streptophyta > Pinopsida > Pinales > Pinaceae > Picea > Picea engelmannii. Next base: position 303,383 of record ML785436.1, read on the forward strand.
TTTGTGGTATGTTAGGGAAAGATTGGTATGAAGGAGGAATTGGTGGTCCCTAATATTGCCAAGGATTTGTATTTTTCCAAGGAGATGGATTGGGTTTATACCATGGTTGAGGAGACATTTGAGTATTATATGCACCAAAGTTTTGATCAGGATTGAAGTTCAAACATGTTTGGAAGGGTCTTGGTGCTCCAGGGCTCCTTTGATTGATGAAGTATAGTGATTCCACATTCTCCTCTGCTCCTCTAAATGTAGCTTTCAATACTGGAAAAGAAAAATATTTGTTAGTTAGATGATTTTTAACCCTTCTAATTCATTCTTTATATGATTTTTAGGGTTAGAATATTGAGGTACCAAACCTATATTGCTTCTACCTTTCTTCCTTGAGTACCTTGAATGGTTCTTGAATATTCTTTTGATATCATCATAGTCCAACCGATAGATATCTGCATTGAATAGGAGATTCAATGTTTCCACCATATATTCTCTTACCCCTCTCAGTAATACCAACTTGAGTGAGTATTCATCCAGAGTACAGTTTTGAGCTCTTTTGTAGCTTAGCTGAAATCTCCCTTCAAATTTTTCTAGAGATTCATCAGGTCCTTCTGTCATTCTGAAAATATCGTCCCTTTTTCCCCTTGCTCTGCAATAATATTTGTATCTCTCGTTGAAGGTATTTTTCATTTGATCCCAAGTTGTGATATCATTTCCCTCTATGTTGATAAACCAACTTAGATCTCAATCCTTCAGGGTAGAAGGAAAATGTTTGATCTTTTGTTCATCAATAGTATAATAATGTGTCATTCATATAACTACAAACTTGAACAAGAAAGTGTCGGGATCTTCATAAACAAGTATGAAAATGAGTTAATGCAGAAGGATTAATATTTTTCATCTTGGCTTCTCCATTGGATTCCTGAATGGGGAACTCAAATGTATCTTCTTCACCATCCATAGCATGAGGTGAGGGAGATTATCCTGCTTCTAAAATATTTTCAAATTATCTAGCTTATTTTTCCAAGAAACTTTCAAGTGTTTCAGGGCCAATCTTTGGATTGCTTGGACCTTTTGTTGGGGTGGGGGTTTTTGGAAAAAAAAATTCCTTTCCTATCTCTAGGTCTAGTCATTAATGAAATTGTAAGAAAGTAAAACTGTTTTTTTTCTTATAATTCAAAAGAGTGTGACAAGGAGCTAACAATACTCACACCAAGTGAAATCCCTTGGGATTTTACACTACATAAATATTATAGTGAGGTTGGAATTTTGACTAAGGTGTCTTCTCTAATTCTCCAAGTCACACAAAGGAAAGCAACAAAAAAAAATGAAAATGATATGCAGACTCGATACCTCCCCGACAATGGCGCCAAAAAGTGATGGCCCTGGGAATAGTAGCAATAATATTGTTGTATCATTGGATTCTTACTTTACTTTTTCAACCTAGGGTTCATACAAACTTAAGAGGTGTTTTGAAATGTATATGCAGTGTGCATTGACAATAGTATAGGTGTGAGACTGATCAAAGGTTGGAAGTGGTGCAGGGAATTGAAATGTACAAGAAAAATGTAAACTATTTCTTTAAAGGAAAACACACCAACTTGAAAGGAAAGTTAATCTAAATTGCATAGAAGGAATTTAGTCTAATGGCAGTAAATAATATTTAAAGGTCGTGGGTGCGGCGTAGTGGTAAGGTCGGTCATGTAATGACGGTCAGGTCTCGGGTTCAAACCCGAACATGGGCGTTGCTCGCTGCCTAATTAACCGTTCTGAGCCAAGCTCACCACCTTTAGATCCTTGCACTTCGCTTTCTCTAACAACTCTTCCCCAGCAACAAGGACAATTTACTCATGCGACAAGGATTGAAAGAAAAAAACGCGATTTGTGAAAGCTCGCGCACCCTGGTGCGTTAGGGTTTAAGCCGCCATGGAAGGTCAGGGAGGGGAGACGCCGCCCCCTCCTTCCCCAGCCTCCTCTTTTCGCCGTCTGGTAGAGGCGTGTAGCAAACAAACGACCACAGTAGAAGCTCCCAGCTTCGTCAAGAAACTGAAGGACATTCCAGAAATAGATCTCCCTCCTGATCATCCGATGAAAGTCGCCCTCTCTCTCTCTGAACGCAGTCTCATTGGCCAATTCATGGGTCTCTGGCCCTCCTCCAGATCCACAGACAACTGGATCCAACGAAACTGGCGCCCGCTGATTACAAACAGTGTTACCAGCTACGCGGTCGGACGGGGATATTTCATCTTTGAATTTATATCCCAGGATGACAGAGATCTAATCTTCAGGAACGGCCCTTACTTCATGGGCACTCAAGGGCTTTATCTGAACAGATGGACCCCGAGCTTCGATCGCACCTCAGAAATCCCCAAAGACGTCCCAGTCTGGGTCAGACTTCCAAATCTACCAATCCACTGCTGGAATACCTCCTCTCTTCAAGCAATCGAAAACGGTCTTGGGCGCTACATCGATTGAGCAGAACCAAGGGATCAGTATTCTTGTGCACGCATTTGCGTAGAGGTAGACCTGGAAGTTGGCCTACCAGAAGCTATCAAGCTCAAGGTCGGAACCTGGAACCACATACAAAAGTTGCATTACGAACAACTTCCGTTCAAGTGCAGAGGTTGCCACGAATATGGTCACTTCCTAAGAAATTGCCCAAAAGCTCCCCCCACCACCACAGAAAAAGAAGGAGAGGAAGGATGGCAGCAAGCCCGGAAAGGGAGATCAAGAGCAAGAGGCCAAAGAAGAGACCAGGCAGATCCACAGAAATCCAAATCCACGGAAGCCTCAGGAAAGGAGAACAGCTTCCGAATCCTAGGCCAAATCACGGAGGAAAGTGCTCAAGACCCAAATGAGACAAGCCCGCAGGAAGGTATGGAAGATCAGCACTCGAAAGATACAGGAAACTCGCCAATAGAAGAAGAAGGGACATAGAGCAATCCCCCCAGCAACAGGACGACCGTCAGAATGCAGAGGCTGGGGAGATCCAAACAGAAAGTGAATCAGAGGAGGCAAACGAAAATTGGATCTCCCCAAAGAAAAAAGGAAGAGGACGGAAATCAAAAATTGAAGAAAGGAACCAA
>ML785436.1:311279-323744 GCA_009831015.1 Picea engelmannii
CTTGAAGCAGATGGACACGACCCTGGCAAATTTGCAGCAGATGCTACAGCATCAGTTAGATTTCTTGGAAAATTTGGATGTGGAAGCAGGTCGCAGGCTTGAACAGCTTGAATCAGACATCACTCTGACAAAGATTGGGTTTGTTGAAGAATTAGACAAGCTGCATCAAGAATTAAAGAACCCACAACAAGAATTTGACGAACGAATGGAGCAACTGGAGGCCAAAATGGCCCAGCTCAATAGTAATTGGAATCAGGATGAAGAAAAGTAATTTCTGAGTTAAGTGTCACTGAATCAAGCTCTCCAGCAGTCTGGCAATGTAGTAGCCATGGCTTAAATAAGCAGTTTAGTAAGCACATAAAGAATTCTGGCAGTTAGTAGGCTTGCTTGTATTCACAGCTGTTGTAGTTAAAACAGTTTGTAGTTAAAGTCCCAAAGAAACATTGGGCATTTTGTAATCTGAACCAGTAGCTCTGCCACACTTTTAATCTAATCTCATATCCGTTTATGTTAAAAAAAAAATGGCAGTAAATAATATTTAATCATAAAGAGAAAACTAAAATCAGAAGATGAATTCAATCTAAGTTATGACAGAAAATTGTGATTAAGGAAGAGTTAAACTAATGCATGAATAGAACAAGCTAATTTGTCTAATCCCTTGATCAATAGAAATCCATGTGTTTTTTTATTGTTTATTGATGTTTTCATGAAAGAAAGATTAAGATAAAATGAAGTCTAGAACTAAAATTGTCCTACAGGAAGTTTCTACTGGAATTGTACAGCTTCTACAGGAACTATACAATTTCTACAGGAACTGTGCAATTTCTACAGGAATTATGCAATTTCTACAGGAAACTGCTACAGGAAGCAAAAATGAGGCCTATAAACGTAGTGTAAGTCCTTAGAATCATAAACAAATCTAGACTATAATAAATGAAGTGGATCTGAGGTTCTTGGCCTTGGGAGGCACCTAAGAGTGCTCCAAAAGTCTATTGAATATTTCTACAGGATGCTTGTTGTAACTAACCAGTCAATGATAACCTTGAAAAAAACTAGAATTAATCATGCAAAACTAGATTAAGATTTAAAAGAGAATGAAATGTTATTTAATCACTAATTAGAATGCATGAAAACTTCAGAAATTGCAACAGGGTCCTTGAGCCCTCTTGAGTGGGCCCTACCCAAGCAGTACAAGGAGCTTTGAGAAAAATATAATAAGTTGAAGGCAAAACCATCTTTATTTCATTAACAGCAAGAATACATCAAGAGAAAAAAGGCTCTAAGTTTTCAAAAAAATTATTCGGAACAAAAAATCTCAATACAATACTCTCCAAAATCCTCTCTTTTCTCTCCTAGGATAGAGGTCTATATATAGGCTTGAGAGTTTGAACTCCTTTCTTAGATTGAGGAGAGAAGTATGTAAATGAGGGATCTCAGCCAATTACATATGTATCTCAAACTATTTCTTATCAAGAGTCGAAATTAATGCATAAGGAGTGCTCTGGAGGTAGGTGGGAACAATGTTCCTTGATTCTTGGCTAGCAGCGCTCTAAGGGAGACAAAATCCCATGTTTGACCTGCTTGGTGCTACATACATATTTCGTCATAAATATTAGAGAAAAAAGGCATAGTGTACACAAAAATCCACCTCAAAATACATTTACTAAGCAACATGCAAAAATATCCATGTCTTACTATTAAATATGGTCAAAAACAAGTATTAAGTCATATTAAGGTGGAAAAATGTGCTTAAGATGAGCCTTTGGGATATTAAATAATTGAGCTCATCATTTGATTTCATTATTCTCTCTTTATGAAAGTGTGGAGTTATTTATCTCTGTCTCTTTATGTTATTTAGGTTATTTGGTGCATAACATAGCACTTCGGGTGAGACCTTCCCCTTCCTAGGGATTGAATGCACCAATTCTTAGACTAAAATGGACCCCATTTGTTGGACACCTATGCAAACCCTGGTTTTAAATCAAGCCAACAAATAGATTCATTTATGGGACACCTCATTATGTGTGTATCATTCTAGTAGCATGACTTATGAGCTAACCCAAAGCTACATAGAGGATTAGTGGTTTAGGAAAATTCACTTTGAGAGACAATACATTAAGGGTGATTGATCATGTTTGATGCATAATAACCATGAAAGTTATGAAATATTATGGGTAGAGTTATCATTGGTACTCTTTGAGTGGTTGAAAAGACTATGAGAGAACCCACGTCTAGCCTAGAAAAGGAGGAGAAATATCTAGTGAAATCTCCAAAAACTAATTGTGCTACAAAGTTTAGACCACGACATTGCAAGAGTTGTTTGATTTTAGGTGAAGATGACTATAAAAGGATACATCATTGAATTCATGGTGGAGTTGAACTAGTCTTTTTCAAGAGGAGAAGGGTATTTTAAGAAGGGAGATCACAAAATATTGGTGATTAAGGTTGTAATTTGGGTGAGAATGTTATTGGAAAAGAAAGATTATATGCCCTTAAACTTGATAGCTATGGAAGTGTAAATATTTTCACATGGAGGTGACCTAGGATAGGTTTGGAATAAATGAGTAGGTAAAGGGGAATTAGTACCATGGAGGAAGCACAGGATATGGAGAGAGAAAAGATAGCATGGAAGAGGGATGCAATAACCAAGAAGTGGTGGTTCAACGAGATGAAGGAGATTCATCGGAGAGAGGGAATAATCAAGGATATGATGAGTAGATAAATGAGAACTAAAGTACATCTAAAATAACTAGAGGAGCAAGGAGAAAAATATGACCAATGGTTGAAAGAGAGAGGATTGGTAGCAGTGAAGAATCCAGACACCAAATAGGAAGGAAGAGCAATGTATAGAGAGTCGGTGGAGCTGACAGATGGAGTGAAAATGTTCAATCGTATGGATTGAGGATTGTACAGTAAGGAGTCACGTCTAAAGAAAATGCAAATCAGGGTACTAAAAATAGCAGGTTCATGGAACTGCAAAATGGAGAAGCACTCAAGGATATGTTCTAATTGTTAGAAACAAAAGAAAGGAAAAAATTAGGTATGGTACAACCTAAGGATAGTGGGGGTAGCCCAAAATAGTCACCACCCCTTGAGCATTTTGAAAAAACTAAGGTAACCCTTAAATTATCTTATAGTTTTAGTTTACATGCATCTTTTAGTAATGGTGTATAGCCTAGTGGAGGGATTAACATTAGTAGTAGGGGAGGCACAGTAGTAATTTTAATTCTAGTTCAGAAGGAGGGATTGATAGAGTTAATCAACTAGGTCTGAAAGGTTTTCTTTCAGTGTGTAATCTAATAGACAACATGGCTAGACTAGTTGATAGTTCAACAATGTCCTTTCCTGAGTTTTTACGGAAGGGTGATAGTACCGCAGAAGAAAATTTGTTCCTATGTGAGTTGATTTGGAGGGAAAAAAGGGTCACAACCCCAGATGCCAAACTAGTGGAATTCCAAACCACCTTAAGGGTAAGGGCCATCTAATGGTACATGAAATTTTTCCAAACAAAACCTCTAGGTACATCTAAAACTATGGATGAAGTGAAAGGCGCAGGATTTGTGCCTCAATTCTGTAAACTAAACTTGGAGCAACATAGTTACATCAAGTCCCATAGGTGTAGATCAGTTAGAAATAGAGTGCACTGTTAAGGCACTCCTTGTGACATTGTTGGTTTGAACCTTGCAAAGTTGTGTGTACTGCGTGTGGGACTGCAAGGATATGCCCAGAGTTTATAATGGTAGTGGTCGGAATTGACCCTATGTCACGCGAGTACAAGTCTTCCTAGTTGTCAATTCTGCCAGATACTAAAAAAACATAGTTGTGTCATGATAAAGGAGATAATGTAGTGGATTGGTGAGAATGTCTGTGAGTATGATTATCACTTTCAAAATATAATCATCCAAATTTCCTATTTGATCCATGAGACATAGCATAAATAATGGTTCATTTAGGGATTACTACTCTTGACCAAAGTACCATTGATGCAATAGGAGTTGAAAACCCAACAATATGCCTTTGCACTAGCAATGAAATTTGAGTTGATGAATGAGTACTTAGGTACAATGAGGGTAGGAATTACAACCCTACCCTCAGCTAGTGCAACGACTGAGCTTGCTCAATTCCAATCATAATTATTAGCCCTGACATAGAAGATTCGGGAAATACGTTTCCCCGAGATAAGAAGGGAGCATGTCTAGTGCATTATGTGTAAAATGGAAGGACATATGGTTAATGATTGTCCTTCACTGAAAGTTAGACTTGTGGCACCCAATCCAATGCTGCCACTGACTAGGTTCCCAAGAAATGTGGAAAGCAAGTACTATGAAACTTGTAGGACCTATGAACACCCCCCACATCTCTACCCAATGTTGTAGAAGTACACTTCTGCCCCAACCACTATCCTTTGTGATTTCTATAAGGAAAATACTCACACCATAGAGAACGTTCATTCCTTATAGGTACTAGCCGAGCGATTTAAGAGGAGCTCTTTAAGGTATAAAAAGAAAATTATAGAGAAAGCAAGGGAGGGGGATAAGAAGGTTATAAAGGACGTGTGTGTATCATTTGATGTGGCATGTTATGTGCCATCTAACATGGCATATGAGGCATCTTTCAAGTTTCCAATTATCATGTGTTATCCCACATGACTCCCTCCATGCCATGTCAACCTATCCAATATGATGTGGCATCTGAAGATTTGGATTTGTTCAAAGGCATGCACTTTATGTGGATCTCAGACATCTAGAAATATGGATATTTCAGGTTTGCATGATATGTTATGTTTCATATTTTGATCTCTAAGTGCGGAACCCTGACCTAGGTGTGGAACCTTGACCAATAATGCAACCTTGACCCATGTGGAACAAAGTCTAATTTTTCCCTAACCACATTCATAATTTATTTTGTATACATGAGTTTATATAGTTTTATTTTATTTTACATTTGGGGATTAACCTATGTATCATGATTTTTTTCTTTTTTGAAATCTTAAGTTTATATTTTTGAAATCATTAAGTTTATATTTTATTATTATTTTCGAGATATTTATATTTATTTCTTTTTTAGTTATATTTTAGTTATTTATTTATATTTTTTCATGTTTTCATTTTCCTAATCCCAAAGTATGTATTTTGTTATATGTGAGGTTTTTATCGTCACATGCCTTCGAGCTCGAACAATTAGGATGAGGTTTCCTACGGATTCTGGGTCTAAATATCTACTCAAGCCCAAGGTTCCATGCGTACCCTAACTCCACATACAAACTACTAAGGGGTGGGAAAACAAATAAACTACTAAAAATCACTCCCCACAATGCATGTGGGATAAATGATTTAGAGTTCAAAATCAATATTCCATATTAAACCCACAATTAGATTGATGGTTGTTGAGTGTCAACTTCAGCAGGTCATAACTCATGTCTCAAGAGGCCAAATCAGTCAAGAGAGGGATCCTTGAAAATCTAACATGGAGAAGAACAGGTTAGAAGAAGAATTTGAGTCAGATCAACGATAGAAATGCCCATAAATTTCCAGAAAAAGGGAGGCACGAATTTGATTAGAGATGGACTATGAAATGTTCTACAACTCATATCTCAAGTTTTGGGTGGTCAAATCATGCGTGAGATTGCTCGTTGGAAATATGGAGTAGCGAATAACATGTTAGAAGGATTTCTATTATCCAGTTAACAATAGAAGCACTAAAAGAAATTCAAGAAAAGAAGAGGATGTAGCTAAGCAAAGTTGAAGATATTTCAAATAACTATGACTCATGGAATTCCTACCGAGAAAATCTAATGGCTTAAGAGCCTTCTTAAATTCTATTTATAATGTTCATATATTCATTAATGAAGATGTAGGGGAAATTTGAATTGTATGATAAGATAAAATAAATAAGAGAAAGAGATGTAATTGTTGGCGGTTAAAGAATGTAGAAGGTCTTCCTTGTTTTATAAAAAGAAGACCATTGAATGAAAGAGGGAATTTTTCCCATTATAACATAGATGATACTATTATCTCATGGAATAAAGAGCAAAAGGAAATTTTGGCAACCATGAATGGATTTCATTTGAATATGGTACTATTCTACATGTGTAATTGAATCTTATAGTGTCTTGAACAATATCTCATATGAACTATTTTTGTGTGTATTGTTTGAGTTATTTGAAATTTGTGCTTACTAATGGATACAATGGTGGTGTTCCAAGTGTAATATGTAAATGTTTATCTTTATATATATTGCATCATTGTTTTCATATATTTTTTATTGTCATGAACTATTTATGCAACCAGTAATATCATCTAATATTGTATCTATCTCTTAGAAATGTTCCTACATAGGATAGGTTAGAAAGAGTTAGATTAGATAGTTTGCATTTGTTTTATTTAGATTAGATTTAGGATTAGTAAGAAATTTTGGGGGGATAATTAATTTTTCTTCCTCTTTTTATTTTAATTCTTAGTGGAAACCAGGCCCACATACTGGTCCAAACTTGCCATCCCAAATGAGAGCGAGTCTAATTGGGACTCGCCATTGGACATTTTCCCTTACTTGATTGACAAACCAATTCAACCCATCAACAAAAATTGTGCTAGAAGGAGGGCCAGATGACAAGTTGAGCCTGTGGAGTCTTTCTTGTTAATTCATTTTTTATTATTAATCCCAAATACCTTTATAGAGATGTATTTATGGTTTTGTACCTCGTAACACTCCTAAAAAGATAATCAATCTCTTGTCAAAAATTAAATTTGATGGTGAGGGAGAGACATCTACATCTGAACATATCATTCAGTTATGTTTAAATTGTATTTGTTAGAATATTAATCATGAAGGTGTCATATGCAGGTTGTTCACTCTTACTTTTGAAGGCCGAGTTAAAAGTTGGTGCGAGACTTTGTCAGTCGCCTCTATTCACACATGGGAACAATTTATGCGTGAATTTTTGTACGCTTTTGAAAATTATGGTTATGATCAATTATGTGAGGAAATGATTAAACTTGGGAAAGGAAATAATGAATCTCTAGAAGAATTTTCTATAAGGATTATATGTCTTTTATATAGATTCCATTTGGATGATATGCCCTCTTTTAGTGATTCACTTCTACTTCTGATTTATCTTTCTAATGAACAAGATAAGATAGTGGATGAAGAATCTGAGACATGCCTTAATGCTACTTTACATGTTGATTTTGATTCACATGAAGAAATTGAGGATATTAAGTGTTTGGCTGAACAACGTACATTTGGATCTTTCTTCACTCAGAAGGATATAGATCAAAGAAGACATGTTTTTTTGGAAGAAACATATGTATCCTCCCACCATTCCATTCCTCCCTTTTTTCTTAGTGATGACAAAGAACCCTCTTGTGTAGTAAATTTGAGTTCATATTTTTCTGCAATTGACACAGAGGAAGGATTTTCTACTAATAATGAGACACTTTGGGTCACACCAATGGTTATGTCAAGCTCTCATTGTCCTATTCTATATTTTCCATCAAAGGAAGTGGAAGAGGAAACTATGTAGAATCATGAAGAAAGTTGTCATGAGCCTGAAGATATGACAACTACATTAGGAATGGAACATATAGAATCTAATTTAGGTGTTCATGTTTGTGGTGTGGAACAATCTTCCCTTAGTTTGACTGAAGAAATTCCAAAAAAAAAATTGGGGTACCTCTGACCATCTTGTTGATTATATCCCCGAGATCATTCTTGAACCCTCTTGTTTTCAAAATTATGGTGATTTGCTCTTATCTTTTCCTACTAACAATGTACATCTATGTGTCTTAGATAATGTTTTATGTTCATATTTTTCAATGGAGAAAGATAGGAATGCTTATCCATCAATCGAGAAAGAAACTTCAGACACACAAAACATGAGACTTCTTTCAAAAATGAACAAATTGGAATTAATTTATGCTAATCATAATTGTTGTACTGTTGTAACCTCTTCTAGTTTATCTAATAAAGATCAAGAAGATTTTCTTGAATTTTTTATTCAGCCTCCTTGTTCTAAAAATTGTGTTGATTTGATCATCTCTCCTAACCATGAGTATGTCTTGGAAGACAAATCATGTTTACTTATTTTAGAGGAGAAAAATAATAATGTTGATCAATTAACTCAAGGAGAAGAAATAAACATCGAATGCATACCATACTTTGAACAACAATTGATATCTTTCTCAGAAAAGGAAAAATGTTTTGACTGCGAAACAATTCCCAGCATGGAGCTTACCCATTCACAATCAAAACCAATCATCAATGTGATTAACGAAAAAGTGATACCATTCAAAGATACTACCTTTGAAAATATTTCTCTTTTTAGATAAGCATTTCATTTTCTTAATTCTTTTGCTTATTATTCTTTGTACCCTGATCATTTTGATGGTTGTGTTGTGCAGGAAACTATTCAAGATCCCAAACTCATTATGCATGGCCAAATCTCAATAAAATACAAGATGTTCATAATGTACATATAGATTATGGAGAGGATGCAAACCCTCCCCATGAACTTATTAATTTTATGCCTTATCAACCTTTTACATGGGATGAAGGAAATGTTGTAACAAACATGTTTCTAATTGAGTCTTATGTTGATTTATTTGCATACATGAATAGCAAAGAGTCTTGTTGTTGTACTAACCAATTGGTTGAGACTAAGGCTAACAAATGTAATAAAACAAACAATGTTAGTGATTGTCACCCATGCATTGAAGATATATCTTCTAAAATGGTAAGCAACTCCAAGTTCACATGATTTAGTCACCTTATCCCATCTCAAGATGTTGATTATGTGAAAAATGAGCCTAGAGAGACCTATCAAGACAATGAGGCACTTCGTTTTAGGCCGATGGTTATGCCAAGTCCTCATTATTTTGTTTTTTCATATGGAATTAATGATAGCATCAACACCAAGACTCTTTCCCAAGGTACATTTCACACAAATTTCATACATGATTCTCTGAAGGTATGCTACTTTCCTATGAACTCCCTCCATCAATTCTATGTTAGTCATAGTAGATTTTATGATAGAATTGAAGCATGGTTGGATGGATCGTACTTATCTAGTTTTCCCATCGATAACAATAATCTCATCTCTTGCATGATGGATAGAGTTTTCAATAATTATTTTTTCCTATTTTAGTTCATCGCTACTCCATTTTTTGTTACTAATTATTAATGAACATGTGTTTGCAGGCTTGGAGTTGCATGAATGGCTACATTAACCTTATGATTTCACATAGTTCAATTTCAACAAGTGTAGTGTAGGATAGGAGTAGGATAAATTAAGCTAGCTTCTATTCTTTACACAAGTGTTTACTATAGGTTTGGTTTTGGTTATAAACTTCGTTGTAAGGAAATATTTATTCTTATGGGTAAGGCTACCCGGTTGTTTTTTTCAAAGATGTACTTAAAGGTTAAAGCCTTCACTACTAATTTTCATCTTAATAAATTGTAGTTGTAGATTATCCTATGTTGGTTGGTTAGTGTAGTCTAATATTGGTTTTTCATCTCTAGGTAGTTTACTTTTTGCATTCTATCATTTCAAATAAAAGACTTGTCGGCTGAAAACAAAAGGAATCTCATGAAGAAATCAAGTAGTTGGATTATTAACTTTTTTCCCCTAGAAATTTTATGAGCAAAATTATTTTTAACAAAAGAAACGAGTTTAGTATTTTTCACCCTCAAAACTGTTTAGTTGTATATTTGGGTTAATTTTCTGATCATTATACATACCCTTTTCATTCTTTGTTTTCCTATAGTAATTCTTTTATGGACAAATTATCATTTTACAAAGAAATGAAAATAAATTTTTAAAAAATGTTACACACAACAGTTCCTTTTGATATAAAAATCAATACTTAAAGATTTCCCATTTGTTATCTTTATGATTAATTGAATTCTAGTTGGGAAAAATCTGTTCTGAATGGATTTCTTTTGAGTTTTAATTTCGTTGTCCTATACACAGTTAATGAAGGTTGAGAATTAAAATTAATTTCATCTAATATTAAGATCACTCTAATTCCTTTTAATCGTGTTTGATGTTTATTTCATCATAGGTTTGGATTTATGCAGATGGTTGCTTTCCCATAAAACGTTTTCTTAGATTTTTTCCAGCGGGCCTGGTTGTAGCATAGACTTAGCGTAGGAAAATTAGCTGAGTTTTTTGTTTGCCTTGATCAATTTTGGTTTTAGTCTCATTGATTTTTCTTGTAAATACTTCATTTTCAATAAGTTAGTCATTCAAGGAAGAGTTTCCCTATCAAATTTTCAACTTGTTAAACATTGGTTTCTATGTCATTTGTGCAGGTTGAAAAGATGGATTGAGTAACTAGCAAAAAAAAACAATCTTCCCTACAAAATGGAAATATGTTTAGGCAACTTAGGAAGTGTTACATTTCTCATGGAAATATATTTCGAAGAAATTGTTTTTTGGAATCAATTTTGGCCAACATGATATACATCCATAACAATAATGTTCTCTACTTGCCCCATCAGATTAATCTATTGAAATCATTTGAATCTCTAGAATTAATAATCATATTTCATGGCAAGGAGATATTGATACTTTGGAGAAATATATCCCATGCAATCTCTAAGATTAAAACGTTGGGTGTTTCCAACTATCCAAGCGACTTACTCATCATGGCAAGCAACCCAAAGGGTTTGAGTGTTGGTGGAATGCACAGAGTATTCCCCTTGTTTACCAATATCTTATCATGTTTATTCATAAAGGGGGTTTTTTAATTGTGAAAAATAAAGTCAATATATTGTAGGTATTGAGAGGGGGGAGATGTGGGTTATAGAGGGATTTAAAGGTATTGGGGGGTGTAAGAAGAGATATCTATTAAAAATAGGGGATTATTTTATTGGAGAGATGTATTGGGAGGGGGATTCAACAAAAGGAGTTTTGGATGTATTTATCAATATCTAGTCAAATTAGGGGTATTCTTTAATATCCCATGAACAAAGGTACTATGTCACATGTTCACTAGTGAAAGACCTCGTGGTGGAATGCTTCATGTAAATAATTTAGAATTTTTTTAGTGAGAATTTCCATTAACCAATATTGCTGGGTTCCCGGAAGAATTTAATTGTTTCACCAGATGAAAGGGGAAAATTATATTTGTCAATCAGATCATAGAATTTTGTTGCAAAATATTCACTTGATTATTAAATCTTGTGACCTTGATTGTTCTTCCTTCCAATTTGTGAACCCTACCCTGGAAATTTTTCTATTGGTCCTTATCTTGAATGGAACACCTATCTTGCCTAACTATTTTCTTAAACTTTCGTTGAAAATGATTTTGCGATAATATTCATGATTTGTATCATGTTACTGGGATTGCAAGCCTATATTTCAAGTTAATTCTCCTTATAATGACTCACATAGTTTGCTTTTGATTTTTCTCTTAGTTTAGTGTAGTTACTTTATTTATTTTAATATGTACATAAGTTTACTCCCTTCTTTGTACAGTTTGGCAATAATGGCATTGGGTCTATTTTCTTATCCCATCAAATATGAATGACAAAATCATTGGAATAATCTGAATTAGTAATCAAAGAGGCAGTGAATATCTTGGTAAAGCATATCAATGTAATTTATGAGTTTGAAAGGCCTACATTTTCATAATCTTATTCCACTAACACACTAACTATAGAAGTCAACTTAAAGGGTGTGAATTATTGAATTTAGTCAATTTTTCATCCTTGGGTGTTTCAAGAATCCGAATTATTATCACCTGGAAATCTCAAATTTATTGGAACAAGAAGCTTGATTGGATATCGATTTTATTGATCATTGATCATCGTAGTCTTGCTAATTTTAGTTTCCAGATTATGTCTTAGTCCTGAAAATCATTCTTAAGGGGTTTTAGTTTTCCTAAAAATATTATTTGATGAAGCTTTTACCCTTCTTTCAATTTATGGAGTTGAAATGTAAAAAAATTTGTAAATATTATTCATACTCTGTTGTTTTCCCACATTGTTGTGTCTTCTGTTTATTTTTCAGTTTGGTGAGGATGACTAACATTTTTAGTTTTGGATTTTTGTTAGTTTAGTTTTCTTTTCTTTTTCATGATCTGATTTTAATTTTAGTGCTTTCCTTCTTGTACATATTGTTTTCATCTTTTAACTTGAATGTTGATATTTCCTTATTTGATTTTACTATGTCATATGACCTGAGGATTAACCCCTGAGTTTGGATGTGGGGCAGGTCCAAATCTGGTCATACACTGAAGACATTCTTACAAGCTTGGAATTCATGGGCCACTCTATCTGAAAATAAACCTTCATGAAGTTCTTAGCTATGGATAATGATTGATAGTTGTGGTGGAACACATGTGCTTATTGAGCATACCACTATAATCCAAAAACAGAGGAAGGTGTCTATCTACTTTTTCTTTGAGCTCCATCTACCTCATATTAATTATTTGGCTACTACTATGATGGTTCTTGGGGAGACCT
>ML785436.1:323844-339638 GCA_009831015.1 Picea engelmannii
AAGAAAATTTGTTCCTATGTGAGTTGATTTGGAGGGAAAAAAGGGTCACAACCCCAGATGCCAAACTAGTGGAATTCCAAACCACCTTAAGGGTAAGGGCCATCTAATGGTACATGAAATTTTTCCAAACAAAACCTCTAGGTACATCTAAAACTATGGATGAAGTGAAAGGCGCAGGATTTGTGCCTCAATTCTGTAAACTAAACTTGGAGCAACATAGTTACATCAAGTCCCATAGGTGTAGATCAGTTAGAAATAGAGTGCACTGTTAAGGCACTCCTTGTGACATTGTTGGTTTGAACCTTGCAAAGTTGTGTGTACTGCGTGTGGGACTGCAAGGATATGCCCAGAGTTTATAATGGTAGTGGTCGGAATTGACCCTATGTCACGCGAGTACAAGTCTTCCTAGTTGTCAATTCTGCCAGATACTAAAAAAACATAGTTGTGTCATGATAAAGGAGATAATGTAGTGGATTGGTGAGAATGTCTGTGAGTATGATTATCACTTTCAAAATATAATCATCCAAATTTCCTATTTGATCCATGAGACATAGCATAAATAATGGTTCATTTAGGGATTACTACTCTTGACCAAAGTACCATTGATGCAATAGGAGTTGAAAACCCAACAATATGCCTTTGCACTAGCAATGAAATTTGAGTTGATGAATGAGTACTTAGGTACAATGAGGGTAGGAATTACAACCCTACCCTCAGCTAGTGCAACGACTGAGCTTGCTCAATTCCAATCATAATTATTAGCCCTGACATAGAAGATTCGGGAAATACGTTTCCCCGAGATAAGAAGGGAGCATGTCTAGTGCATTATGTGTAAAATGGAAGGACATATGGTTAATGATTGTCCTTCACTGAAAGTTAGACTTGTGGCACCCAATCCAATGCTGCCACTGACTAGGTTCCCAAGAAATGTGGAAAGCAAGTACTATGAAACTTGTAGGACCTATGAACACCCCCCACATCTCTACCCAATGTTGTAGAAGTACACTTCTGCCCCAACCACTATCCTTTGTGATTTCTATAAGGAAAATACTCACACCATAGAGAACGTTCATTCCTTATAGGTACTAGCCGAGCGATTTAAGAGGAGCTCTTTAAGGTATAAAAAGAAAATTATAGAGAAAGCAAGGGAGGGGGATAAGAAGGTTATAAAGGACGTGTGTGTATCATTTGATGTGGCATGTTATGTGCCATCTAACATGGCATATGAGGCATCTTTCAAGTTTCCAATTATCATGTGTTATCCCACATGACTCCCTCCATGCCATGTCAACCTATCCAATATGATGTGGCATCTGAAGATTTGGATTTGTTCAAAGGCATGCACTTTATGTGGATCTCAGACATCTAGAAATATGGATATTTCAGGTTTGCATGATATGTTATGTTTCATATTTTGATCTCTAAGTGCGGAACCCTGACCTAGGTGTGGAACCTTGACCAATAATGCAACCTTGACCCATGTGGAACAAAGTCTAATTTTTCCCTAACCACATTCATAATTTATTTTGTATACATGAGTTTATATAGTTTTATTTTATTTTACATTTGGGGATTAACCTATGTATCATGATTTTTTTCTTTTTTGAAATCTTAAGTTTATATTTTTGAAATCATTAAGTTTATATTTTATTATTATTTTCGAGATATTTATATTTATTTCTTTTTTAGTTATATTTTAGTTATTTATTTATATTTTTTCATGTTTTCATTTTCCTAATCCCAAAGTATGTATTTTGTTATATGTGAGGTTTTTATCGTCACATGCCTTCGAGCTCGAACAATTAGGATGAGGTTTCCTACGGATTCTGGGTCTAAATATCTACTCAAGCCCAAGGTTCCATGCGTACCCTAACTCCACATACAAACTACTAAGGGGTGGGAAAACAAATAAACTACTAAAAATCACTCCCCACAATGCATGTGGGATAAATGATTTAGAGTTCAAAATCAATATTCCATATTAAACCCACAATTAGATTGATGGTTGTTGAGTGTCAACTTCAGCAGGTCATAACTCATGTCTCAAGAGGCCAAATCAGTCAAGAGAGGGATCCTTGAAAATCTAACATGGAGAAGAACAGGTTAGAAGAAGAATTTGAGTCAGATCAACGATAGAAATGCCCATAAATTTCCAGAAAAAGGGAGGCACGAATTTGATTAGAGATGGACTATGAAATGTTCTACAACTCATATCTCAAGTTTTGGGTGGTCAAATCATGCGTGAGATTGCTCGTTGGAAATATGGAGTAGCGAATAACATGTTAGAAGGATTTCTATTATCCAGTTAACAATAGAAGCACTAAAAGAAATTCAAGAAAAGAAGAGGATGTAGCTAAGCAAAGTTGAAGATATTTCAAATAACTATGACTCATGGAATTCCTACCGAGAAAATCTAATGGCTTAAGAGCCTTCTTAAATTCTATTTATAATGTTCATATATTCATTAATGAAGATGTAGGGGAAATTTGAATTGTATGATAAGATAAAATAAATAAGAGAAAGAGATGTAATTGTTGGCGGTTAAAGAATGTAGAAGGTCTTCCTTGTTTTATAAAAAGAAGACCATTGAATGAAAGAGGGAATTTTTCCCATTATAACATAGATGATACTATTATCTCATGGAATAAAGAGCAAAAGGAAATTTTGGCAACCATGAATGGATTTCATTTGAATATGGTACTATTCTACATGTGTAATTGAATCTTATAGTGTCTTGAACAATATCTCATATGAACTATTTTTGTGTGTATTGTTTGAGTTATTTGAAATTTGTGCTTACTAATGGATACAATGGTGGTGTTCCAAGTGTAATATGTAAATGTTTATCTTTATATATATTGCATCATTGTTTTCATATATTTTTTATTGTCATGAACTATTTATGCAACCAGTAATATCATCTAATATTGTATCTATCTCTTAGAAATGTTCCTACATAGGATAGGTTAGAAAGAGTTAGATTAGATAGTTTGCATTTGTTTTATTTAGATTAGATTTAGGATTAGTAAGAAATTTTGGGGGGATAATTAATTTTTCTTCCTCTTTTTATTTTAATTCTTAGTGGAAACCAGGCCCACATACTGGTCCAAACTTGCCATCCCAAATGAGAGCGAGTCTAATTGGGACTCGCCATTGGACATTTTCCCTTACTTGATTGACAAACCAATTCAACCCATCAACAAAAATTGTGCTAGAAGGAGGGCCAGATGACAAGTTGAGCCTGTGGAGTCTTTCTTGTTAATTCATTTTTTATTATTAATCCCAAATACCTTTATAGAGATGTATTTATGGTTTTGTACCTCGTAACACTCCTAAAAAGATAATCAATCTCTTGTCAAAAATTAAATTTGATGGTGAGGGAGAGACATCTACATCTGAACATATCATTCAGTTATGTTTAAATTGTATTTGTTAGAATATTAATCATGAAGGTGTCATATGCAGGTTGTTCACTCTTACTTTTGAAGGCCGAGTTAAAAGTTGGTGCGAGACTTTGTCAGTCGCCTCTATTCACACATGGGAACAATTTATGCGTGAATTTTTGTACGCTTTTGAAAATTATGGTTATGATCAATTATGTGAGGAAATGATTAAACTTGGGAAAGGAAATAATGAATCTCTAGAAGAATTTTCTATAAGGATTATATGTCTTTTATATAGATTCCATTTGGATGATATGCCCTCTTTTAGTGATTCACTTCTACTTCTGATTTATCTTTCTAATGAACAAGATAAGATAGTGGATGAAGAATCTGAGACATGCCTTAATGCTACTTTACATGTTGATTTTGATTCACATGAAGAAATTGAGGATATTAAGTGTTTGGCTGAACAACGTACATTTGGATCTTTCTTCACTCAGAAGGATATAGATCAAAGAAGACATGTTTTTTTGGAAGAAACATATGTATCCTCCCACCATTCCATTCCTCCCTTTTTTCTTAGTGATGACAAAGAACCCTCTTGTGTAGTAAATTTGAGTTCATATTTTTCTGCAATTGACACAGAGGAAGGATTTTCTACTAATAATGAGACACTTTGGGTCACACCAATGGTTATGTCAAGCTCTCATTGTCCTATTCTATATTTTCCATCAAAGGAAGTGGAAGAGGAAACTATGTAGAATCATGAAGAAAGTTGTCATGAGCCTGAAGATATGACAACTACATTAGGAATGGAACATATAGAATCTAATTTAGGTGTTCATGTTTGTGGTGTGGAACAATCTTCCCTTAGTTTGACTGAAGAAATTCCAAAAAAAAAATTGGGGTACCTCTGACCATCTTGTTGATTATATCCCCGAGATCATTCTTGAACCCTCTTGTTTTCAAAATTATGGTGATTTGCTCTTATCTTTTCCTACTAACAATGTACATCTATGTGTCTTAGATAATGTTTTATGTTCATATTTTTCAATGGAGAAAGATAGGAATGCTTATCCATCAATCGAGAAAGAAACTTCAGACACACAAAACATGAGACTTCTTTCAAAAATGAACAAATTGGAATTAATTTATGCTAATCATAATTGTTGTACTGTTGTAACCTCTTCTAGTTTATCTAATAAAGATCAAGAAGATTTTCTTGAATTTTTTATTCAGCCTCCTTGTTCTAAAAATTGTGTTGATTTGATCATCTCTCCTAACCATGAGTATGTCTTGGAAGACAAATCATGTTTACTTATTTTAGAGGAGAAAAATAATAATGTTGATCAATTAACTCAAGGAGAAGAAATAAACATCGAATGCATACCATACTTTGAACAACAATTGATATCTTTCTCAGAAAAGGAAAAATGTTTTGACTGCGAAACAATTCCCAGCATGGAGCTTACCCATTCACAATCAAAACCAATCATCAATGTGATTAACGAAAAAGTGATACCATTCAAAGATACTACCTTTGAAAATATTTCTCTTTTTAGATAAGCATTTCATTTTCTTAATTCTTTTGCTTATTATTCTTTGTACCCTGATCATTTTGATGGTTGTGTTGTGCAGGAAACTATTCAAGATCCCAAACTCATTATGCATGGCCAAATCTCAATAAAATACAAGATGTTCATAATGTACATATAGATTATGGAGAGGATGCAAACCCTCCCCATGAACTTATTAATTTTATGCCTTATCAACCTTTTACATGGGATGAAGGAAATGTTGTAACAAACATGTTTCTAATTGAGTCTTATGTTGATTTATTTGCATACATGAATAGCAAAGAGTCTTGTTGTTGTACTAACCAATTGGTTGAGACTAAGGCTAACAAATGTAATAAAACAAACAATGTTAGTGATTGTCACCCATGCATTGAAGATATATCTTCTAAAATGGTAAGCAACTCCAAGTTCACATGATTTAGTCACCTTATCCCATCTCAAGATGTTGATTATGTGAAAAATGAGCCTAGAGAGACCTATCAAGACAATGAGGCACTTCGTTTTAGGCCGATGGTTATGCCAAGTCCTCATTATTTTGTTTTTTCATATGGAATTAATGATAGCATCAACACCAAGACTCTTTCCCAAGGTACATTTCACACAAATTTCATACATGATTCTCTGAAGGTATGCTACTTTCCTATGAACTCCCTCCATCAATTCTATGTTAGTCATAGTAGATTTTATGATAGAATTGAAGCATGGTTGGATGGATCGTACTTATCTAGTTTTCCCATCGATAACAATAATCTCATCTCTTGCATGATGGATAGAGTTTTCAATAATTATTTTTTCCTATTTTAGTTCATCGCTACTCCATTTTTTGTTACTAATTATTAATGAACATGTGTTTGCAGGCTTGGAGTTGCATGAATGGCTACATTAACCTTATGATTTCACATAGTTCAATTTCAACAAGTGTAGTGTAGGATAGGAGTAGGATAAATTAAGCTAGCTTCTATTCTTTACACAAGTGTTTACTATAGGTTTGGTTTTGGTTATAAACTTCGTTGTAAGGAAATATTTATTCTTATGGGTAAGGCTACCCGGTTGTTTTTTTCAAAGATGTACTTAAAGGTTAAAGCCTTCACTACTAATTTTCATCTTAATAAATTGTAGTTGTAGATTATCCTATGTTGGTTGGTTAGTGTAGTCTAATATTGGTTTTTCATCTCTAGGTAGTTTACTTTTTGCATTCTATCATTTCAAATAAAAGACTTGTCGGCTGAAAACAAAAGGAATCTCATGAAGAAATCAAGTAGTTGGATTATTAACTTTTTTCCCCTAGAAATTTTATGAGCAAAATTATTTTTAACAAAAGAAACGAGTTTAGTATTTTTCACCCTCAAAACTGTTTAGTTGTATATTTGGGTTAATTTTCTGATCATTATACATACCCTTTTCATTCTTTGTTTTCCTATAGTAATTCTTTTATGGACAAATTATCATTTTACAAAGAAATGAAAATAAATTTTTAAAAAATGTTACACACAACAGTTCCTTTTGATATAAAAATCAATACTTAAAGATTTCCCATTTGTTATCTTTATGATTAATTGAATTCTAGTTGGGAAAAATCTGTTCTGAATGGATTTCTTTTGAGTTTTAATTTCGTTGTCCTATACACAGTTAATGAAGGTTGAGAATTAAAATTAATTTCATCTAATATTAAGATCACTCTAATTCCTTTTAATCGTGTTTGATGTTTATTTCATCATAGGTTTGGATTTATGCAGATGGTTGCTTTCCCATAAAACGTTTTCTTAGATTTTTTCCAGCGGGCCTGGTTGTAGCATAGACTTAGCGTAGGAAAATTAGCTGAGTTTTTTGTTTGCCTTGATCAATTTTGGTTTTAGTCTCATTGATTTTTCTTGTAAATACTTCATTTTCAATAAGTTAGTCATTCAAGGAAGAGTTTCCCTATCAAATTTTCAACTTGTTAAACATTGGTTTCTATGTCATTTGTGCAGGTTGAAAAGATGGATTGAGTAACTAGCAAAAAAAAACAATCTTCCCTACAAAATGGAAATATGTTTAGGCAACTTAGGAAGTGTTACATTTCTCATGGAAATATATTTCGAAGAAATTGTTTTTTGGAATCAATTTTGGCCAACATGATATACATCCATAACAATAATGTTCTCTACTTGCCCCATCAGATTAATCTATTGAAATCATTTGAATCTCTAGAATTAATAATCATATTTCATGGCAAGGAGATATTGATACTTTGGAGAAATATATCCCATGCAATCTCTAAGATTAAAACGTTGGGTGTTTCCAACTATCCAAGCGACTTACTCATCATGGCAAGCAACCCAAAGGGTTTGAGTGTTGGTGGAATGCACAGAGTATTCCCCTTGTTTACCAATATCTTATCATGTTTATTCATAAAGGGGGTTTTTTAATTGTGAAAAATAAAGTCAATATATTGTAGGTATTGAGAGGGGGGAGATGTGGGTTATAGAGGGATTTAAAGGTATTGGGGGGTGTAAGAAGAGATATCTATTAAAAATAGGGGATTATTTTATTGGAGAGATGTATTGGGAGGGGGATTCAACAAAAGGAGTTTTGGATGTATTTATCAATATCTAGTCAAATTAGGGGTATTCTTTAATATCCCATGAACAAAGGTACTATGTCACATGTTCACTAGTGAAAGACCTCGTGGTGGAATGCTTCATGTAAATAATTTAGAATTTTTTTAGTGAGAATTTCCATTAACCAATATTGCTGGGTTCCCGGAAGAATTTAATTGTTTCACCAGATGAAAGGGGAAAATTATATTTGTCAATCAGATCATAGAATTTTGTTGCAAAATATTCACTTGATTATTAAATCTTGTGACCTTGATTGTTCTTCCTTCCAATTTGTGAACCCTACCCTGGAAATTTTTCTATTGGTCCTTATCTTGAATGGAACACCTATCTTGCCTAACTATTTTCTTAAACTTTCGTTGAAAATGATTTTGCGATAATATTCATGATTTGTATCATGTTACTGGGATTGCAAGCCTATATTTCAAGTTAATTCTCCTTATAATGACTCACATAGTTTGCTTTTGATTTTTCTCTTAGTTTAGTGTAGTTACTTTATTTATTTTAATATGTACATAAGTTTACTCCCTTCTTTGTACAGTTTGGCAATAATGGCATTGGGTCTATTTTCTTATCCCATCAAATATGAATGACAAAATCATTGGAATAATCTGAATTAGTAATCAAAGAGGCAGTGAATATCTTGGTAAAGCATATCAATGTAATTTATGAGTTTGAAAGGCCTACATTTTCATAATCTTATTCCACTAACACACTAACTATAGAAGTCAACTTAAAGGGTGTGAATTATTGAATTTAGTCAATTTTTCATCCTTGGGTGTTTCAAGAATCCGAATTATTATCACCTGGAAATCTCAAATTTATTGGAACAAGAAGCTTGATTGGATATCGATTTTATTGATCATTGATCATCGTAGTCTTGCTAATTTTAGTTTCCAGATTATGTCTTAGTCCTGAAAATCATTCTTAAGGGGTTTTAGTTTTCCTAAAAATATTATTTGATGAAGCTTTTACCCTTCTTTCAATTTATGGAGTTGAAATGTAAAAAAATTTGTAAATATTATTCATACTCTGTTGTTTTCCCACATTGTTGTGTCTTCTGTTTATTTTTCAGTTTGGTGAGGATGACTAACATTTTTAGTTTTGGATTTTTGTTAGTTTAGTTTTCTTTTCTTTTTCATGATCTGATTTTAATTTTAGTGCTTTCCTTCTTGTACATATTGTTTTCATCTTTTAACTTGAATGTTGATATTTCCTTATTTGATTTTACTATGTCATATGACCTGAGGATTAACCCCTGAGTTTGGATGTGGGGCAGGTCCAAATCTGGTCATACACTGAAGACATTCTTACAAGCTTGGAATTCATGGGCCACTCTATCTGAAAATAAACCTTCATGAAGTTCTTAGCTATGGATAATGATTGATAGTTGTGGTGGAACACATGTGCTTATTGAGCATACCACTATAATCCAAAAACAGAGGAAGGTGTCTATCTACTTTTTCTTTGAGCTCCATCTACCTCATATTAATTATTTGGCTACTACTATGATGGTTCTTGGGGAGACCTATGGGTTAAACTCAAATGCATGACATCTAATCAACAAATCAAAGCAACTGTCGTATCACCCTACTTCCTTCACACCCTATTTGCATGTGAATATCTATATTTAAAATCAAAAAGGGTGAGAAAAATTTGAAATGAAAAGGAAGTTGAAAGCACTATAAATAATGTGGGAAGTACAAGTAAACATGTTGGGGCTATGGATGCTCGCTAGCAGTGGGGATATGCTTGTACGTACTGAGGCAACTTCTTTGGGGTTATGGACGCTCGTTGGAAATGAAGAAATTTTGGGAAAAGAGAGCTGAGGAACACATATATGTAGATGTTGGATTGTTATAAAAGTGAAAACCCATGGTTAAACCAAATACAATCAGAAGTTTGTATCCAGTTAAAGAAATTACATCGTTAAGTGGCTCTTTGAAAAGGGTGTGTTAGATGGCAAGTACTTGAAATCTTTGGTTATATATTTTATAAATTTGGCATCATTGTGGTACACATAACCTTTGGAAAATTGTCTGTAGTTTTTGGAGCTTATCCTTAACATTCAGATTCGAAGTAAAGGTCCTATATTTCCATGAAAAAGATAACTAATTCTTCCATTGAGTCACCATTTTTTGTGGCCACAACCACCACCCCTTTCATTTTGTTTTTTATAACGAAAAAGGAAAGGGCCCCCTACAAAATTTGAACTCTAATTCCCAATCCACTACTATTATAACCCTAATGAATATTCTTTATCCATCTTGAAGGGGTTAGGGGTTTTATATATGTATGGATTGTTTACCTTTGAGGAGGTTTGCCATAACCCATATTCTCTTTGATCTTGTACTTTCAAAGGTTCTTCATTATACCTTTAATTTATGATTCTTTGTTGATCCTTGTGTGATGAGATTGATAGGTCGTCTTTTGATCCTTTTGTATTATGTGGTTTTAATGGATTTAAAGGTGTTTGTTGATACTATCTGATTGTAGGGTTTTGATACTCTATTTTATGACTAGGAGAGAAATTGATTTTAAGGATCTGTTGTTTCCTTGTGCATTAGCTCATACTATCATATCACTACATCATGGAGAAGTGAATGGTTGTTTTGAATGAAGAGCATATTGATACTTTATATCTTGTACATGATGTCCTCATATGTGTTCTCAAGCTCTCACATGTTAATCATATTCCTCTGTTTAAAATCCATACTAGAATCACAGGATCTTTGATTATTTTCAAGAGTTTGATATCAAATACATGCATCTTTCATGACATTTGTTTATAGCAGATGATTGTTCATAATAAGCCAAGATCTTTGATGATTTCTTCTCAAGAATTCCTCCTTTTCATTTTCTTATTTTTAGATGAACCTAGTTCTTTTTCATAGACTTGTTATTGGCAAGGGGAAAGAATGTAACATTTATAACATACTAACTAGTATTTTCTTCCTTACCTAACAAAGATTAGTATTTCTATGGTTCCAGTAATAGGGTTACATAGTCATGTTCTTTATCAAATAC
Organism: Picea engelmannii; assembly: GCA_009831015.1. Taxonomy (NCBI): domain Eukaryota; kingdom Viridiplantae; phylum Streptophyta; class Pinopsida; order Pinales; family Pinaceae; genus Picea; species Picea engelmannii. The sequence goes on from ML785436.1 coordinate 334,429, forward strand.
TTATGTTAGTTCAAGTCCTCAGATAATCATGTGGAAACATAAGATCATATGCATTTGGTCATAGAACATAGAGGGATATCAAGAGCAGGGCTTCCAATTAATGAAAAAAGATGGAAATCTCAAGTGTGATTTGGGAAAACACATATTTATTTATCTAACTACCTCAGCTCTGAAATGCATAAAGGAAGTCCTTGATCTTCTTCTTCTTGACCAGTCTTCTCTCTTATCAGATCTTGATTATTATTGAATCTAGCATTCAAAATTGAGTCTCATTTGTCTTGAACCCTAATATGAATTTGACTTTATCACCATGTACATTTCCTATTTAATTCATGATTGTCCCAAATCTGAATTTTATTGTATTTCGATTTTTTTATTGGAACCTTGATTCCGAGTGGAACCTTGATCCATTTCAAGTTCTGACTATCATGTAGTGAGACATCCAAATTACCTTATCAAGATTAAATTCTCATGTTTTCCTTGTGAGATAACAATAGGACATCTCCTCAAGGTTTCTAAAATATGAAGCTCGAAGGCCTATCAGACTCCCCTTTATCATATTGACTTTGTATGCATGACAAACTGGCATCAAGATCCCTTTCATCCTATGGGTCACCTTACGCGACTTTAACATGTGACAAGTTGCATGATGTGTCATCCTACCACCCATTGGCTACATGTCACTTGTTTGTCCCTGGTTAGTTCTGTCTTTATCTCAATGTGACGATCCCTGACTTGACGACTTTTGTATCATCTGAATCATCTTTCGAGACTCTTACCTACTCTCGACCTTGTGTGGTGTTTGATGTGGCATGTTATGTGCCATATAACATGGTGTATGAGGCGTCATCCAAATTTCCAATTATCGTACGTTATCCCACGTGACTCCCTCCATGTCATGTTGACCTGTCCTATCTAATGTGGCATTTGGACATCCGAATTTGTTCAAATGCATGCACTTTATTATGTGGATCTCAAACATTCGAAAATCTAGATATTTGGAGTTTGCATGATATGCTATATTTCAGATTTTGATATCTAGGTGTGGAACCCTGACCTAGGAACAAAACCTTGATCGATAATGGAACCTTGACCCGTGCGAAACAAAGCCTAATTTTTCCCTAACCACATCTAGAATTTATTTTTTTTATATAAGTTTGTATAGTTTTATTTTATTTTATATTTCATTTTTATTATTTTATTTTATTTTATTTTACCCATGGTTTTCCAAATCCACACATGGTTTTAAATTTCCCACTTCCCATGTATATTTCATTATTATTTATTTTTATTTGTGAATTTACTATATCTAGAACTTTCCACATTGGGGCTTTACCAATATACTTACTATATCTGGAATTTTCTAAATCGAGACTATAACATCATGTACCATGGAATATATATTTTATTATATTATATGTATCATATATTTTTCTATTTTGTAATCCCTAAGTTTATATTTTTCAAATCCCTAATTTTAGCTCTCACCTTCCCACATCAGGATTTTTGGGGGGTAGATTTGGGTTCTTTTAATTATTTTTTTCAAACTTTGTGTGCATGTATTTGTCAAAATATCTATGCAGACCCAAGGTTTTGTGCCTACCCTAAATCCACACACAAACTACTAATGGTTGGGAAAACAATATAAACTATTGAAAATCACTCCCCACAATGCATGTGAGATAAATAATTTAGAGTACAAAATCAATGATCTATATTAAACCCATGATGAGATCGACGATTGTTGAGCGTCAACTTCAGTAGGTCATAAATCATGTTTCAGGAGGCCAAATCAATAAAAAGAGGGCTCATTGGAAAGCTAACATGGAGAAGAACATGTTAGAATAATAATTTGATCCAGATCAACAACAAAAATTACCATAAAATTCAGGTAAAAGGGAGGCACAAATTTGAGACCGTTAATTGTTCTGCAACTCATATCTCAAGTTTTGGGTGGTCAAATCAGGCATGATATGGCTCATTGGAAAGTTGGAGCACTGAAGAACATGTTGTTAGAATCCATGTCACCTAGTTAATAGCAAAAATACCAAAAGAAATTCAAGAAAAAAAAAGGATGTGGTTGAGCAAAGTCAAAGACATTTCCAATAATTGTGACTCATGGAATTCCTAGAAAGAGAGTCTAATGGCTTAAGAGCCTTCCTAAATTCTGTTTATAATGTTCATATATTCATTGATGAAGATATAGGGGAAATTCAAATTGTATGATAAAACAAAATAAATAAGTCGAAGAGATGTAATTGTTGGCAGTTAAAGAATGTGAAAGGTCTTCCTTGTTTTATAAAAGGAAGTCCATTGAATGAAAGAGGTATTTTCCTCATTGTAACATAGATGATACTATTATCTCATGGAATAAAGAGTAGAAGGAAATTTTGGTGACCGTGAATGGAATTCATTTACATATGGGACTATTCTACATGTGAAATTGAATCTTATAGTGTCTTAAACAATATCTCATATGAACTACGTATATGTGTGTTGTTTGAGATATTTGACCTTTGTGATTACTAATAGATACAATGGTGGTGTTGTAGGTGTAATCTGTAACTATTTATGTTTATATTTATTGCAATAGTTTTTTCATGTATTTTTGTTTGTCACGAACTATTTATGCAACTAACAATATCATCTAATAATGTATTTATCTGTTAGAAATGCTCATGTGCAAGATATGTTAGAAAGAGTTAGATTAGATAGTTTGCATCTGTTTTATTTAGATTAGATTTAGGATTAGTAAGAATTCTTTGGGGGACAATTCATTTGTCTTCCTTCTTTTCTTTTAATTCTTAGTGGCAACTAGATCCACATATTGGTCGAAACTTTCCATCCCAAACAAGAGTGATTCTAATTGGGACTCGCCATCGGGCATTTTCCCTTACCTGATTGACAAGACAATTTGGCCCATCAAGACGTCCATTGGGGAATATTAATATTATGTGATGGTTTTATAGGTTGTGGCATTGCTCAAGGAGTATGTCAACCTATTCCCATAAAACTTCACAAAAATGAAAGGGATAAAAGGGGAACTAGGAAAAACAAGGAAAGAGATTAAGCCAGACACCAATCTTATCAATAAAAGGCCTTACGGATTAAACCCATGGATCAAGGAGAAAGTGAAAGAGGAGATTGACAAAATTCTTGTAGTAGGTTTGATATTCATGGTGGAAGAGTTGGACTAGATCAGTTTGATTTTTATTGTTAAATTTATAAGCAGCTGCAAGAGCCATTCTCCTGGAGGATGGCTAAGACCCTAGACGAGATCTAGGGCCCCCAGTGCACTCCTAGGGTACTTGGTCTGAGACCAAACAGTCAGTGCCATGGCAAAAGACCCTTGTTAGGGCCCCCAGTATACGACTGGAGTTCTTGGTCGAGAACCAAGCAGTAAAGACCCTTGAGAGGGCCCCCAGTATATGACTGGGGTTCTTGGTCTAGGACCAAGCAGTTAAAGCCCTTAGATAAGCCTAGGGCCCCTGGAAATGTCCAGGCTACCCATGCATATGGCATGGGTTGATCCTTGGTCTTTGACCTTGGTGGATAATACACCAGAAAAAGTTCTAGGGCTACTTGATCCTTGATCAAGTATTTTGATGGTACATGACCTTCCTTGAAGAAGGACATAACCACATGAGGGATAAGTCCCATATGCAATGATGATAAAGTAATAAGTTCACCATGAAAAATGAAGGAACGAGTATTGCCACCTTGCTAACCCTCCTTTACCTTTACTTGTGTTGGTTTGGGGTTTTTGTGTTTTAAGGGTTAAATTAAAATATTTATTATATCATGTTTAAATTATGTAATTTAAACATGATATTTTTTATATTGATTTTAATTTAACTTTGCCCTAACCTAAACTATAAATTAAACCCCCCCCCCTCTCATTTTACACACACTTTGTATTACCTCGTCTCTATTGTGAGTGTTGATCTCTCCTTTGTTGCGGCTCTTATCCTTTTCTATTGAAGTTTGTTCTGAGGTTTGTTGCGGCCTCCTCCTGCTGGTGAAGTCCCTCCTTACTGCGGCTTCTTTTTGTTGGTGAAGTCCCTCCTAGCTGTGGCTTGTCCTATTCTTATTGCAGGGTTTGTGTGGTGTGTGGCAGCAGCTACCTTTGAAGGCTATTAGGGTGCGGCCTCCTTGTGTTTTGGCGGTGATAACCTTGCTGTGGAGGGTGTGGCTCCTTCTCCCATCTTTTGTGGCTAAGTTTTGGGCTACGGCCTCGCCTTTATTGTTGTGTGAGGTGCCTGGGGGTTGCGGCCTCCTCTTTTCTGTTGTCTGGGGTGCCTAAGGCTGTGGCCATACCTTGTCTACTGTTTGGTGTGCCAAAATCAGGGGCCTACTATTCCTGTTGTGTGGTGAAGCCTATTGGTTGTAGTCAACCTCTCTTTGTTGTGATAAGCCTATAGGGTATGGCCTCCTATCTCCTGCAGTAATGATATCCACAGTCTCCTTGTGTAGGGTTTTAAATGTTTTAAACCTACTGTTGTTTGAGGGTTTGTCCTTGTGAGGGTTTCTAGTTTTATCTCTTTGTGGCAAGAAAGTTCCTTCATCTATTCGCAAGAGATCCAACCTATAAGGTGGATCTATGAACTGAACCTTGTCTGAGCATACTACAAATGGTTCTACATCTCATATGGTTACGGTTTCTTCTTCAGAGGTAAGGTTGTTGTACTAGGTAAGCTACCTACTCATCATCTTCAGATCTGGGATCTTGTTGTACTTCAGTACTGTTTGATCTATTTAATTTTGTGTATCAATCTTAGATATGAAGTTATATATTGAATTTACATCTAGCTCTATAGTTGGTTTACTGTTTATCATCAGATTGGTTTCAGATCTACAGATCTGTGCAATGCTTTGAATTTTGTATTATCCTGATCTGCTCACTGTTAAGTTAGTAGAGTTCTAGTTTAACTATTGAACGGTTGATCTAAGTTTTGTTTCTGATCTTCAGATCTAATCTTTACTGAGTTTATTGCTATCTATCTTTAGCTCTAATAGATCTGAATACTAGTTAAAGTGTCTGATCTGCAGAACTGTGCAATGCTTTGAATTTTGTATTATCCTGATCTGCTCACTGTTAAGTTAGTAGAGTTCTAGTTTAACTATTGAACAGTAGATCTGAGTTTTGTTTCTGATCTTCAGATCTAATCTTTACTGAGTTTATTGTTGTCTGTCTTTAGATCTAATAGATC
>ML785436.1:340629-363382 GCA_009831015.1 Picea engelmannii
TCAATCCTCATTTATCTAAAGTTAAATGTTTTAACTGCAATAGGCTAGGACATTATGCAAAAGATTGCAGGAGTCCTCCCTCTCAGCAAAGAAGAAAAGGAAGATTTCAAGCCTCAGTTGTCACTGAAGAGGCTAAACCCCAAGAGGAGCCTCAAAGAAAACAAGCCAGGGCTGCCACTAAAGAGAAAGAACCACAGAAGGAATACTACCTCATCTCAGCTCTTTCTAGCACTATCACCAAATCAGACGAGATTTGGCTAATAGACAGTGGTGCTTCCAAACACATGACCGGTTTCAAACATAACCTTGCAAATTATCAAGACAAGAAATTCAAAGCAAAGGTTGAGCTAGGTGATGACGGCACATATGACATAAAAGGTTTTGGCTCTACCTCTTTCCAGTTTCTCTCAGGTAATATCTTTCACATTGATGAAATTCTTTATGTACCTGGTTTAAAGAAAATTTTAATTTATGTTCCGGTCTTAGAAAGTAAGGGTTATTCAATAGCTTTTTCAAAAGGTAAAGCCCTTTTATGGTCCTCAAATGAAGATTTAAGTACTGCTATAACAATTGGAACTCGTGAGTGTGGACTTTATAAGCTTTCAGGTCAAGTTGTTCAAGCTCTAGTTCATGAGACGATAAATCCCTGCGAGCTTTGGCACAGGAAACTTGGACACCTCAATTACAATGCACTTCCAGGTTTGCAAAAGATGGTGACAGGTATGCTAGTATTTTATGTTGAGCATAATAGCGTCTATAAAGGTTGTTCACTTGGTAAGAACATAAAGAAACCTTATCCTCTCAGTAACAGAAAATCATATGGAATCTTGGACTTAATCCATTCTGATCTTTGTGGTCCTATGTCTGCACCCTCTATGAATGGTTGTATCTATTATATCATTTTTATTGATGATTGATCACGTAAAACTTGGATTTACTTCTTAAAGACTAAAGATGAATCTTTTAGCAGATTTCAAGACTTCAAGAATCTTGTTGAAAATCAAACAGGAAGATGCATCTGAGTTTTCAGAACAAACAACGGTAAAGAATTTGACTCCCTCAAATATGATGAACTTTGTCGAGCTTCTGGAATTAAGAGGGAGTTGATCGTGCCATACAACCCTCAGCAAAATGGTGTAGCTGAACGAAAGAACAGAACTATCTGTGAAGCAGCCAGGGCCATGATGCATGATCAGAATTTGCCTTTATCACTCTGGGTTGAGGCTCCCAGTACAGCAGTGTACATACATAATAGATGTCCTCACAAAGTCCTTGAAGCGAAAACTCCTGAAGAAGTTTTCACCGGGTGTAAACCCTCAATTGAGCATTTAAGAACCTTTGGCAGTCCAGTTTACATACACATTCCAAAAGAGAAGAGGACTAAACTAGAGCCCTCTGGTAAGAAAGGAATTTTTGTGGGATACAGTGAGACCTCAAAAGCCTACAGGATTTATATCCATGGCCAAAAGTTCATTGAAGTAAGAAGAGATGTGACATTTCGTGAAGAAACAGCATTCCGTCGGGCCAGAGATCTTCCATGTGATTCAGAGGAGCGGGAAGCTCCACCATTTGATTCTTCTCCTCCAGATGAGCAAAGGGAGGAAACCTCTGAAATTGTAGCAGATCCGTCAAGAGACTCTATTGAATTTCCAATGGAGTTACCTCCTGTCAAAAGGAAACTAGCTTGGTGCCAGGAGATATTGAAAGAAGAAGAAAAGCACTCAACTCCGAAGGGCACCTTCAGAGAAAGCAAGAAACCAGATAAGTACTCTGGTCTCATAGCTCAATTAAATACTGTAATTGATTCTGAACCTTCCACCTTTGTTGATGCTTTCAAACATCAAGTATGGAAGGATGCTATGAGCGAAGAATATGATTCTATTTTGAAGAATGATGTATGAACCGTAGTTCCTAAACCTCATGGTAAATCTGTAGTGACTTCAAAATGGCTTTATAAGATAAAGCATGCAGTAGATGGCAGCATTGACAAATACAAGGCGAGATTTGTGGCTCGTGGTTTCTCTCAGAAAGAAGGTATTGACTACGACGAGATCTTTGCTCCAGTTGCCAGGTATTCTTCTATCAGAATCATTATTTCACTTGTAGCATTTTTTGGTTGGAAACTTCACCAGATGGACGTTAAGACTGCTTTTCTTAATGGTGAAGTTGAACAAGAGGTTTACATTGAGAAACCTGAAGGTTTCGTGATACATGATAAAAGATCTCATGTATGTAAACTCAAGAAATATCTGTACGGGTTGAAACAAGCTCCAAGAGCTTGGTATGGTAGAATAGACAGCTTTCTACAAAGTCTTGGATTCTCCAAGAGCATAGCAGATCCAAATCTCTATATAAAGATCATTCAAAATCATCTAGTTATCCTAGTCCTATATGTGGATGATATGTTCCTCACTGGAGAGGAAACCTTGATAGCTCAGACTAAGAGGGAGCTTTCTGAAGAATTTGAAATGAAAGATTTGGGGCTCATGCACTACTTTTTGGGCTTGGAGGTTTGGCAGAAACCAGGAGAGATCTTTCTCTCACAGAGTAAATATGCAGTTGATATACTTCGCAGATTTGGCATGATGGATTGCAAGTCCATGACGACTCCAATGATCTCTAACTTAAAGAAACTCCAAGATCCAATCACAGGCTCAGATCCAAAAGACCCCACCTTATATCGGTAGATCATTGGATCCTTGATGTATCTCATACATACGAGACCCGACATTTGTTATGCTATAAATTCTCTTAGCCAGTTCATGTGTGAACCTAAACATATACATATAGTTGCAATAAAGCATATCCTGATATATGTTCAGGGGACTATAGCTTATGGTCTCAGATACACATCCAGTGGAGGTGTGATGCTCCATGGATTTACAGATTCAGATTGGATGGGCAGTGCAGTGGACCGGAAGAGTACTTCCGGATATTGCTTCAGTTTGGGTTCAACTATGATTTCCTAGTCCAGCAGGAAACAGAGCTCCGTAGCCCAAAGCACTGCAGAGGCGGAATACATTGTTGCTAGTGCTGCTGGCAGAGAAGCAGTGTGGCTCAGAAAGCTACTTTCAGACTTGTTCAGTTCAGATCTTGAACCCACAGTCATCCACTGTGACAATCAGAGATGTATAAAGCTCACTGAGAACGATGTGTTTCATGATAGATCGAAACACATTGAGATGAGATATCATTATGTCAGGAACATGGTTCAGAAGAACGTTCTCAGCATTCAGTATGTTCTGACAGCAGAACATACAGCAGACATTTTCACCAAGCCACTGTCTTTGAAAAAGTTTGTATACTTTCGTGACAAGCTTGGTGTAGCCGAGAATGTCTCTCTCGCTAAGAGGGAGTGTTAAATTTATAAGCAGCTGCAAGAGCCATTCTCCTAGAGGATGGCTAAGACCCTAGATGAGATCTAGGGCCCCCAGTGCACTCTTGGGGTACTTGGTCTGGGACCAAATAGTCAGTGCCATGGAAAAAGACCCTTGTTAGGGCCCTCAGTATATGACTGGGGTTCTTGGTCTAGAACCAAGCAGTAAAGACCCCTGAGAGGGCCCCCAGTATATGACTGGAGTTCTTGGTCTATGACCAAGCAGTTAAAGCCCCTAGATAAGCCTAGGGCCCCTGGAAATGTCCAGGGTACCCATGCATATGGCATGGGTTGATCCTTGGTCTTTGACCTGGGTGGATAAGACCTGAGAAAAAGTTCTAGGGCTACTTGATCCTTGATCAAGTATTTTGATGGTACATGACCTTCCTTGAAGAAGGACATAACCACATGAGGGATAAGTCCCATATGCAATGATGATAAAGTAATAAGTTCACCATGAAAAATGAAGGAACGAGTATTTCCACCTTGCTAACCCTCCTTTACCTTTACTTGTGTTGGTTTGGGGTTTTTGTGTTTTAAGGGTTAAATTAAAATATTTATTATATCATGTTTAAATTATGTAATTTAAACATGATATTTTTTATATTGATTTTAATTTAACTTTTCCCTAACCTAAACTATAAATTAAACCCCCCCCTCTCATTTTACACACACTTTGTATTACCTTGTCTCTATTGTGAGCGTTGATCTCTCCTTTGTTGCGGCTCTTATCCTTTGTTGTTGAAGTTTGTTCTGAGGTTTGTTGCAGCCTCCTCCTGCTGGTGAAGTCCCTCCTTGTTGTGGATTCTTTTTGTTGGTGAAGTCCCTCCTAGCTGTGGCTTGTCCTATTCTTATTGCAGGGTTTGTGTGGTGTGTGGCAGCGGCTACCTTTGAAGGTTGTTAGGGTGCGGCCTCCTTGTGTTTTGGTTGTGATAACCTTGTTGTGGAGGGTGCGGCTTTTTCTCCCATCTGTTGTGGGTGAGTTTTGGGCTACGGCCTCTCCTTTATTGTTGTGTGAGGTGCCTGGGGGCTGCGGCCTCCTCTTTTCTGTTGTCTGGGGTGCCTAAGGCTGCGGCCATCCCTTGTTTGTTGTTTGGTGTGGCAAAATTAGCAGCCTACTATTCCTGTTGTGTGGTGAATCCTATTGGCTCCAGTCAACCTCTCTTTGTTGTGATAAGCCTATAGGGTATGACCTCCTATCTCCTGCAATAATGAGGTTTATCCACAGTCTCCTTGTGTAGGGTTTTGAATGTTTTAAACCTACTATTGTTTGAGGGTTTGTCCTTGTGAGGGTTTCTAGTTTTATCTCTTTGTGGTAAGAAAGTTCCTTCATCTATTGGCAAGAGATCCAACCTATAAGGTGGATCTATGAACTGAACCTTGTCTAAGCAAACTACAAATGGTTCTACATCTCATATGGTTATTGTTTCTTCTTCAGAGGTAAGGTTGTTGTACTAGGTAAGTTGCCTACTCATCATCTTCAGATCTGGGATCTTGTTGTACTTCAGTACTGTTTGATCTATTTAATTTTGTGTATCAATCTTAGATCTGAAGTTATATATTGAATTTACATCTAGCTCTATAGTTGGTTTACTGTTTATCATCAGATTGGTTTCAGATCTGTAGATCTGTGCGATGCTTTGAATTTTGTATTATCCTGATCTGCTCACTCTTAAGTTAGTAGAGTTCTAGTTTAACTATTGAACAGTAGATCTGAGTTTTGTTTCTGATCTTCAGATCTAATCTTTACTGAGTTTATTGTTGTCTGTATTTAGATCTAATAGATCTGAATACTAGTTAAAGTGTCTGATCTGTGGATCTGTGCAATGCTTTGAATTTTGTATTATCCTAATCTTCTCACTGTTAAGTTAGTAGAGTTCTAGTTTAACTATTGAACAGTAGATCTGAGTTTTGTTTCTGATCTTTAGATCTAATCTTTACTGAGTTTATTGTTTTCTATATTTAGATCTAATAGATCTGAATACTAGTTAAAGTGTCTTGAGTTTGTTGATCTATAGATCTAATCGTTTTATTCACTGAAAATAAAAAGACACTATTGTTCTGTTTCTTTACCCTAATTCTAACATTTATATAGAGCACAAAGTTCAAGGATGGTATAAGAGTATCTTTGGAATTCAAAGTGTTGAACGTGGCTTGCATCCATGATCCAGACCCTACTCCTTTCATCGATGAGGTGTTGGACTAGGTGGCAAGAAAAGAGACTTATTCCCTCATTAATGTCTTCTAGGGATGTCATTAGGTGAGGATAGTCAAGGAAAATAAAAAGAATACCACCTTTGATACAAAGTGGGGTTATTACACCTACAGTTTGATGCCATTCAAGTTGAGGAACGCCCCGGCAGTGTTCTATAAGATAATTATTGAGGCATTTAGGGAATAAATACACAAGTTATTGGAAGTGTAGTTGGATGACTAGATAATGTATAGCTTGTTGAGGACCACGTCACAAAGCTGCAACTAATGTTCGAAAGATGTCGATAATTTCAAATATCTCTCAATCTAAAGAAGTACATATTCTACACACGCACATTGTTGGGACATGTTGTTTGCAGGGGTCGAGTACCGGTGGATCTAGCTAAGATATTGGCCATAATAAATATGGAAGCCTTAATCAATGTTCACACCTAGTGGTTGACCCTAGGCCATAAAGGGTACTATCAAAGATTCATGAAAGGGTACGCATCCATCACTGCCCCAATGGAGTGGTTACTAAAGAAGACTAAGAATTTTTCTTGGACAAAGGAATGCTAGAAGTCTTTGTAACTTATAAAGGAGAAATCGGTAAGTGTGCCCATCCTAGTTTCTTGAATTAGACTATTGAGTCTCATGTACCTATTGATGCCTTTAGCGTTGCGCCAAGAACCATCTAGGAGCAACCCAGAGAGGGAAAAATGGATCATCTAGTTTATTTCTCCAGTGCAGAACCATCAAAAGGTGAGTGAAACTATACAACTGAAAGAGATGGATTGGTGATGGTATACTCACTACAAAAATTTTGGCACTATCTGTTGGGAGGGAATTTCAAATTCTTCATGGACCATTCAACACTCGAGTATTTAGTGAATAAACTGGTACTAGAAGGAAGGATATGTAGGTGGTTTTTGTTATTCCAGGAATTGAACTTTGAAGTCAAGGTAAAGCCAAGAAAAATGAATTCTTGGATAGACCAATTATCCATAATAGAAACAAGGGAATTTGGAGAATTGTTAGATGACCAACTTTTGGACTCTGAATTGTTCAAAATCGGAGCAGTACCAACTATTTGGAGGACATAACCATTTTTCTTACTATAGGGATTGTGTCAGTCTAAGAAAAAATCCTTCTTGGTCATGTGGTACATTTTCAAGAATATTAAATGTCCTCCTATAGGAGAGGTATTCAATTCCATAAGGACCTTTTGTTCGAGTTGGGAATTCTTACATAAATATAGGTTATCATGATACCGTAGCAAATCATTCTTCCATGCAAAATTATCAAATGAACAAGGGTCCTTTTGTATTTATTTAATGGTATTGGATACCTCTTGATCTTGCTTTCATTCTATCATTGCTTCTTCCACCCAATCAGATTGTGGAATAGAAATAGCACATAGTGAACCTTTTCTTTCTTCTTCTTTCCTTGAAGGGCATTTTCCACAACATTATGTTTTCCTTTTTTGTAGATCATTTCAAAGTCATAACCTAGCATCTTTGTAACCCATTTTTATTTCTCTTTTGAAGATAATCGTTGCTCCAATAAGTACTTCAAACTATCATAATTTGTATTTACTTTGAAGTGTCTTCCTATTAGGTAAGGGTGTCATTTCTTAACTACATGTAGTATGGCCAACATTAATTTTTCATAAATGGGTTTGAGTAAGTTTTTTCCTTTAAGTTGGATGCTTTCAAAGGAAAGAGGCCTTCCTTATTACATTAAAATTGCACCAATTCCATGGCCTAAGGCATCACACTCCACAATAAATGTTTTTGTAAAGTTAGGTGTGGCAAGGATGAGAGTTGTACACATAGCCTCCTTAAGTTTTTCAAAATATTTGGTTGATGCTTCAATCCAAGAAAATGCTTCCTTCTTTAATAATGTTGTTAGAGGTGTTGCTATTTTACCATAGTTCCTAACAAACTTGTGGTAATATCATGTCAATCCTAAGAATCCTCTAAGTTTTTTCAAGGTTTTTGGCATTGGCCATTCCCTCATAGATTTAATTTTGTTAGGTTCTACCTTTACACCTTCGTGAGATACAATATGACCCAAATATTCCACTTCTTGAACCCCAAAAGCATATTTGAAAGGATTTGCATAAAGTTATTTCTCTTCCAATAGTTGTAATACTCTGTCAACATGTTGTACATGCTCTTCCCAAGATTTGTTGTAGATTAGTATGTCATAAAAAAAAATACTAACACAATTTTTCTAAGGGTTTGAAAATAGAATTCATCAAGCTTTGAAATGTTGAAGGTACATTAGTAGGTCCAAATGGCATAACCAAAAACGCATAATGACCTTCATGTGTTCTAAAAAAAAAATTGGTAATGTCTTCCTGCCTCATTCTTATTTGATGATATCCTGAATGAAGATCCAGCTTAGTAAATATTTTTTCTCCATGAAATTAATCTAATAATTCATAAATGAAAACTCAATGACTTATTGAGTTGTCTATAATCTAGAAACATACACCATGAACCATCATTTTTTGTAACCATCACCATTGGGGAAGAGAAAGAACTTTGGCTAGGTTGAATGATACCATCCTCTAACATTTCTTGGATCATACGCTCAATCTAACTCTTATGTGCATATGGATACCTGTAAGGCCTAATGTTAGGTGGTACACTTCCCTATTGCATATGAGTAGCATGGTCATGGTCTCGAGCAGGTGGATACCATTAGGTATTTCACCAAATACCTTAGAACAATTGTTGATAACTATTTGGATATTTAATGGAGCAGACGATATTGAGCACAATTGTGCAATTACACCTTGGTGTCCTTTTTTGAGTAAATTTTTCATGCTATTAGAGTTTATCCCTTTAGAGGGTTTCCCTTAGATACCTCTAAGCTCAATTTTCTTTATGAAAAGATCTTGAAAATTAAGGGCAACTATTTCCAATGATTGTAACAATTGGACCCTAATACAACATCAACACCACCCATTTGGATGGAAATCATGGGGCTATCCAAAAAATACTTCCCCACGTTGAGCTTAATACTATGGAATTTCCATGAACAATTTATGGCACCTCCATCTACAATCATTACTTGAGACTCCGATGTAGGATATACAAAGAAATTAAGATCTTTTGTTAATTTGTGATTGATGGAATTATGGGTACTACTAGAATCAATCAATATTGTTACCTTTTTATTTTTGATGTATCCTTATATATTGAGGGTTTGTGGAGTATTGATTTCAATCAATGAATGACAAGATATTGTTGGAGTAGTCTCTTCTAGATCTATATATTATGGTGGTTCCAATTCCTAGTCTTCTTCCTCTTCATGGTCTATGTAGAATAATTTATTCTCACCGCATTTATGCCCCTTAATGTACTTGTTGTCACAATTGAAACATAGTCCCTTTTCTCCTCTTTCATCCATTTTTTGAGGTTTCAACCTTGTCGATTGAGTTATGATTGTCTTATGAACCTCAAAATGATCTTTGCTTCCTTTGAATGCTCCAATGGTAGAGTTGTGTATAGCCTTATTCTTGGCTTGAATATGACGAGAAAATTGCATAGTTTCCATAATATTTGCAAGATGTCTTAAGAAAATCTCATGTTCAATGTATTCTTTTAATCCACCCATGTAAGCTTCCAACAAATGTTTATTACTTATGTCATCCACCCTTCGGGAAAATACCTAAAATTCTAAAGTATAATCTTCAATATTACCTAAGCGCTTGATTCTTTTAACTTGACTGAATTAGTCACATTCCCAAACCCTCCCATATTGTGATTATAAGTCTCTTGTAAATAAACCCCAAGTATAATGAAAAAAAGGGGGCTTCTTTTTAACTATCCATTGATACCATTGGTATGGTTTTATCTCAAAGTTCAAAGTTGCTATGTGAATCATTTTCTTATCTTCCACAATATTATGCAGTTCAAAACATTGTTCTATTTGGTTCACCCAAGTAAAGACCTTTGCTCCATCAAGCTTCTTTAATTCAATCTTGGGAAAGTTGGATTTAGGATCCCCAGCATAATTAACTCCACTAGTAGAGTTAAATCCACTTGAAAATTGCTTATTATCGGCATGTTCTTCAACATGAATACTACCTTTATTTTCATGAGTTACTTGCATTTTGATATCACCTTTAGGGAGTCTCTCATATACATCATGAAATATCATGGAAGACATGGAATTTTGCAATTCCTTCATGGATTTTTGTATTTCTTATTATTTTCATCCATCTTATTTTTCATGTCATTCTTATTTTCTTCCATCTTCTTATCCGTGTTATTTTCCATTTCATCCATCTTCTTTTCCACTTCTTGAATTTTTCTTTGTGATTTTACCAACTCGTCACTTGTTATTGACCTAGCATTCAAATCATTAAGTCATTCCTCCAATTTGGATAGTTTGTTATGTATCTCCTCATTTTCTTCATGATTTATAGATGAGACTTATGGAGGTTTAATTGGTGTTAAAATATTTTTTGTATCCATGTGGAATAACAATAATAACACTCCTCTATTTGGTATTTATCACAAATTTTGAATCACCAAAAACGGATCTTTCAATAAAAATTTATGCCAATTGTAAGTTATGTACCTTTCAAACCCTTGATTTGGAGTATGTATGGATGGTTGACCTTTGTCATGATGTATCTCTTAACTTGGAACCATTTTAAATCTGAAATTTCAGCCTATAGTATTCTGATATGACTTCTTAAACTTTTGAAAATTCCACATTTTGAACCTTCACTAATAAAAAGTTATAGCAAAAATACCAAAATGTCTTGTTTAAGACTAATTTCAGGATTAGTTAACAACCCCAACTTCCAAAATAATAATGATTCAAAATCTGAAACTTTTGTCACATGTAATTCACTATGTCTACTTAGGATTCTGAAAATTTTAGAGTCAGAAACTTCATAGAAAAAAGTTACGATGAAAATGCTAAGCTGACTCTTTTAAAACGGGGATTAGTCACAATCCTTGTCTTACATGGAATATATATCTTAAATCATAGAAAACCATAATATTAAATTTGGATCACCTATAACAGAATATGTTTCTTCGGTCTCCACAAAATCTTGCTATCTGAAACCTCACAGAAAAAAAAAAAAAATAAATAAATAAATAAATAAATAAAATTATAGTGAAAATCCCAAGATGGCTAGTTTAAAACTGAATTCATGATGAGTAAAAAACCTTATCTTCCATAGGATATATCTACGAAATTATAATGACCCAAAATATGATTTTTTTACCACAGGTACCTTGATATGTCTTCCAAGTAAATTCTGGATTTCACTTTCTAAATCAACCCAAAAAAAATATATATATATATATATATAGCGAAAATGCTATGATGACTCGCTTGGAGAAGAAAAACACTAGGATCGATACTTTGAAACCAAATGTTATGATCCAACGCCTTAAAAATGATAAAAATTCAATGAATACAATCCACTTTGAGGGGGAAACCTCATTTTACAATATATCCAATTCAGAATATAATATGAGATGAGATAAGATGATCCTAAGACTAGGTCTCCTTGGTATATATATATATAGGAGACAAAGGGTACAATTATAATGAAAGGGTGCAATGAAGGGTTCTAGCATACATACAATTATAACACTAAATGTAATAATTCAATATCTAGGTATTAATAAGGGGTTTTACACATAACATGGGGCTTTGTCTAGGTCTTAGTTGAGTCAAGTCATATTTGAGAACCTTTTCATTAGTTTGACTTTGTAATTCTCTTTTAATGTTTCTTGAGGGACATGCACCACCTTTGTGGTCGGGGGGGGTGTAATTCTCATTTTTAGTTTGTCAAGTCTTAGGGCTACATCTAGAGAAGGTACTTGAGTTGTGACAAGAGCAATTTTTTGGGTTGTTTCAAGACATCGCTTACAATTTGCACCAAGATGTCACCTACAGGTTGCACTAAAATCAAATCTTTTAGTTGCGACATCACGTTACAACACTGAGGTCATAACAAGAAAATCTTGATAGCCATGTAAAAATTTGTGGGTATATAATTATTAACCATGTATATTTAATACCTGCACTAAGTCATAATAGCCAAAATGATGGACATAATCATTAAAGGGACAACTTATAGGGATCAAGTTAGCAATCAAGCTAGTTACATCATGCCATCATTTGAATTTAGTTAATCCCATCATTTCTTTCAGTAATCAAGCAGTAAATGAACCCACAAAAGGTAATAATTTCCACATGGTCCAGTTACTTTTTTAGGTTTTTTCAAAATATTTGGTTTTTTTTTTAAATATGAAAGATCCAATCAGTGGTGGAATTAATGACAACTAAACCTATATTATCGGTTGTCCAATCTATTGAAGCTAATATTGTTAGCTTCTTAATTCACTCTACACATCGATCACTTGAATAAGAAGACAAGAGCCCAAAAATGGTAAAGAGATAGTTGATGCATATGCACTAGAACAGAGACTAGAGAGCTAAAATCCAGGAAATTATCAGAGTATTGTCACTAGTGTACACAAGGAGGGAGTCGAGGATGCACATTATGGGCAAGGTATATAAAAGGGTGATGCATAAAATTAAGGAAGCATGTCTCGACAAGCCCATGGACCCTGAGTCTTACAAAGGAGAGACTTTAGAGAAAATAAATAGAGAAAACACCAATCATCGAGCATAATTTCACAGATGCAAAGCAATTTCCAAACCTCTAGACCGCATATTATATGCATGAATCTCAAGAATAGAGAGATGAGAGAGGAAGTGATTGATGAACATCAACCCCTTCAGATGTCATCATTGTTGAATATGCTACAAGTCTTGACCTTTGGAACCTTAGTACCCATGTAGAAGTGCATAAAATTATTATTCAAAAGAGTAAACCAAGGAATTCTATGGCCAGATAATCCATACTCGTTCTCCCTATCACTTCTCCAAGGCCTCATTGGTCTATCAATGGATAATCTAAATGTTAGCAAAACCTTCTAGCAACATAAGAGGGTGAAGAAAGAAGGAGAGGAAGATACATACCCACATTACGAGAAAGGAGTTAATATTGCCTCCATCAACTTGGTCCTTGTTCAAATAGTGACATTGTTTTTTTTATGCAGGGTAATGTGGAGGCAGAGAAAAGGGGAATGTAGCTTGGAAATCCTCTCTACAGTGGAGGCATGTGCACAAGGATGACTCTTGAACTAGTGTCAATTATTTTTCAATGAGTTCATCCAAGCCATTCCAGAAGCCTATAAAAAAAATCCACTTTTCAACTATAATAACTTCTTAATAGCATTCACAATGTTCAATTGGGAGCCACCAAATAGATGACAACTCTGGATATTCAAGAAAGGTCTAGTTTTGATGGCATTTATGTCATGGAGGGTAAGCAAGGAAGTTTACCACGTGCACTGAAATGACAAGGCCTTTATGGTCTGGTATAAAATTATGTTGAAGTAACCAAACATTAGCCACGATTCCCAATGAAGCTCATCAACCACTACCTAAAGTGGTGTAAATTCAAAGCTACCAAATATAGCAGTTGTGTCAAGCCCGTTGTGGAATGGGTAGAGAGAGTTGAGGTGAATCCCTTGCCTTATATATTGATGGCCAAGGATATCAAAGAGGAGGTGTGGAGCTAGCCAGGAATCAGGACCATGACCACAAACAAAGGATATTCCTTCCTTTTCCCAAGGAAGAAACAGTAGGAGGGGGATAAAATTTCAAAAGGGTCCCCATTTTATATCATGACCTAATGTTGATCCCCTCTAAACAAGAATAGATAAAAAGAAAGGACATTGAGTAAGGAGCATCCGTGAGTAATGCAATGGAACTAGTATAGACATTTGTAGTAGTGACCACACCCACCATCTAGTTGCCAAAGATAGTCACTATGCATAAGGATAATTGGATGAAAGAACAAGTTCGCTAGGGTCTAACAAAATTTTTGGAGATATTAATGCAAAATCCTATCTTGAAGAATCCAAAAAATCATCCACCACCAGTCGTGACCCAACTAGTTATATAACTACAAGGGGCTTCATTGACTCCATTGGTAAGCACCACACCTCCTCCTCTTGGTACAATTCCAACATTGTAGGTCAATCCATTGGAATAATATGTTATGGTTAACCTCACCATGGAGGAGCGACCCCCGTCATATGTCCCACACACAAAGATTGGACCCCAAGGACTCTATAGAGGGTCAGCAACACCAATAGCATGAATGAAGAACAGGGGACCATGCCATCAGCCATGACCCAACACAACAATTACATGAAGGAAAAGTGTTATCACCTTAAAATTGGTCACTGGTGTCATTTTGAGCAATTTTACCTGAATATATCACTTTGGTTGTAAGGTACTGGATGTATTATATAAAGAAAAAACAGAAATATTATGATAAATACCAACGGAACAACAAAATATAGAGAACACCAACACCAACAATGATGACTTTATTGATATAAATCCAAGTTAACTTGACTCCTTGAGGGGGAAACCTCAAGCAGAGTAGAGCTCTATTACAATAATTCTCAAGACAAGACTTTCTCATGCCTTATACCCTTATTTATACTAATTCTATCTTCAAAAGAACATTCTAGAGGAAGATCTTTCTGGAAGTGGAAACTTTTATTAAGTCTTCTTACATTAGACTTGTTCACATTATTATCTAGGCCTTATTTACTAATTTCGGCCTTTATTACATAGAAAATATTGTTCTACCTACGTGAGGGGTTAGGGAGGTTAGGTCCCTAACATGCCCTCCCCCTTGAAAAACATCCTTGTCCTCAAGGCTTGAGATGGGGAAATTGTTGCAAAGTGGTAGTCATATACCATGTGGCATCTTTTGGTGGTGTATCCTTCCACTGAACTAAAACTTCTGAAATGGTGCATTGACAGAGATGATGCTCGTGATGGTCCAATATTTATTGGGGTTGCAACCAAATGGAGCCTTCTTCATCTAATTGAGGGAGACTGGTTTGAGTCGTCCACTTAGTTCCAATCACTTTCTTGAGGCAAGAAACATGAAAAACATGATGGATCTTAGAGTGACTGGGTAGAGCTAACTGGTAGGCCATGGATACCACTCACTTGAGAATTGTATAAGGACCATAAAACTTGGGGGAAAGTTTGTGGCATCGTGCAGCTTTGAGTGAAGTTTTCTTATATGGTTGCAGATGAAGAAACACATGGTCCCCCTTCAACAAATTGACATTCTAAATGACCCTAATCCACTTGTTGCTTCATGCAATTCCGAGCCATGACTAGATTTTATTTTAGGGTACAAATAATGGAAGCTCAAATTGTAAGTGTGTGGTTGACGTCCTAAAACTTAGAGACATCGGGTAGGTAGGATAGGACAAACGATGGAGTTTTACTATAAACTACTTCAAGGGGAGTCATGTGAGTAGCGGCATGGTAAGATGTGTTGTACCACCATTCAACTAGTGGTAACCATGGAGCCCACTAAGTTTGTCTATTAGATGCAAAATACCACAAATATGATTTCAAGCACTTGTTGACAACTTTATTTTGTGCATCAGTATGGGGATGATTTGTCGTACTGAGATGCAACCGGGTTCCTTAGAGCTTGAACAATTCCTACCAAAAATTGTTAGTGAAAGTGGGATCATGTTCAGAGACAATAGTGTGAGGCATGCCATGGAGTTTGAAGATATTATCCATAAAAATTTGAGCCATTCTCGATACAGTGAACAAGTGTTGGAGTGCACTTAAATGAGCATATTTAGAAAGGTGATCTACTACAACCATCATGACAGACTTATTTCCCAATTTGGATAAATCCAACATTGAAGTCGATAAATATATCCCTCCATATAGTAGGTGGGATATGGAATGGTTGCACTATGCCTAGATTTTTGATTGTTTCTCCCTTATTGCGTTGACAAGTATCACATTCGACCACAAATGTGAGGATACCCTATTTCATGCCTTCTCGGAAAAAAGAGTGTTTGACCCTTTTATAGGTTTTTTGAAAGCTTGAATGCCCAATTGTGGGGAAAGCATGAAGTTCAGAGAGCACAATGGATTTAAGGTGAGACTATTTGCTTAAATACAGATGACCTTTATAGCGAAGCTCTTCATTATGCCAAGAGTATCTCAAAGAAGCATGAGGATCTTGTTGCGATTATTGGATCAGACGAACAAATTTGCGGTCTTGCAACCATTCCTAGTGAATCGCTTGTAGCCAATTTGCTACAATGAAACATAGGGAAAAAAAGGACCCTTCATATTCATATTTCCTTGAAAGAGAATCAACAACCACATTTTTTTTCCCTTCTTGTAAATGATCTCATGATCATAACCAAACATCTTAGTTATCCATTTTTGTTGCTTCGGGGATGAAATTATTTGTTCCAAAAAACACTTGAGGCTGTGATCATCAATTTTAATTTGGAAACATTGCCCCAATAGATAAGGACGCCAGAGATCCATTGCATGCAAAATAGCCAACATTTTCTTTTCATAGGTAGATTGTCCCAAATGGTGTTGGACACACCTACCACGCTTAGAGGGGGGGGGGCGGTGAATGAGTGTGGGGCTCTTTTTCCCAAAGCGCCCCTCTTTAATAAAACTCCTTAGTTAACATTCAACATTTACTCATTACCCATTGTTGTCATTTATAACCAGTTAGATGTGAACATATATCAGCAACATATATCAGCAATATATCATCAACAAGTCATCATCACAAGAAATACAAAGAACACAAGATGTATGTACAATTTTTCTTTTTATTATGGACAACAATCCGAGGGTTTATCAGCAACAATTGAATAGAGTACAACTCTACAAGAGCACCATCTCTATAATGCAAGACTCAGCTTACACCCTCAGCACCAACTAAGATGAGGCAACAATCCTCAATAGATATCAATTTGTCAACAAGTACGTGACCTGTCAGTAGTGCAGCCTGCATGTGTACGTGCCATGGCTCCCTACAGCCCGCATATGTACGCGTCCAGTGTATACAGCAGCCTGTGTATACCTTTTGAGTTGTTAGGGTTTATCCTTCAAGATCAACTCAAATCATCTGAAAACAATATATCATTCTCTTCTGTCTTTGACTGTCCAATCTGCCCACCAGCCAGTCACAACACATCCAAGCTCTCCAATAGCTTGTTCATGCTCCACAACAAATCAATATGAATTATATCTCAATCATGTATAAACAACTAGTATACCACAGCAATCATGTCACCATTGAATCAAAAGAGTATTGCTCACTCCATCAACCAAATCAACCAAACTGAACCACATCATAGAAGCCATACCAAGAATGCCCTAAGCATTCACAACACATCAAACAATAATATCCATCAAGAAAATAATGTAACCATACTAGTGTCTCAGTGATATATCTGAGGCCATAGAATGCAGATCTGGAACATGCTTTAGTATTCAACATCTTGTCATCATCTCAACCACAAATCTTCATGATTTTATCCATTATACGCTCCTTGTACATAGTCATCCCATGTATACCTTCAATGTATACTCACCCTATACACAGACAGCCCGCATATACATCAGAAACTAGGGTTTTTGAAGCTCCAAGAATTTTGTCATCAAGATCTCTAACACTGCCGAAACTTTGATGCATCCATCAAATCCTCCTCTCGCTCTCTTTATCATAATAGATCTTCAATCATGCTCAAGAGATCCATACCAAAGATGTTCTCACAAGAAGCTCATGTTCTACAAGAGACCATAGCTAACTTATTTATACTTTCATCCTCTAGGTCACTTAACCCATTTCTAGGTCACTTAACCAAATTTCCTTATTTTGGGGTGAACCACTTTCCATAAATAGAAAGTTCTCCAATATTTTATTCCTTCTTGATTTTGTCACCTTACTTTATCATTTAAATAATCTTTCTTGATTTTGTCATGTCTCTTTATTATTTAAATAATCCACCTTGACTCTGTCACTTTACTTTATCATTTAAATAATGATTTCTTCTTTTAGGTCACTTTGACTTCTTTGACCTTAGGGGCTTCAAGCCTTCATATGGGGGTCCTTCAACTTCGTAAGGCCATAACTCTCAAACAGTGAGGAGTTATGTGACATTCCACATACCACCGAAAATGGCATGACAAGCACTATCCATCTAGGATAGTTTCACCAACAACTTCATTGATCTCCATCTCATTATTTCACATACAAACATGGGTCCTTCAACCGTTCTTATAGGATAACTCAATCTGCAAAGTGTCTTCCTATGAGGGCTTTCACCATAAGGGGACCACTTTGGATTTCATCCATTTGTGCACCTTATCAATCATGATAAGACAATAATGAGTCATTTTTTCATCAAACAAACTATGCATCATCATGTATTAATGACAACTCATTGATCGATCTTCATCTATGCATCATATCAATGATCCATCTTTATCAATTGGTTTCCACTTTGACATCTATCATTCTCATCAAGGACTATGTATATACATTGTTCATCAATCATCAATCAATCAATCCTTTGACATCAATCAATCATTTGACATCAATCAATCAATCCATTGACATCAATCAATCACTTGACATCAATCAATCAAACCATTGGCATCAATGACAACATGATCCAACAATCTCCCCCTTTGGCATTGATGTCAATACCAACATTGATGTCAACACCAATTACCAATTATTGATGTCAATACCAATTATTGATGTCAATACCAACATTGATGTCAACACCAATTACCAATTATTGATGTCAACATGTAGATAAGACATGATCTACATCAATAGTCAATGTGACTATCTCTCCACATCAATCTCTCCCCATCAATAGACATCAATCACATCAATGTGATTATCTCTCCCCCTTTGACATCAATGGCAAAGGGTCATTCTCCTCTTGTGGTTGCTCCCCCTGTCTGAGTGCCTTTGATCTTCCTCTAAATAATCTCTCCCCTTTTGAACAAGGGATATCACTCTGATGTAATGCTGAAAATACATCGAGCATACTCCCCCTGTGACCATCGCTCCTGGAATTATGCCTCTGTGCTCTTTCTTCAAATATAGGGCTCTTTTCTAGGTATGCATCTGATAAATATCTCCTCCTAGAATCATGAGAAGAAGAATGACTCCCCCTATGGGTATGTCTCCCCCTATCTCCTCTGCAATATGATCATCATGCCATTGTAACTACTCAACCAAATCATAGATCAACTTCTCTTTCAATGACGATCCTTAGACTTGTTCATGCATCAAACTTGTGCCATACCATACATCATGAAACAAAAGATATGTCATCAATGAAATAGAGAATCATGAACAAGATTTCAACCAAGTACATCATGCAAAACATCCATGTGTATGTACGTCAACAGATATCATCCATGGAATGTATCCACCATATGCCAACATGTGCATCTACAAATATTCCAACCATGTGCATCTATCAATATGCCAAACAAATACCATCTATGAGTGTACCAAAACATATACACCATCATGCATCATCACTTGTACCAAGCAAGTATATCAACTAGGCATCAACAAGCTATGACTCCCCAATGATGTACAACATGACTATCAACTCAACTCACCAACTACATGTCTCAATATGTAGCCCAACCACATGAAAAAATGCATGCACCATGATATCCAACATATGGTTCCAATAATACATCATAAGATATATCAATGAAACTCAAATATGTATCAACCATGTACCCCAACAGATCAGCATCAATCCATACTCATGGGTTAGTGCCATGCACCCAAGATTTATTTTACATAGTCACCTTACATGATCTAACATATAACCATGAAAACCTGCAACAAAAAGTGTCAGAACCTGCAATAAACAATGTTAAACTCTGCAACACTGAGTTATACCAACATATCAAGCTCCAATCCATGTGCATTGCCTTTTCCCAAGGCTTTACCACATATACGTGGTTTGTTGTACAACAGCTTGCGTATGTACGTGACCTATTCAAGGTCATCATGTGTATGTACGCGACTGATACCACCTTCACCCGTGTATGCCTCTGTGGATAACACACTTGAACTCCCTTTTAGTCTTTCATTCTAATCTGGCTGCTATGTCTTCTTCACCCACTTCTGTAGATGTCCCTGCTCCTCAGAAATTGACCTCTGAGCATCCATCTTTTCAAAGATGTCTCCTTTTCTTACTTCATTCCTTCTTCTAGCCATGCTATGTGAAGTCCTCATCATGGACTTTCTTCTTGTGTTCCAATAATTATGGGATTTATGTCCAAATCCACTACAGTTGTAGCATCGCATGGTGTTACAGTGAACAGCAATGTGTCCCATTTGATCACATCTCCAAAACCTCATGGTGTTATAAAATCTTCCATTATATCTCCTTTCATAAGATCTACACTCAAAATATTTGTGACCATATCCATTACATGAATAACAATGCCCATGAAAAATTCATACCTTTGCTTTGGTGTCCCAAAAGTAGCTTCTTGATGTCTTGCTTGCTTTGTTCTTTTGAGATTTTCTTTGCCTTGTGTAGATGGTTGTTTTGCAACATTGTCTTCCTTCTTTGATGGACTTACCTTATGCTTCTTTGAGGTGCTTGCTTCAGCATATGTAGCTTCTTCTTTGTATCCAAGACCTGATTTATCAAGTGGTGATCTTTGACTTTCCAAGATTTCATCCAAGATTTGTCAGTTATTCGAGAATTTGTTTGACTTTTCTACCTTCTTTCTAAGGTCAACAATTTCAGATTCTAACTTACAACGTGACTCTTCCTTTCCATTTATTTGATTCTTCAATAGCTCCTCTATTCTTTTGGCTTCTTCAATTTGGGCCTTGAGATGGACAATGGTTTCAAAACTTTTACTAATCTCATCATCTACATTCATATCTTCTTTTCCATTCTTTAGTCTTGTGATCTCTTCTTCCTTTTCTTCTAATTGAGTCTCATTTCTCTCTTCTTGTTCCTTGATCATTTCTTTTAACTTCAAAATCTGCCTTAGACTCCTCCTAAGAAACTTCTTAGTGTTATCTGAAAGATAGTTATAGTCTATATAATAATGATCACTTATATATCTATATAAACCCTCTTCAACTTCCTTTTGAAGTTTTAATAGATTTTATTTTATTATTTTCATGGGATAAATACCATCAAACTTTACACAAACTGTTTCTATATCTTCTTCTTCACTTGTAGAGAAAAATTCATCATCATCATTGCAATCAAGGGTTTTTTAGGGTTCTTTACCTTCATTTGAAATATCTTCACTATCTTCCTTTTTGCCAATACCAACACATAATTCTTTGCCTTCATTTGAAATGTCTTCAAGATCTTCCTTTGTGCTATCATCACTTGATTCTTTATCTTCACTTCAAATGTTTTCAAGATCACATTTAAAAATAATACAATCAAGGGTTTTTGGAGATTCTTTACCTTTAATGATCTTGACGTAGTGATCTTCAATATCTTCCTTCTCCTTATTGCTTTGATATGTCTCCTCTAGCTTTAACCACAGATCCTTGGAGGAAGTGCATTGTCCCATGCTTTCTTTCATAGGGCTTGAGAGTCCACTAAGAATGGTCTTGAGAGCTAATGCATCATTCTTCTTTCCTTCCCTTTGAGCTGCAAACTTCGACTTGTTCTTCAAGGGAACTGATCCACCAATGGTTGCCTTCCAAATAGTTGCTCCCATTGTCTTCAAATGTAATCTCATCTCTATTCTCCAAGTAGAATAGTTTTCCTCATCAAGGATTGGAACTTCATCATCCATTTATGTGTCTACGGATCTCCTTCAAGCTTGTTAAGGCTTGTAGTGAAGGCCCGCTCTGATACCAATTTTTGGACACACCTACTGTTAGAATATAGAAGATGGTGTGCTCGTTTTACCATTGATGATACCCTCATCACCCAACCACAGGCCGAAGCCTCCCTCTGAGCACCTTAACCTTGACCTGAGAATTCCTCTGGAAGCAAACCCTAGGCTAGATAGCCAAACAAAGAGTAGCGCATCAATCCCCAAGGATAGTGCATCACAAAAGACTGATCAGATGTTCCAAACCCTAGCCAAGAGATATTCAAGCCAATACTGAAACTAGTTGTTGCTGCAGTTGCACCTGCAACCCTCCTCCAAACCTGCGCACCAACTGCAACTGCAGTGCGCACCAACTGGGAAACTGCAATTCTGAGGTGCTGTCAAATGAGAATTGGCGCCCTGTATTTATAGTAATCATGCCAGTTTGTTGGGGCCGACTTCTCCTTCTGGGTATGTGTCTGTTCAGTATATTATTATTAATTATGGCCGACTTCTTCTCTTGGAGGCTAATAGCCTAATAGAAATTTTCTTCTTCAGCCGACAAGGCTTCTAGGGTTATTAACCAACTCATTAGGGTTTCTCTTGCTTCCCGGAGTCTTCTATTCTCGTCAGGTTCACATGTAGAGGTAAATACCTCCCACAACTACCATAATATTAACACTCCCTCCTAACTAGAGAGGTATTTACAGGTAATGGACTTGAGCACAAAACATACCATTTACCCGGTAGCATCAATATAGTCATCTATACTACTTCATGACTAGATCATGAGCATCACCATCACCATCAGCTGCATCATCTCTCAAAACCATACTTCATCTGAGTAGTTAGATATGATGTTGGATAAGTCACTCTCACCATAAAGTGATATAAGAGGAGTAAAAGCTCTGAACTGTTTTCCGTCTGGAAAATCTTTGTTCATCATTCATCTGAATGATCATCATCTCCAATAATTTGTTGATAGTTTTCAAGGCAATTAGAACAAGGATAGAACACACATGTGTCTATTCATAGTAGTACACAACTACAATCCAGTGGTTAACTACCACATCAAGTAACACACAAGTACTTGATTAGAAACATATGGTTGCGAACGGTGAAACATATTCACCACAGTAGTCCTCATCTACTGTCATATAGTCTTCATAACAAACATCTTATAGCATCCTGCATAGAAACAATGTTATGATAAAAACTGTATCTTTTGGGCCAATCTTTCACTCACGTATGTGAGATATGAAAGAATGGTTGCCACCACAGTAGTCTTCATCTACATAGAAACAATGTTATCATAAAAACTGAATCAACTGGGCCAATCTTTCACTCACGTCTGTGAGATCTGAAAGAGTGTCTGCCCTCAGTATAGAATATCAACAATGATCATCTGGGCCA
>ML785436.1:366365-378436 GCA_009831015.1 Picea engelmannii
TCTTCTCCTTCTTTAAACTCTGGCTTCACGATCTTTCCTTTCACAATATCCAGCACTTTATTCTTAGCAAGGATGAGGTCAATCCTTGTCTTCCATGCTCTGAAGTTAGAGGCTCCATCTAGTTTGTTCTCAGACTTCATAGAATTCATCATGGCTTGCTTGACTTGGTCAAACCCTAGATTTGACCACAAATCCAAACTTCACGTCTTGGCCTTCTGAGAGTACCAGGAGATGCGTTGGGCTAGGGCGCACTGATCTATCCAGAGATTAGGTCAATCTCGTCACTTAAGGTGCCTCAACAAGAGGTTTAGGGTTTCTGCAACTGCTTCTGTTGGTAACCCTAGCTGCAGTGCTTTTGGAAGTTGCTCCTACTAGTAACCCTAGCGGCAGTCCCTCAACGAGCTCAATATCTAGCGGTTATGTTTCCTTCCAGCATTTTAGGCTGACTGAAGGGGTGTGGGCCCATAACCTGTTAGAATATAGAAGATGGTGTGCTTGTTTTACCATTGATGATACCCTCGTCACCCAACCACAGGCCGAAGCCTCCCTCTGAGCACCTTAACCTTGACCTGAGAATTCCTCTGGAAGCAAACCCTAGGCTAGATAGCCAAACAAAGAGTAGCGCATCAATCCCCAAGGATAGCGCATCACAAAAGACTGATCAGATGTTCCAAACCCTAGCCAAGAGATATTCAAGCCAATACTGAAACTAGTTGTTGTTGTAGCTGCACCTGCAACCCTCCTCCAAACATGCGCACCAACTGCAACTGCAGTGCGCACCAACTGGGAAACTGCAATTCTAAGGTGCTGTCAAATGAGAATTGGCGCCCTGTATTTATAGTAATCTTGCCAGTTTGTTGGGGCCGAATTCTCCTTCTGGGTATGTGTCTGTTCAGTATATTATTATTAATTCTGGCCGACTTCTTCTCTTGGAGGCTAATAGCCTAATATAAATTTTCTTCTTCAGTCGACAAGGCTTCTAGGGTTATTAGCGAGCTCATTAGGGTTTCTCTTGCTTCCCGGGGTCTTCTATTCTCGTCAGGTTCACATGTAGAGGTAAATAACTCCCGCAGCTACCATAATAAACACCTACCACACTTAAAAGGGGGGGGTGAATGAGTGTGGGGCTCTTTTTCCCAAAGCTTCCCTCTTTAATAAAACTCCTTAGTTAACATTCAACATTTACTCATTACCCATTGTTTTCATTTATAACCAGTTAGATGTGAACATATATCAGCAATATATCATCAACAAGTCATCATCACAAGAAATACAAAGAACACAAGATGTATGTACAATTTTTCTTTTTATTATGGACAAAAATCTGGGGGTTTATCAGCAACAATTGAATAGAGTACAACTCTACAAGAGCACCAACTCTATAATGCAAGACTCAGCTTACACCCTCAGCACCAACTGAGATGAGGCAACAATCATCAACAGATATCAATCTGTCAATAGGTACGCGACCTGTCAGTAGTGCAGCTCGCATGTGTACGCGCCTGGCTCACTACAGCCCGCGTATGTACATGTCCAGTGTATACAACAGCCTGTGTATACCTTTTGAGCTATTAGGGTTTATCCTTCAAGATCAACTCAGATCATCTACAAACAATATATCATTCTCTTATGTCTATGACTGTCCAATATGCCCACCAGCCAGTCACAACACATCCAAGCTCTCCAATAGCTTTTTCATGCTCCACAACAAATCAATATGAATGCTATATCAATCATGTATAAACAACTAGTATACCACAGCAATCATGTCACCACTGAATCAAAAGAGTAGTGCTCACTCCATCAACCAAATCAACCAAACTGAACCACATCATAGAAGCCATACCAAGAATTCCCTAAGAATTCACAACACATCAAACAATAGTATCCATCAAGACAATAATGTAACCATACCAGTGTCTCAGTGATAGATTTGAGGCCATAGAATGTAGATCTGGAACCTGCTTTAGTATTCAACAGCTTGTCATCAGCTCAACCACAAATCTTCATGATTTTATCCATTTTACGCTCCCTATACACAGTCAGCCCGTGTATACCTTCAATGTATACGCACCCTATACACAGACAACTTGTGTATACCTCAGAAACTAGGGTTTCTAAAGCTCCAAGAATTTTGCCGTCAAGATCTCCAACATTGCTGAAACTTTGATGCGTCCATTAGATCCTCCTCTCGCTCTCTTTCTCATAATAGATCTTCAATCATGCTCAAGAGATCCATACCAAAGATGCTCTCACAAGAAGCTCTCCATTGATCCACAAAAAGGATGTTCTACAAGAGACCATAGCTATCTTATTTATGCTTTCATCCTCTAGGTCACTTAACCCATTTCTAGGTCATTTAACCAATTTTCCTTATTTTGGGATTAACCACTTTCCATAAATAGAAAGTTCTCCAATACTTTATTCCTTCTTGATTTTGTCACCTTACTTTATCATTTAAATAATATTTATTGATTTTGTTACTTCTCTTTATTATTTAAATAATCCACCTTGACTTTGTCACTTTACTTTATCATTTAAATAATGATTTCTTCTTTTAGGTCACTTTGACTTCTTTGACCTTAGGGGCTTCAAGCCTTCATATGGGGGTCCTTCAACTTCGTAAGGCCATAACTCTCAAACTGTGAGGAGTTATGTGACATTCCACATACCACCAGAAATGGCATGACAAACAGTATCTATCTAAGATAGTTTCACCAACAACTTCATTGATCTTCATCTCATTATTTCACATACAAGCATGGGTCCTTCAACCATTCTTCTAGGATAACTCAATCCGCAAATCGTCTTCCTGTGAGGGCTTTCACCATAAGGGGACCACTTTGGATTTCATCCATTTGTGCACCTTATCAATCATGATAAGACAATAATGAGTCATTTTTTCATCAAACAAACTATGCATCATCATGTATTAATGAAAACTCATTGATCCATCTTCATCTATGCATCATATCAATGATCCATCTTTATCAATTGGTTTCCACTTTGACATCTATCATTCTCATCAAGGACTATGCATACACATTGTTCATCAATCATCAATCAATCAATCCTTTGACATCAATCAATCATTTGACATCAATCAATCAATCCATTGACATCAATCAATCAAACCATTGGCATCAATGACAACATGATCCAACAAGTGGCACTCTGAAAGTTGTTTACTAGTGAAAGCCAAAGGTATACCATCTTGCATGAGAACTACCCCAATGCCTTTCCCTAAAGCATCACATTCTAGTACAAAAGTATTGGTGAAGTCAAACAATGCCATAACAGGAGTCATGCACATATCCTCTTTCAAGGCTTGGAAGGAGTGATCAGTTGTGGTAGTCCAACTAAAAGCATTCTTTTTAAGGAGAATTGTGAGAGGAGCTGCAATTTTACCATAATTTTGAATAAACTTGTGATAATATCCCCTTGAACCTAGGAAACCATGCAAGCTTTTAAGAGTTTTAGGGCGAGGCCAATCCTTCTTAGCTTCAATTTTCTTAGGATCCACACGAACACCATCCTTCCTGACAATATGACCGAGGTATTCAACTTCAAAGGCTCCAAAATCACATTTAGATTGTTTGAGAAACATTTGGTGCTTAGATAGTAGATGGAGAACTTGATCCACATGGACCATATGGGATTTTCAAGTTTTACCATAGATGAGAATATCATCAAAGAAAACTAAGACAAAATGACAGAGGAAAGGACGAAAGACATGATTCATGAGACTTTGAAAAGTGGAAGGAGAATTACATAGGCCAAAAGGCATGACCAAGAACTCATAGTGACCCTCATGAGTGTGAAAGGAATTTTTGGGAATATATTCCTCTCTCATATAGATTTGGTGGTAGCCAGAACGTAGATCAAGATTTGTAAAGTATTGAACCCCACTTAATTCATCCAAAAGGTCATCAATGTTAGGAATGGGAAATTTGTCTTTGATTGTGATTTTGTTGAGGGAACAAAATTTGAGACACATGCACCAGGTTCCCTCTTTCTTGAGTTCCATGATTATAGAAGAAGAATAAGGGCTAGTACCAAGATGGATAACACACGCCTCTAGCAATTCCTTAACAATTTTCACAATTTCATTTTTTGGGGCAAAGGGATGATGATAAGGGTGAAAATTGGAAGGAAGACTACCAGGGACTAGGGGGATGGAATGATCGTGGGTGCCACGGGAAGGGGGAATTCTTTGGGGAGTGTGAAAAACAAAATGGTGTTGGGATAGCATAGATTGCAGGTTGGGATGCATAGTACGTGAGGGGGTCTCAACAGCTTGAATGGAATGGAGTTGGGAAATAATTTCGGAGTTACCTTTTTTTAGTATATTTTCCATTTTGTTGGAACTGGTGATCTTAAGGGAGTTTGTTGTGATTCCTTGGGAATTATAGTGTTGTCCCCCTATTGGAATTGCATGGTCAAGTCCATAAAATCCATGGCGATAGGGCCAAGTGTGAGTAACTATTCAACACCAAGCAGAATGTCACAACTTCCCATGTTGATATCAAACATATGAGATTTCATGTGACGGTGACCAATTTGTAGGTGCACATTTTCACAATGCCCTCCACATTTCATCGAACCACCATTGACAATCATGATTTGAAAATTGTTGACTAGCGGATATAGCACATGGTCTCTTGAGCAAAGAAGTGATGAATAAAATTGTGGGTGTTGCCACTATCAACCAGGATAATGAATTTCTTATTCTTAATGTAGCCACTTAGCTTGAGGGTTTGGTTAGCAGAAAAACCAGTGAGAGAATTAAGCGAAATGAGTGGTTCAACTTCTTGTGCATCAGAGGGTGAGGTAGGAAAATCTGCTTGGGGGAACTCTTTAAAAGGGGAATCATCGGTGTCCTCATCAAAAACATCCTCAAAGATGGCCATAAAAATATTTTTTTCTTTACACTTGTGCACCATAAAATATTTGTCATCGCAATTATAGCAAAGACCCTTAAGTTGGCGTTCAGCCATTTCGAGCTGGGTTAAATTTTGGATCTTGAGAGTAGTGGAAGGAGGGGTGGGATTGGTGGGTCTAGGGAGAGGAATAAAGGAGGGATTTATGTTTTGGGAAGAGACTACCTAATGTGATTCTTTGGATCATTTAGTAGGTCCCAACCAAGTATGGGGGTGAGTCATTAGGACCTCGACTCGTATTTCATCATTTAGGCCATTGATAAATAATTCCCTGAAGAAGGCATTTGGCATGCCCTCCATTCTAAAATACAAGTGCTCAAAGTCAGCGATAAAGTATTACACTGCACCAGACTATTTAAACTCGATCAAAAGGCCCAAATGGTGTGTATTGGTGTCAAAGAATTCATAAATATCGACAATAAATGGTGTCCAAGAAACATACCCTTAGCATGAATATTTACGCCATTGCCACCATTGCTAGTGTTTAGGATCCAGATAAAGGACACTATAACAAAGTTTGGCTAAATCATCAGTAATTCCATGCACGGAAAAATAATGTTCCAATTTGAGTGACTCAGCCCATGGGATCTGAGCCATCAAATGTGTTGACATCAACTCTAGGAAGATGGAGGTCACAATGAAGGGAGTTGGAATGAAATACCATAGTATGGGAAGAGTTAGCACCTTCTAAGTGTGAAGGTTTTTAAGAAGAGGTAGGGCCCTAGGTTTGGTTCATCAATTGGTGGAGAGTGGATTGGATGGAGTCAAATCGGCCATTGATGGCAACAAATTTTCCCTTAACTTCAACAATGAGGTTCTCAACTTTGGTATTGATGGTAGTAATTTCAGAAGTCATGGTATGGATGTTATGTTTGTTTTGTTGGTTGTCAGTTTGTAGGTTAAGGATTTATTGGCTACGAGTGGTGTCCATTTGGTAAGAAAGTAAAAAGTGGGCAAGTGGGTCTGCACAGAAAATGATAATAAGTGATATATACCATTGTGATTAGGGAAAAGAGAAGAATCCAATGGGACAGGTGGTGAATAAGGGTGTCGGGAAGGGTGGGTGGGTCCACGAAAAAAATTCTTAGAAGTGATGGATACTACAATGAACGGGGCGAAGATATGGGATAGGTCCTTAATAAGGGTGTCGGTGGGACCACTATACTCGTTTTTTTTACTCCTGCAGAATTATACTCTACCCTGAAGAATATTGTAGTGATGAAATGCCCAAATTGTTAAAAGAGAAAATTGTGTAGGAATTTTGCAACATGTGTGCAGGAGGCAAGGTTGTGCCACAAAAGTTGCCTCATGTTTCTGTTTTGTTCTATTATGTTCCCAAGGGTTAGGGTTTTCAAGGTTCCTACAGACAAGAGTTGTCCCTATGTTATAGCTCTCTTATATGCGTGTGGGTCAAACAGTAGTACTCGACCCAATATCCTAGGGAACCAACTAAGGAGGCTCGATCGTACCCTTAGTTGTACTTCCTAGATTACCAAAGTACTAGAAAGTAGTCATCTTGAGTGTTTTTCTTGATGGCAATATAGTAGTCAGGACATTGATAGGTTATTATATAGTTGGTTTCAAGAGACCTAGGGGATTCCCTATATACCTGATGGTACGTGGGAATGATGGTCGCGTACAGGTTATGTTTTATATGATACTACTCGAAGGGGTACCAACAGGGGTTACAGAAGTTTCCAACAAGGTGAAACACGTGTTTCGATTAGCCCATGAAGCCATATGTATTTCTTGCGTGTAGTCTTCCCCAACTAAAGTTTTACCTGCCAAATGACAAATCTATATGCTTTAAAGATGTCGACGATACACATCTCTATCTTAGAAAAAAATTCCCACAATTTTTACATAGGAAAGTGCTCTAACACCACTTGTAATGTACCATATGTATTATATAAAGAAAAACATAAATATTATGATAAATTCCAGCGAAACAACAAAATATAGAGAACAAAAACACCAACAATGATACATTTATTGATAGAAAG
Organism: Picea engelmannii; assembly: GCA_009831015.1. Classification (NCBI taxonomy): domain Eukaryota; kingdom Viridiplantae; phylum Streptophyta; class Pinopsida; order Pinales; family Pinaceae; genus Picea; species Picea engelmannii. The sequence goes on from ML785436.1 coordinate 373,309, forward strand.
CTAATTTCACTTGTCTCTTTGAGGGGGTAACCTCCAACAAAGCAGAGATCTACTACAATAATTATCAAAAAAATACTTTCTCATGCCTTCTAATCCTTTTTATACTTTGTTAACTCCATTGATGAGTCATCGTATCACATTGACAAATCACACCAACGCTCTTTCGATTTCGACCTTGGGTGCCTTGGTTTACGCATCGAATAAGTTTATAAAAGGGGAAGCCCCATAGGTTTGTAGTCTTGCCTCAGTCACCGAGAGGAAGAGAAAGAGAGATCTTTGTGTGAGTGAAGAGTGTCCTCCCGAGAAGCACATCACCCATCCGCAAACTTATTTTTGTCCACGTGGCACCTACATTCCAAGTAAGCATATTTCCCTAATCGATCTCTCCATATTATTTTGTTTTGGGTTTAAATTTAAGTTTACAACGTAGGAGATGCACCTGCCACATAACCCCTTTCCTTCCCTACCTTACTTAGACCTATGATATTTTTTACACTAAATCGGCTCTACCTATGAACTAAATCACTCGTGACCTCATATGTGGGTGCCTCAGCTCCATATACAAAAAAACCCTTCAATCTTTGCTTCGAGCTATGCTCAACCTTTTCAAGTCACCTTGGAAATAAACCTTGACTCTAACCCTAGCCACGCGGTATTAAACCCTAACCCTCTACTCACGGAATTAAACCATGTCTCCCTCCTCGTGCCAAGTCCAGGAAAAGGCCTAGTTTTGATCATGTATTCATGAAGCTTTCAATTAACCCTAATATGCTTACGAACCATAGTGTCCAACACTTAGATGTATTTCGAATTTGTAGATACATAAGCAAAGTTGTTTCCAACTTCGTTGAAGTATACATATGTCATACTGGCAGAGGTTCTAAGTTGAATGTTGATAACGATTAGTTCTACACATGTAGACTTAATTCCATCCTCGTTGATACCCATTTCGTAGTACCAACGGACTTCCCCACATTGACGTTAGTGCTCATCCTACTATTTCACATTAGTTTACCACAACTTCATCGATACTACCCTAGTCATTTCGGCATAGTTTGTACCAACTTCACTAGTACTACTCTTCCATATCAACAAAGTTCACATCAATGCACTGACTCTACCTTTCTTTATCAGCGAAGTTCACAACAACAACGCCAATTCACCTAAACTTTTCCTCTGAGCCAATTTTTCACTAAACCCTCACCATGGCATGACTTATCCTCTCTTCCTCAAATGATTAATTTCCTCCCAATATTGACTCAAGTAATTCATCAGACACTGATATAGGTTTTCATTGATGGATTCATCTTTAACCTCCTGATGTCACTTGAAAGACCAATAATTTACATGATTACAGGAATTAATGATTTATATTTTATTTTGTGTCATCTTTTTATTACTAGTTTAATATACTAATTATGAACATGTTTGTCATAGATTCAAACATGTCACCTCACAAGAAATTTGCAAGAAAATATCTCATGATGGAGGCCTCCGCAAGCGGAAGCCGACAAAAAGAATAGCTCGACACCCCAGGGGCTATCTATGATGACACCATAGGGCCCATTAGTAAGGGGACTTAACTCAAATGGAGTGAAGTTTTCCAAATGTTTAAGAAACAAAATTTCCATGTAGAGGAAGAATACGAAGACGACACAAGGTCTTCAACAACATACAGAAGTCAGGGTTACAAACGGTGGCAACTCATGCAGTGGTCTTTCTTTGTGCACATACGATCACGTGGATCATTTGGCATGTAGACCTAGAAAATAAATATATCCTCAATTCCCAAGGGAAACCCATAGCATTTTGGGCATCTAATATAGCCTCATACTATCATCTGGATAGAGGAAGTATGTCATTGGATGAAGAGCTCATCAATAAATTCCCACACAAGGTGAAAGATTTATTTTAAATCGGGTACAAGCCTAACAAAATGTTCAAACTCAGACCCTCGGGAAAATATCCCACCAGTTCGCTAAGGACATCATACCAATATATTATCGCGATGCGGGTTATATGGAGAATAAGATGCATAAAAATTTGCATTTCCCTTGATGCCCCCCATATACTATTGCGTTGATGAGGGGTCATCCTTCAACTAGGTTGATATCTTATCAGCATCTATCGAAGACTCCATCAAAACAACAAGGAGACTGCCCCCAATGAGTTTTCCAACTCCCACATTTACTCCTACCTATTGGACATGGTGTGCGTCTACCATCAATACCGAAAGATGGGTTGGTCCTGGCAGCCAATCGACCCTCCCATACACATATATTGCAGATTGCTCTAGGAGCACAAATATATGACTGATTATCACAAGATCTATGATTACTTCTTGGCACCACTTTACAAGTTCATCTTCGACTCACCCACTCCATGTATGACTGACAAAGCTTTATAAATAGGCCAAAAAATTGGAGATTGGTATCTCATGGAGCACAAGACATACATAAGGGTATATGGAGCTATAAAATCTCCTCATCTACTCCCCAGGTTCATACCCGATAGATTAGTGTTGCAAGATATTGCGCATCAAACTGTGATCCACGAAGTCAAGGCTTCACTATATAGAGATAAGAATGTCATCTCACCCCCTCTACCATAATGGGTTTGATCATACTCCTTAGGGAGCATTAAACAAGCTTAAGTTGAAGTAGATATGTTGTTATTATTTCACTTCGAGGAAGAAAGGATTCGAAGACATGACCCAAAGGAAGTGGTCAAAGAACACTGCAAAAAGTACAAACGCATCTAGGAATACACTTTAGCTACATGGGAAGAATAACATGTCTATTGTTGTGCCCGAAAATATGAAGAAGAAATTTCCAAGAGGAAGGGAAAACCTTTGGGTAGTATCTCTAATGAATAAAAAGGCCAGGAAAAGCCCTGGAAGAGAGATGAAAAAGAGGTAACAGTGAGAGCAGTAGCTTCCAAAACAACAACTACGCATTATAAATCCACAAAGGGAGAGGAAGCAACAAAATACAAGAAAGGAAGGAAGAAAGAGAAAGTCCATAAGAAGAAAGAGGATGTCGCAGAGTAGAAATGAAAGACAGAAGAAGCTAAGGAAAAAGCAGAAGCCAATGTAGCAGCAATAGTAGGAACAACAGTCATCGTAGAAGCAGAGGTGAAAGCAATAGCTCATAAAGTAGCAATAGTCCAGGTAGAAGCAAGAATAGTAGTTGAGAAATTAGCAACAAAAGTAGCAACAACAAAGAAAAGGGCAGTAGATGAAGTTGCAGCCAAAGCAACTGAAGAAGAACAAAGGAAAAAGGATGAGGAAGCATTAAACAGTAGTGATTCTCCTATGGACATCGACTTCCCGGAGACATCAATAGGAGTTCCTCTCACCAGTGGTCACCTTAAATTCAGTGAGATGGGGTTGGGGCTTCACACTCCTTGCAAGCCTATGAAGGTGGTGAACTTGAAAAAGTTATATTCGACAAAGCCACTAGCAGAATTGTGCAACAACAAACTAGGAAGATCCCAATTACTGTAGGTAATCCATTATCATTTGTCACAGAGACTACGGTAACACAAGACATTAGAAAAGACTTGCTTTCCATAGCACCCGCCAACACTACCTTCACCGTAGCCATGTAATAAAACCTCAATAATTTGTGTCACCAAAATGAGGAAAATGACACTAGGATCATAGAGTTGGAGGAACAACTCATACACGCAAAGAAAGATGAAGGGGGTCTAAGAAAATTCAAGTCATGTGCCAAGAAGGTCAAGGAAGAGCTCAAGGAGACTGCTACAGATATGTATTCCCATCTTTATGTCTTCCAGTAGCTGGCAACACACATAATGGACCAGCATAATGTCATTCAGAGCAAGAATGTCCAATTAATTTCCATTCGTGAAGGATTAAATGATATGCAACGATGGATCATGGATAACCCAGATGCTCCAGTCGAGCTACCTCACTCTTCATAAGGAGAAAGGAGGATTGATTATGTTACTCCCAACCACTTCCAACATGCTATTGAAAGGGGGGGAAAGGAAACAAAGAAGTCACTAACCTTCTGTGCACAACTCCAGAAGGTTGCACAAGTTTTGACGCACAAGGGGCATCTGCCTCCCACTGAAGAAATTGGGAAAACTAAGACAGAGGAGAAGTTGTTTTAAGAAATCTAGAAGTACATGAAAAAAATACAACAAGATGCTTAGGTAACCACTAAAGTGACAGTGGAATTTATGGAGGAGCATCTCGTTCGATTGGCCGAGACTCAAACGATGATCCAAGATTTCATGCCCAACCTGACACGAGACATGAAAACCCTTACACAAATTTCAACATCACATGCATCTTCTCTAGAAGAACTTTGGTATCGCATAATCATATCAATTTAAGGCCAGCATGCAGTTTGGGAAGCCTATGAAAGGAAAAAAGACACTTGAATAAGACGAAAGAGAAAATTTGAATTTGCTCCCAACTACCCTCTATTTCGTGACTTTGAGTAATTTAGATTGTATTTGTGTACTTAGTTGGATTGCATTTGCATTTCCATCGGATTCACAACCATCCAATCAGCCCTCAAACCCAATAATGGTAGTCGATCCAGAGTCTGGATGGGTCTCCTAAACAAAATGGTGCATAGTCTAATTGGGACCATGCATTGGGGAGTACCCCTTATTGTTGAAGGGAAATTATGTTGCATCAACAAAATTGGAAGTGCTAGAAGGAGGGCCTGATTTGCATGGCTGGCATAAATTTTTGACAAATGCACGACCAATCCTCTAATAATATTCTTGTCCAAAAACACTTGGCACATATCTCTTATGAACAAAAAATTACCTTCGAATATTTAAATCTTGCATTCGAAAGTGTTGTTGGCAGCCTTGAAAACCAACCCGAAGCTTGGTGTCCTGTCCCTAACGAAGATTTTGCTGAAACGCAACACATCACACACTCATAAGCCAATTTATTTGGACAACTACCAACAACTTCAGCATTCCCTAGGAGGAGAGCTAACTGTTGAGTGAAAAATGTGTCGCATAAATTCTCAACGATTTAATGTCAACCAGGAGCTCGTAAGCTTAGAGGCACAACACAATATGTGCGAGGATTGAAGTTGTTTATTATAAACTACTAAAGCAAAGAACACAAAAATAACAT
>ML785436.1:378536-404259 GCA_009831015.1 Picea engelmannii
AAACTTTGGAAAAGCATAGTTTTAACCCAATAATGAGGTAAATGTAATGATGTGGAGGTGATATGAAGGTGAAATGGAAGTAATTGTGAAGGTTTTAGTGAATTAATGGAGTGGAAATAAGGACCATTTTGAGACTCAACACTAACCATGTAAGACGACCCGAGAATCGAACCAACATTCTTGTTGACTCTATAAAGAATTTGATTGAAACTGCTCTGCAGGAAATATTCATATCCTTGGACCAAATACCTCCCACACCTCCCGGTTCCAAACAAAAATTTGACGGTAAAAATTTTGAATTTGACATGGAAGATAGAATAGCTCATAATTGGAATACAATCCCACCGTGGATGTCCCAAGGAGATTTGAACTTACCCACACCTATGCATGAACTGCCCAAATGTCTAGAAAGACTAAAGTTAGACCTGGATAAATCTTGCTCACCGGAAGACCATCTAAAGAATTTATTTCTAACCATTCATATCCTTGACATTCGTTACAAAGACATGGTGTGTAGACTCTTTCCCTACACTTTTGAGAACAAATCTTCCACGTGGTATTTTAACTTACCAGTTGATTCCATAACCTGTTGGAATGATTTTGAAAAAGCCTTCCTCAGAAAGTTTGGGGATGAGAAAACTCTCGCAGCCTTATTCAAGGAATTAGTAGCCTTAAAGGTGGAAAAGAAGGAAAATGTAAAGGACTTTAACCAATGCTTCACTACTATCCTCGACAAATTCACTGTCGAAATTGCTCTCCTAGAACCCTTGGCTGTAGGATACTATACTTTGGCATTGCTTCCCTCCATAGGCATGTTCGTTAAGCGTGCTAACAAAACAACATTATCCCATAATTTCAAGGAAGCTAAAGAGGTTGAGAAAGAGTTGATTTCTTTAAGTAGCCATCCCACATCTGAAGAAACTAAAGCGGTTGGGAAGAAACCCTTACTCTCAACCAAACCTCTCGAGAAAGAACCTAAGGATCTAGATAGTGTGGTTAAGTTGGTAAAGAATCTTTATAATGAAGTAGTTGACCTCAACAAAAACATTGGTGAAGGGTCTTCAAAGTTGAAACCTTTCCATTCATTCTTCGAGAAGAACGATAACCCGTCGAAGCCTCCGAAAACCTCTGGTCTCACATTAAATATGGATGAATTTGTCATGAACAACTTTTATTCATATCACCAAAAAAACCATTCTAAGAAAATGTGCCCTTAATGGATCAACTCCATGAACATATTCATTAAACAACTATTAGATCAACAAGAAATTGACGTGACCAGACCAAGGAAGCAGAAAAGGAAGAAACGATTGAGGATACAAGTTAGGAATCAACCATGTTTTTGTGGGACTGGTTTATAGATTTAGATGAGAAATATATTGAAGAGGTTTTTGTGGGAGATACACGGGTCACAAAATATGCTCCCAAAGAATACAACCTAAGCAGTAGGGGAGTTTTTCTCAGTACTCCTCTCCCTTCAAAAACTGTCACTGCTGCTAGAAAGATAACCCCTCCCACTCCTACTCAGAAAGAAAAAACCCCTGCACCATCCAACAACAAACCCAACACATCACAAGCAAGTAAAACACCAAGAAAACCAAAAACTCATGCTTTGGAATATAATGTTGTTGAGCATCTAAATAAAACCAAGGCCGACATTTCCCTATATGATATTTGTGCACTTCCCCAACAACGTGATCTTATTCTTGATACCTTCAACTCCAACGACTCTTAGAAGAAGATCGTTGTTGTGGCTGACAACACTTCTAAAACTACTAAAACAAAGGTAGAAAGCAAAGTTGAAACTAAATATGATATAAATGTAGCGATTATAGGATCATGTTCCATGTCCCGAGTTCCACCCTTCTTACTCACATTTGAAATTTTTAATTGCAATGTGCACAATTGTCTAGCAGATTTTGGTGCTTCCTCTAATATCACGCGCTATTTAGTTTTCCAAAGGATAAATGTTGTCTCAGAAAAGAGTACTACTAGGATCATATAGTTAGATAGGTCAGATGTTAAGTTAAGAGGTGAGATAAACGATGTTATGATTAGGCTAGCTTTTGATCCTGGAGTCCATCAGGTCATTGATATCATTGTTGTTGACATTATAGAAGTCTATTGTTTATTATTGAGCAGGGACTGGTCTGCAAAACTCCAATGATATTTCTCTACAGGTTGGACCCACTTGTGGCTTCCATATAAGGGTAAGTTGAATCAGATAAAGGTGAAAAATGAAGCACATATGAAGCATACAGTAACGTAACTTGAAAGTAAGAATGATCCCTTCAGTTTTTCTCATAGTTCTTTGGGAAATTACTTTTTTGAGGCTGACTATCGTTGTTGTGATGCACAACCATCTTCGATCCAAACAGACACACGGTCCTGACTCCTTCACTACACTCTGATTAAGGCTAATGATTGTACTATAGTGGAAGTAGACAATTTTTGTTTTACTAACTCAATCTTTGTACTAACATTTGGACTTTGTTTTTCAATGGCTCCAGATCGCAAGAAAGATTCGGGGTATGATGCATTCTCATTGATCTTGATAATTGTAAGACTTTTATATCCTACCATTTAGAGTTTGTATGCACCAATAATATGGTTGAATATGAATCCTTGGTCCAAGGCCTAAAGAAGGCCATCAACCTTAAGGTAAAATGCCTTTGAATTTTTGGTGATTCAAAGATAATTGTCAAACATGCAAGAAACACTATTCACTTTATGTCTCCCCATTTTAAGGGTTATCAACATGAGGTATGGAACTTGATCAATTATTTTGACGCATTTAATATTATTGCTATACCTCATTCCCAAATTGTTGTTGTGAATACTTTAGCCAATGCAACATCTAGATTCACGCCCCTGAATAATGGTTTCACTGTTGAAATCCTTTTCAGGCCTTCCATCCTGAACAACGTCATAAACTGGAGAGTATTCAACAATGATTCTTAGATTATAGATTTTTTTACCAATGCTAATGTATTCCAAGACTCTGTAATAGATGATGAACTGCACAAATAGAGTCTTTGGGACTATTGAGATGAAGCAAGTAAGATAAAAACTAACTACATCTCAATGAGTGTGTTATTGCTTGAAAAGTTGTTTGATCTGTAGACTAAGTTCAAAATGCATATGAACCCAAAGATGAACAGCTCCACCATGATGCATGCTTTGGTTAATCTAGGCACTCCAGAACAACCCAAGTTTATCAATCTAGACACTTGTTGTTCGAAGGCGGAGAAACACACATTCACACAATTGTTTAAGAAATATCAAGATGTATTTGCTTGGACATATGAAGACTTGAGACATATGACACCTGCATTATTTAGCACGTTATTCCTATCAAAGAGGGTGTCAAACCGTTTCAACAGAAGCTGAGGAAGATACACTTGTCTCTTGAATAATTGATTCAGAAGGAGTTAAAGACGCTACTATATGCTCGTATCTTCTTTAAAGTTTGACATTCTACATGAGTGTCAAATCCGATACATGTTAGGAAAAATTTAGGGGAGATCAGACTATGTGTGTATTTTTAGAATTTAAATCGAGCTTCTGACAAGGACAATTACCTCGTCCCCCCCCCCCCCCCCCCNTGGAACATATATTACAACTCATCTCTCGCTCTCAAATGTTCTCTCTTTTAGACGAGTTTTATGATTATAATCAGGTTCTCATAGCAGAATCAAATCGATTAAAGACCACTTTTAGGACAAAGTGGGGAACCTTTGCATATCGTACAATGCCCTTTGGCTTAATCAACGTTGGTGCTACTTTTTAGAGGGTAATAGATATAGCATTTAAAGGTATAGTTGGTCACAACGTGATGATTTACCTTGATGACGATATAGTTTATTCAAAGCAAAGAGTTGATCACCCACAAGATCTGAAACAAAATTTTGAAAGGTCCATAAAATATGGTATTTCTCTAAACCCCAAGAAAAGCATATTTGTTGTTTCAGAAGGAAAACTATTGGGCATCTTATTTATAAGAATGGAATTTTTGTTGACCTAAAATGCACCAAATCCATCATGCAGATCCCACCTACACTCAGTAAAAAGTCCATGCAATCATTTTTCAGGAAAATTAATTTTATGAGAATATTTGTTCCTGATTTTGTCGAAACAGTTAAACCCCTTCAAGAGATGAAAAAGAATGGCATTCAATTCAAATGGACATGTGTTGAAAAGAATCCACAAGGGAATGAATGCCCCGTAGCATTTATGAGCACTAGACTACATGGTAGTGAATTGAATTTCTCACCAATGGACAAGCAGGCTTTTGTTGTCCACAAAGCCATTAAGCAGTTCAAACCTTATCTACTGAAAAAACACACCAAGGTGATCGTCCCTCACCTGAAGGTTAGATCTCTCTTTATGCAGAGGGAACTGGGTGAAAGACAAGGTAACTGGATGACCGCTTTACAGGAATATGACCTCGAGCTCAAACCAACAACTATTGTTAAAGGTCAAGGATTATGTAAGCTAGCAACCAGGACCATGGATTCTGAGGATCAAGAAGAAGAAGGATGACAAGAAGAGCCAACACTCTATCCACAACAATATCCTTAAATTCCATCGATCGAGAATTCATGCTATAATGATATCAAGCAGTACCTTCAGCACGGCACTGCCCCTGATCACCTCAATGCCAAACAAATAAGGGCACTAAGGTTGAAGTCTAAGAAATATCATCTAGTTCATGATATCTTGTTCATAAATAATTATGACGGAGTTCTCCTTCGATGTCGCAAGAAACAAGACACTGAAAAAGTTCTCAAAGATATGCATGACAGACAAGTTGGAGGTCATTTTCTAGAGAGACCACAGCCCACAAAATTTTAAGAGATGGGTATTATTGGCGAACAATATTCAAGGTTTCACGTGCTTACTTCCAGAGCTGCGACATCTACCAGAAGTTAGTCGGAAGAGAGAGAAAGACAATTGTTCCACTTCAACCCGTTGTTGTCGAAGAGCCTTTTGAGCAGTGGGGACTTGACATAATTGGTGAGATCAACCCTCACTCATCTAAGCAACACAAGTATATTCTAACCGCCACTAATTATTTCACCCATTAGATGGAATATGTACCATTAACCAATGCAAATGATGAAGTGGAAATCAATTTTCTCAAACAACACATTATAACCAGGTTTGGAGTACCCATCGCTCTTGTATTTGATAATGCTACATATTTTTCATCGCTAAAATTGACTGAGTTTTCTCTAGAGAAGGGGGTCATTTTAAAATACACAACCAACTATTACCCCCAAGGCAATGGCATGGTTGAATCTAGAAACAAAAATTTGATCTGTATTCTTAAACGAACTATAGTTGACCAACAGAGGAATTGGCACGATGCATTACCCAATGCCCTCTCAGCTAGTTGTTGTAAGTTTTAAACCTATGAAGTAAAGAAATGCATATAGATTCTAAGAAAAACATACATTAATATATGGCTCACACATATAGTAAATATAGATTTACATTGGAAACCCTTAACTGGGAGAAAACCAATCTTCCTTGGTGTCGCACCTCTCAACTCTTCATTGTATTAATTTCATCATTTGCAATACAATATATACACAATATTTTAGGTATTCCGCAGCTACCAAAACCCTAATCCCTTAATCCAAGATTAATTTAGAAAACAACTAAAAATAACAAAAAACATTAAAATAGAAAAACCACCCCATAAAAAATTTGGGGGCGCTACCGCAAACACTCCACGTAACCAGGGGGGGGAATCCTACCCCCCCCCCCCCCCCCAAANCCCCCCCCCCCCTACAAAATCTCCTGACACACATGCCCACAAAGAGTGAGAGGTGATGGGATCATTAGATGCAATCATCAAATCTGACGCGCTCCCACACACACATGCAAAAAATATAACTCCTACCCAATAGTCGTGTTACTCCCAAAGCATCCATAGGGACATCTCCTTAGTTTCTTGTTTACGGCAAGGAATCCATTCTCCCTTCGAATATCTACTTTCCTTTCCTTCATCTCACCCAATAATCACGCAAGAGAGAATTCCCTATCATCCAAAAATGCATTAACACCTTGTTAAAACCAGAAGAGAATCGCGCCAAAGATGAAACGAAATTTGAATCTCACCAACAAACTATTAAACGTTGGTTCGATGGAAAGTCTGCTGGTGAAAAAGACTTTCAAGTCGGTGACTTGGTCCTCAAGTGGGACAAGCCACATGAAGACAAAGGAAAACACTCCAAGTTTCAACATTTGTGGTTGGGTCCTTTTATGGTCAAGGAAAAGATTGGCCTAGGTACCTATCGATTACAAAATATTGAAGGGGATGTAGACCTCCTCCCCATTAGTGATTAAATCATTAATCATTACATTAGCTAGACTTTGAAGCAACTTCCCCTTGTACATAAATAAATATTCTCCTTTCCCATATTCAATTTCCTACTTTGTTTTGATTTACTTTTGCGCATTACTTGCTTTGTTTTATGCTTTGCATTTTCATTTGTTTTTTATTTAGTTAGATTTCCTTTTCTCCCTTTCAATATTCTTGCCTTAGACTTCTAAGAGAACTTGGTGTCATGGATTTGAATAACTTTTAAGATGTGATATATTGGTATCAAAATCCTGAAAATCTACATTTTGCTTCTAGACACAACTTCATCTATCACATATAAAATATTACGGTGCATTACTTCAAGTCAGATCCAAAGGAACATAGTTCATTAGCAGATGGGAATCACATTCTTAAATGGTAGAAAGAGTGTGTTAATAGCCATACCCAAGAGAAAGTTTTGTGTTTGTTTGAAACTAACAAGAATGAAAACTCCTTAGGAAGGCATTTCTAGTACTCAAAGTATGTTGCTCAAGGATTTTTCTCATCTATAATAAAGTTGGCAAATCTCACTTTCACAGATGTCATCCTGCATGCCTTTAAAAAAATCGGGATCCCCCCATCCACCTCTCTTTCTAAATTTAAGAGAATCATATTATAAAGGTAAAGGATTAGGGAAACACATTCCAACTCATGTGGGACATGCAAGTATCTTCATTGGGGCTATGGACGTTTTCTAGCAGCAGATTAAGGCTTGTGACACTAGGGTGACTACGTCAGGGCTATGGACGCTCACTGGCAGTTGAGAAAGACCATAGAAATGCACAATTAACTTGTATTTTTAGCATTCATGATGCATCACTCCCTTGCGATACTTTATCTTCCTTCTCGAAATGATTTGCTTTAAAAGAATATATTATAATCATTCTGTCTCTGGGCATGAGTATAACCTCTCTCTTGTATCACTTGAACTTGTCTCGTCAAATCATCCACTTTTGAAAACTATGGGACCTACTCCTCCTTGATTCATGAACCACAAGTGTTTCCATTCTTCGAAATTTTTGTGATTAGATACGTCTTGCATAAATTCAAGGCTTTGCCCAATGTGTGACCAATTGTTGTGTCATGCATCAACATCCTCCCTTTTTCTTGCATCTTCACTCATAGAGTCATCCTAACTAAGAAAAGGGGACCCCCCTTTTTATTTTTAAGTACCTCTAGACTATCTCAACTTCTTGGTCTTCATTAGAGTCTTCCCGTCCTTCTAAGATATTTTTCTTTACTTGCAATTTTTTGTTTTTCGGCATAACACTTAACAAAACTTTGAATATCGACGAAATTCCCAATAACTTCATTGGTACACTAGTGAATTTCTACTCATCATTGTCGATACATGATATTTTAACATAAGCGTAGTTGGCAACCATGTCATCGGTATACCGACAACCTTCCGTTCTTCCCCAGTACAACAAGAAAAGTGTTACCCTTTAGAGAGTAGAAAAATTGGTTAAGTATATGGGTATGCTAGTGGGTTACCCTCCCCGTCAAGTCAGGTGTTCCTTCATGGTTGCACACTCAGGAATTAAATTGGTTATGCTAGAAGGCAACTCTCTCATGCACCTAAGGGGTAAGGCAACGGGAGCAAAAAATAGCACGCCACACCTAGGCCTTGGTTCCATGTCACCTCTTGAGGATTCAATCAGTCAAGGTGTCCCCTCATTAGGGGAATCAATTTGGCTCGGGAAAAACCTCTCCGGAAATCCCAATAGTCGGGCCTCTCTACAATGAGCAGTCGACAATGCTTACTCTCATCTCCGTTAGAGAGGGGATTTTAAACCCAGGGTAAGGCAACGGGAGGTGCTTAGCAAGCCAACACAAGGGCTTGGTATCCAACCATGGGGCAAAATCGATTTAAAATGTCTACCCATCCGCCAACCATAGTTGTTTCCATTGTTGTTTCCAACAAGATGGTAGTTGTTTCCATAGTTGTTTCCATTGTTGTTTCCAACAAGATGGTATTTTTTTCCAACCATGGGGCAAAATAGATTTCAAATGTCTACCCATCCGCCACCCTTTGGATTAGAGCAAAATGCCAAGGTAGGCAACCACCCAAGGATCAGAGTCATGGTAGACTCATATATTATGGTAGAGTCATGGTGTCCAAGAATACTCAAAGTGTGGTATCCCTCCTTCCAAAAGATGGTAGTTGTTTCCAACAAGATGGTACCAACACCTATGGCTATGGTCATTGTTTCCAACAAGATGGTAGTTGTTTCCAACAAGATGGTAGGTGGGTAGCTAAATACGGGTGGGTAGAAATATACGGTTGGGATACCAACACTGATACTTGATGCTGGTAGTCTTTGTTGATCCAAGTACTCAATGATAGTTGGAGATTGGGATCTCCAACTATTCCTTAGCAGTAATCATATCTTCTACATTAGATATTCCTTAGCAGTAATCATATCTTCTACATTAGATATTCCTTAGCAGTAATCATATCTTGACAAATTAATAGTTTTATCAAGCTCGAAACACTTTTAAACACACTATTTTCATCAAAATTCATAGTAAGATCTTCTATTTCTTTCTGTAAATCAAACAACTCTTCCTGGCTCAAAGATTCACCATTAGATTTCATTGAATTCAAGTTCATCAACATCTTTATAACTTCATAGTGATAGAGAGTAGCATTAGACGACTTTTTATCACTAGAGATAGAATCATCAATATTTTTGTAAAAGGAATTCCATAACAAATCAATAGTTCATTCCTTACAAGAATTATATCCACTTTCATCTCTATTGCTACCATGTCGTATCTTGCTACCATGTTGTATCTTGCTACCACCGCTACTTGCATCAGAACTATTATCATAACCACCGCTACCTGCATCATAATAAGATCATACGAACATAAACGAAGAAACATTGCTCTCGACACACATTCCTCACCATCGGTGAAGTTGATAGTACTGTCATAAATACACTATGGCTCGCAACGACAGAGTTAACAACTTTAATATCGATGCACTAACCTCAATAACAGAGGACTTCCCACCATTACCTCTGGTATGTCAACATATTTCCCATCAACACATATGGTGTGTAAGACTCCAGTACCGGTCCTATTCCCATTAACTCCACTAGTGAGCCATCATATCACATCAAAAAATAACACGGGTGCTCTTCCACTTTCAACCTCCAGTGCTTTGGGTTACAGGTCAAATAAGTTTATAAAAGGGGAAGCCTTGCAGGTTTGTATCCTTACCTCAGTCACCGAGAGGAAGAGAGAGACAAATCTTCGTGTGAGTGAAGAGCGTCCTCCTAGGAAGCGCATCACCATCTGTGAACTTACTTCTGTCGACATGGAACCTACATGCCATGTCAGCAGCTTGCCCTAATGGATCTCTCTACATTCTTTGGTTTCAGGTTTAAATTCAAGTTTACATCGTAGGAGATGCACCTACCATAAAACCGTTTTCCTTCCCTCCCTTCCTCATACCTATGGTGTTTTTGACCCCAAATCAGCTCTACCTGTGAACTCGATCACTCATCACCTCACTTATGGATGCATCGACTTCATATACATAAATCCCTTCCATCTTTGCTTCGAGTTGTGCTCAGCCTTTTCAATTCACCTTGGAAATAAACCCTGGCTCTAACCCGAGTCATGTGAGATTAAACCCTAACCTTCTACTTATGGAATTAAACCTTGTCTCCCTCCTCGTGCTAAGTCCAGGAAAAGGCCAAGTTTCGAGCATGTATTCATGAAGGTTTCAATTAACCCTAATCCACTTATGAGCCACAGTCTCCCACACTTAGTCAAATTTCAAAATTCTATATACATCAATGAAATTGTTTCCAAAATTGTCAACCTATACCCATGCCACACTGGCGGAGTTGTTAAGTTGAACGTTGATAACCATTAGTTCTATACCGACATAATTAATTCCATCCTTGTCGATACCCATTTCGTAGTACTAGTATACTTCCCTTCTTTGACGTCGATGCTCACCCTACCGTTTCGACGTAGTTTACCACAACTACATCAGTGCTCATACTACCATTTCATCATAGTTTACCACAAATTCGTCGATACTATCCTATCATTTCGACATAGTATATCACAACTTTTTCGATACTACCCCATCCATTTTAGCATAGTTTGTACCAACTTCATCGGTACTTCTCTAACATACCATCGGAGTTCACATCAACTGCATTGTAACACCCCTGTTTCCCCCAACTTGTAATTAATCATTAATTAGGGTTACCATGCTATTGCATGGGAACAGTGTAAATGTATTATTGTTTGAGTTGCCAATAACTGATTGTGGGGGTGAAGCCTTGAAAGTACTGGCCATGATATCATTAGAGGAAATCATGTGAAAACTATAAGAGAGGGTTCATTATATCAAATAACCCCAAATTTCCCTTTGTTGAGGATAATAAACCTCCTTCGGATCCTAAGGAGAGAAATTAGTTAATGAAGAAAGGACCAATGGTTTAATTATCAACCACTCCCATGAATGGAAGCATGGTCTAGTTGCAGAATGTCAGCCCGAAGTACCACTAGGTATGGCAGACCAAGCTGACCCAAGTTCCCTTCTGACAGAAGGAACGGGATGGGTCAAGAACCATCTTGGGAAAAGATATACAGAAAATAGAGACAAGGAAATAGGGGGATAGAGACAGAGAGGAGAACGCGTGGACCTCTCCGACAGATGATGAATGGAAGGTCGCGAGCTTGATGATGAGTGAGCATCTCATAAACGTCATCAAGGCCATGACAGAGAAAGAAATCTCTGAAAGTTTGCAGAGAACAGAACCCGAGTAGAAGCTGAAACAGAGAAAGAATCCTTAAGAAACTGCAAGAGTTCCCTGGTGATATCATGGCTTGGCACGGGGGTGGCCAAAGTGATAAGAATGAATGCCTCTGAGCCTATGGTTGGGTGGAAGGACAAACACCCACATTCAATTAGTTGGCTACCACCTGTAATAGATCAGTAATCACATATCTTGTGTATTTAAATGGTATTGTGAATTAAAGTTGGATATCCTATGAATGTTGCAGGGATGGATATGTTTGCTTAATGATTTATATTGTATCCCTTTTTGTGTCTGCTTGATTGTGTAATTAGGAAAGTAAGAAATTATATGGATTTGACATGATTTGTACTCGTAAATTCTTGTGCCCTGTGGTGGCTTAAGATAGAGCCACGAACTGTGAGTTCGTCACCCTTGGGAACAGTTTCACGTATGCATGTCAACACTCCTAGTCATTCTAAGTTCCTTGGAGGAAGGAGCCCGTTAAAGCTAAGGAGATATAGTACACGTATGCATAAGATCTCTGCGAGGCAGGCAGAGACCGAGAACCACTTAAGTTCAAGAGTTGAGGAATGAGCGTAAGGGGTGCGTGGAAGAATTCTTCCAAGCGTTAAGTTCAAGAGAAAGAGGTCGCAAAGCTCTTAAGCCTTTCAGAGATAACAAAGCTCAAGAAGAATAGCGAGATTGAAGTATTAAAAGGGAAGGTTCCTTTGTTTGGAAGACGAACGAATGAGATCTGTTCGAGAAGAGCCAAGGTTTGTTGTGACCGTTGGATACGGGAAGGAGCACGGGAGTTAATCCCTTGAGTCCTTTAGACTTCGTGAGTTCGACGAATTGAGAAAGTTCATCGTAACGGAGGTAAAATCCCTGAAGTCCCAAAGTCTCAAAGTTAATCTGGGCCTTAGATCTGAGGATGCCCGGGAGCCATCCCGACCGTCAGATCTATGAGGTAGTCAGCATGGCGTTGACCAACTCCGGGAGATTTCAGTCAAGGAGTGAGTCAACCTCCCGAAGGCTCGGAGGTCGGAGTTCACCTGACTCGTCAATCTCCAAGGACAGGTGTCAGAATATCTACCACTTCAAAAAAAATTCACTCTGTAGGAAAGCTTGTGGCAAGAGGCGAGAACTCTCGAAGGTCAAAGTGTCGGAGTTCATCCTGACTGTTGATAGTAGGGGATGTGTGTATGGAGATCTAACACTCTAGGAGGATTGCACTCTGGATTTTTGCGTTGGTGAGTAATTTGAAACTCCCGAAGCGTGAAGCCTCGAAGTGATATGTAGTCATCGATTCATGGGAGACACGCGTCGATAGATCATTAACTCTGGGTGAAAGCCTTTCGGCAGAAATTGAGTGTGGAAAGGTAGAAACTCCCGAACGTCGAAATCGTGAAGTAAACCATGACCGTTGATCGAGAAGGACGCGTGGTGCATGATCTTTGACTACGGAAGAATGTACTCTAGGAGGATGAATTGTTGGAGCATTCGGATCACCCAAACGTCGAAGTCCCGAAGTGAACCTGGACCATCAGATCCAGAGGGACGCGTGGAAGAAATCCATTGTATTCAGGAGAAATCGCTCCGAAGAGGAATGAGTATGCAGGAGTTGAAACTCTCAAAGCCTAAAGAGCCGAAGAGAACCCGAAACGTCAAATCCAGGAGGACACATGACGAAAATCCATTGTATTTGGGTGAAAGCACTCCGAGAGGAACGAGTGCGTAGGAGTTTGAAACTCTCGAAGCCTGAATAGTCAAAGTAGTTGGGGGTCATCGATCTGTGGGAGGACACGCATCAATAGATCTTGGACTCCGAGTGAAATGCTTCAAGAGCAAGTGAGCATGGAGAAGTTGAGAGTTGAGATTCCCGAAGGCCGGAGTCCCAAAGTGGATCACAACCGTTGATTGTGAAGGGACACATGGCGCTCGATCTGTAACTTCGGGTACAACGTACTTCGGAGGAAAAAGGCATAGGAATGTTTGAAACTTATGAATGTTGAAGTCCCAAAGTGAATCAAGATCGTCAGAATCCCCAAGGACACGCGGCGTCGGATTGTGAACTTCAGAGAATTTCCATTTCGAAGGAATTTGTGCAGGGTTGTCTTAGTGCATGTTGTTTTGGCGTTTGGTCATAGCTCATGATCATATGAAAGTATAAGGGGAATGAAAGAACCCAAAGGACTTAAAAGAGGATATTTTCCAGTTCTAAGCTCAGTTTGGAGCATGGAGGTCGCGGCTAGAAAGTCCTGGAAGAGAAGAATGAAATAGAGACCCCTTAATGAGGGTATTGTTCTCTCAAGGAGAACGAAATTTTTATGCCCCATCATGGGTGTGTTACAAATTGGTATCAGAGAATGGTTACAACACTTGGCCTGCTTGGGATCATGCATGAGTCACATAAAGAGGTATTGTTATCTGCATTTACTCCTTGAGGAGAAGGACTGCATATTGAACTTGTGATTTTCGGAATTCTTGTTGAATTTCAGCCGAAGAATTTCTTTAACCCTTGGTCAAAGTGATAACTACTCTTACCGAAGTAGGGATATGCTAATTAACATTAATAATAAGATTTGAATGTGGATAGTTGAAGGTGACAGGGTTCTGTTAAGGGTATATGAAGCCCGAAGGACGGATGACATGGTGTTCGTAACACTACCTCTAAGCATGGGCAGTCGGAACCTCAGGCACTGATGATGGCTGATTATATAATGGTTAATACCTTTGTGGGCTTAAACGAATATGATAGGATCAGGTAGGATCCTTGGCAGTATAATTACTGCATTATATTAAACTCAGAGTATATAACTCCTCATGACCAAAGGAAATGTGAGATGGGTAAAGTCCTATAGAAGTTGAGGCAAGAAGGTTTTCTTGCCAGTTGTTATAGTATAAAATGGAAAGTGACCCTGGTTGGTTATTTCCATAAAGAGAAGGAAACATCAGTATGAATTATAACTGTGAGATTAGTCATGTAAGCAAATGTAATCTCTAACTAAATAACACTAATGATAAAACTAAGCTAGTACGATGAATACTTAGTTGTGTGTGTATGCTTAAGTGCATGGATTTAATGCATTAAGAAGCTTCTTGATATGAAGCCTGATATGAATACCAGTTAGGTACGAATGATATTAAATGTGCAAGTGATGCACATGTATAATGTAAGAGTATAAGTATACTAAAGGCCCAATATGGTTGCCCTGATGAGTGAAATGTGAGGCAAACATAGCACTTGCCAAGATTAAATGAATACCATGGGTGCATGGTTGACTAGATTCTGAAGAGTCATGAAAGTTTTGTTTTGAATGATAGATTAAGGGGGATGTGCTCCATCTCCCCAGGAAAATCCAGAAAAAATAGAAGAAAGAGTAAAGGAGCAAGGATGCTCTGTTGTCATAATAAGAGGCAAATGATTATGCCTTTGAGGATCACATGAGAATGATTGTAAACAATCATGAGTTGATTGATTTTAAAGTAGAGATGTATGTAGGCTATGAAATATACCTATGGCAGCTACACACAGGCTTATGATTATGAATATGGATAAGTACATCATGGATGTAAGTTACAAAAACTAGAATATGTGTGGATAAATAATCGGGATGAATGTCAAAAATGCATGTCTATGTTCCTTAAAGAATGCTTAGTAACAAGACAAAGTTAATTCAAGGTTGAGGCCATCACAGATAGTGATGGATATGCAATGAGGAAGTTGCATGCTGAAGGAGTTCCCTGTGAAGAAACTGTGTAAGAGCTTTGTCAGAAGAACATATTCACAACCCTAATGAATGTTGAAGGTTGGGCAATGGGATGCAAAGCCTGCCTATATAAGAATCTTGGATTACATTTTTAAAACAAAATGTGTAGGTGGAAGACTAACAATTGAATGTTAACCACTCTAAGAAACGAATGATAATGTGCAAGATGCACAGGTTCATGACCCACTATGAACAAAAAGCTTGCTATTAAAACATGTTGTTGTATCCAAAAGGGTTAGAGTGAGTCCTAACCAAGGATGCTCAAGGAAAAGAGCAAGGAGATCCCAACCTGGAATAAATTGCAAAAGGCCAAGAAGAGGAAAAATGAGGAACACTTGTCCACCCTAACAACTCTGAATGGATTACAGGGTTGTAGGTCTTAGAAGAGCAGCTGTGAGAACAAGTACAGTTGGGAAAAGAGAAGGGATAAATAAGTATGTTTGATCGAATAGGCTTGGTTGAAGCAACACCAAGAAAAGGAAGTAAGGCCTTAGAAATAACTCAGTTGGGTTGAAATCCTCAGGCTGTGTGGAAGGAGTCCGAAAAAGGGAAGAGCCCCTAACTCCTTTATTGCTATGTGTTATGTTTCCTCTGGAATGAAAAAGTTGATTTACTAATAAAAGTAAATGTTTGGACACCATATTGATGATGATTGTATTACTGCAGAAACAGTTGAGAATTGTTTGTATTAGATTCATGAAAACCTTTGAGGGTAATGTGATGAAGTTCATAAAGATACGCTAGGACATTTTGAAGATGTTTCATGGAATTGAATTTTATGCATGAAATTTTGGAAGGAAAATGTATGCCTCAGATACCCAAGTAGAGTATGCCTCAGATATCCATGTAGATTATGATTCAGGAAGAAAACCCTGATCGAATCAGGTTAATCGAGAGCCTGACAGAGGAGATGAACGCGAGTTGTTCATCGGAAGGAAACCAATCTCATTCATCAAATTGACTTCAAGACCCACTAGAGTTAACATATCAACCGCCATTCGTTCAATAATATCGACGGCCCGTATTCATTGTGGAGATTGAATGGGCACGCGAGTTAATGACGGAGCCTATGCCCATAATTTAATTTCAATATAGTTTTGTTTTGAGTTTGAGGTTTGATCGTAGATCGGATGACCCATATTCATTACGGGGCGCGAAGGCAGAATTAACAGACGTGCTAGTTCATGGCCCACAATCAACCTACATCGTTGATATTGTCGAGGTGGATGGTCAACGACCACGATTAAAAGAGTTGAGCAAGCACTTTTCAGATTTCGGAGATTGAACTCTCTGATAAAGAGCGATCACGTTGGGGATTCTGCAATCACTGTGAATCGTTGATCTGTGAACGATCGGTAGGTGGTCCTGCAAGGAACCTACGCGTTAATGCCTTGTAAACTCATACTTCGATTGGGTTCGATGGCTAGATTTGACAAATCAAGTTCTCAATCTAAATTCTCGGCCAAACATTTCTATGTTGGTATTATTATTTGTAAATCGTGTGGTTAAAATCGATCACAGGCTATGATCGATGGCCCACGATCATTGTGGATATTGCATATGCACATGAGTTAACGTCGCAACCTGTACCCGTAATCTAAATTCAATATAGCATTGTTTTGAGTTTGGGATCCGATTGTAGATCAGACGATCCGTATTCGTTGTTGAGGTCGGAAGGAGAATTAAACCACGTGTTAGTTGAGGCTCCGCGATCCCTTGTCGTTGTTGGATTCGGGGAAAGACAGATCTTCACTATCGAATTGCAAACAAGGGGTTTAGCCAAGATCATAACACCCAGACAGGGGAGCTGAAAGGATAGCACCTGAAAAGAATAGAGCTAAGGTCACAGCTCTCGATCGCATGGAGAGAAAACGGAGTTCATCCGAGCCAGTCAAGGAAGGTAGAGTTTAGCACTCTATGTTAGATTGTGGTCGCGAGGACTAGTTCTATGGGAATAAAGGTGCTCATAGTTAGCACGTTGCATGGAATGCATTGAGTAAATGCATGTTTACATAAAGGACAGACAATGGATTTCCCATTGAGGAAGGAGGACCTTCCAACATTTCTACTTACATTGTATAGGTGTTAGAGAAAACCAAATTTGGGTGGCCATGAGTGTTGACACCATGGTTATTAATGAAGGAGGAATGCTTAAAGGCATTCATGTGAAACTTGTAGTGTCATACGTACTAATTGGGATCCTGATCATCCTGTAGCCACAAGAATAGTCCTGCTGCAACAATGAATGAGAATAAATAAATCATATGGTGAAAAGCTTGGCTAAACTCCAACACACCATGGCAAAGTACTTGTCAAAAAGTATGGGAAGCTTAAAATCAATGCAAGGGTGCATTGGGTATGAATGTGGCCATGAATGTTGGAAAATTCATTAAAATCAATTGATATCTGAATTACATTTTGAAAATTTTGGTAGGCTGACATGATGCATAGGTAAGGGATGATGTATCATTTTTGGTTGGTATCCTTGAATAGATGAAAATGACTTGGATTGTTAGTATGCTTGATTTTGAAAAGATAATGTGCATGGAAACTAACAATTTGTTTGGTTGAGGAATGTTGAAACAACAGGAGGAAAAGAGTCTTGGATATGGCAGTATTGTAAGCCCATAAGGAAAACCAATTGCCTATTGAGCCAAACTGCAAGGAATGGTATTTACTTTTTGAGAAAGTGAATTTGATTGTTAGTATGCACAATTCTGAAATTGTTTGTGATGACGTTATAAAGATGCAATAAAAATGTATGAGCATGAGAAAGCAACAATTTGTTTGGTTGATTGAAGTTGAAGTGTAGGAAGAAAAGGAGTCTTGAATATGGCAGCGTTGTAAGCCATAAGGAAGACCAACTTCCTGCTGAGCCAAACCGTTATGGGAAGGAAAGCCCCATAATTATGAATCTGGTTCCTGTGCGAAACAAATATGAGAACAGAATGTGGAATTGGAAATCTGCGAATGACAAATTTACAAGAAAATTTTTGAATTTAAAATTTATGATGTCTCATGAATTTCCATATACCTATGATACAGGTGAAAGATAAAGATATGTGAGGAGTGCAGAGACGAGAAACTGAGATCTCGAGTTCGAGGGAGAACTGTGAGAAAGAGTATAATCTGATTGCATGAAATAGAGACTAACTTGGGAGAAGGAGACTAACCTTCGTCCCTATCTATGATTGAGTCGAGAGAAGGAGAGTAACCTTCATCCCTAACTATTTATGTGCCAGGAGAAGGAGAGTAACCTTTGTCCCTAACTTTAGCTGAGTCGTAAGGCTGTCAAGCTGTAAAAGCATGAAAAATCGCTACTACTGAGCCATGAGAACAATGTGGTACGCCATGATCACCTAGAATATATTGTGTTGAGGTAACACAAGCCGGAGGGACGCCTCGACAGAGAAAGTCTGAGGGACGCCTCGACTGTAAGACTCGATAGAGTCTCTGGAATTATTTATGTGTGAGAAAAACTTGGGAAGGCAAGATGGATCACCCGAGGGACTGTATAATAGAGAAGGGGGTGCCTGAGCCTGGGCCTGGAGGGTGAGTGACTCCCAAGGTTTGTACTCGACAAATTAGTGTTGCAGAAGATTGTGTATCAAACTGTGATCCACAGAGTCGGGGCTTCACTATATAGAGATAAGAAATCCATTTGTCCCACTCTACCGTTATGGGTCAGATCATACTCCTTCGGGAGCATTAAACAAGCTCAAGTTGAAGTAGACACGTTGCTATCATTCTGCTTCGAGGAAGAAAGGTTTTGAAGACATGACCCAAAGTAAGTGATCAAAGAACATTGCAACAAGTACAAACATAGTTGTGAATACACTTCAACTACCAGGGAAGAAGAAGAGGTCCATTGTGGCATCCGAACATATGAAGAAGTAATCACCAAGAGCAAGGGAAAACCTTTAGGCAGGATATTTGATGAAGAAAAAGCCTAAGAAGAGGCTTGAAAGAGAGATGAAGAAGAGGTAGCAGTGAGATTGGTAGCCACGCATTCAGAATCCACAAAAAGAGAGGAAGCATTGACAGACAAGAAATGAAGGAAGAAAGAGAAAGTCCACAACAAGAAAGGGGATGTCCCCAAGAAGAAACGAAATATAGAAGAATGTAAGGCAAAAGAATAAGTCAATGTTGTAGCAGCAGTGACGACTGCAGAAGCAGAGGTGAAAGCAACAACAACCAAGGTAGAAGGAAGAGTAGTAGCAGAGAAAAGGACAACAAATGAAGTTGCAACTAAAGTAGTTGAAGAAGAACAGAGAAAAAAGGATGAGGAAGCACTAAACAATGATGCTTCTCCTATGGACACCGACATCCCAAAGAAATCAACAGGAGTTCATCTCACTAGTGGTCACCTTCAAGTTAGTGAGATGGGGTTGGGGCTTCACACTCCTTACAAGCCCAACAAGGTGGGGAACTTGAAAAAGTTCAGATTTGATAAAGCCACCAATGGAATTGTGCAACAATAGACCAAGAAGGTCCCAATTACCAAAGGAAATCCATTGTCATTCGTCACAGAGACTATGGTAACAGAGGATGTTAGCAAAGACCCACTTTCCATAGCATCCATCGACACTGCCTTCACCGTAGCCACAGAACAAAACATCAAGAATTTGTTCCACCAAAATGAGGAAAAGGATGTTAAGATTAGAGAGTTGGAAGAACAACTCAGACATGCGAAGAAAGATGAAGGGGGTCTAAGAGAATTCAATGCATGTGTTGAGAAGTTCAAGGCAGATCTTGAGGAGACTAGTACATATATGTATGCCCATATTCATTTCTTCCAACAACTGGCAGCACACATAATGGACCAAAATAGTCTCATTCAGACCAAGAATGTCTAGTTAGTTTCCATCCAAGAAGGATTAAATGATATGCAATGATGGATCGCAGAGAACCTAGATTCTCAGGCCAAGTTTCCTCGCTCTTCAAAAGGAGAAAGGAGGATCAATTACGTTTCCCTCGACCATTTCAATAGGCTGGTAAAAAGGTAGAAAAGGAAACAAAGAAGTCATTGGCCCTTTGTGCACAACTCCACAAGGTTGCACAAGTTTTGATGCACACATCTTCCTCCCATTAAAGAAATTGAGAAAACCAAGATGGAGGAGTTTTTTGAAGAAATCCAGTAGAACATGAACAAAAGATAAGAAGATGCTCAAGCAGCCACTAAGGTGACAATGGAATTAATGGAGGAGCAACTCATTCGACTGGCCAAGACTTGAATGATGATCCAAGTTTTCATGGGCAATCTGACATGAGACATGAAAACCCTTACACAAAGTTCAAGATCACACGTAACTACTCTAGAAGAACTTTTGTATCTCATAATCATATCAATTAAAGGCTAGCATGCAGTTTAGGCAGCATGTGCAAGGGATAAAGACACTTGAATAAGATGAAAGAGCAAATTTGAATTTGCTCCCAACTACCCTCTATTTTGTCTTTTTTCCAATTGCCCTCAACTTCGTCCTATTCTAACACTTATCAACAACAATTGAGAAGATATTATCAATAGTTACTCAAACTACTATAAGTAGAGGAAGGGGCCCATTTTCCAGGGGCTCTTCAAGCATTGTACATTTACAAACTATTTTGAGAATTAATATTGAGAAGTCCTTAGGGCCATTTTATTAGAGAGAATAACTCTTGTAGATGGTAGTTGTTGTAAACTAATTTTTAGCAATTTGTGTATTATTTATATGTGTTGTAAGAATGTCCTTTTGCTTATAGACTATTCTTATGCAAATTGAAATCACCATTGCAGCTTTGTTTATTCTTTCTTATGTTTTGTCCTTAGATGATGAGTTTCTTATGTATGTAATTTCATGACTTAGACTAATCTGGTTATGTTATCTACATGCATGTGTTGTCCAACCTCGTTGCTTCTTAACAACTATGTAGAAGAAATTATTTACAGGGATTAGTTTCATTTACAGTTGCTCATTTGGTTACCTTAGATGCTCCTAGCTAGGATAGGGTGGATTAGATTTTATTTATGTACTTAGTTAGATTGCATTTGCATTTCCATAGCATTCAGAACCATCCAATCACCCGTCAAACCCAGTAATGCTGGTTGGGCCAAAATCCGAATGGGTCTCCTAAACCAAACTGTGAATAGTCTAATCGGGATCATGCATTGGGGAGTGCCCCTTATTGTTGAAGGACAATTGTGTTGCATCAACATGTACATAAACCCCCCAACACCTCATACATATTCGACACCATATATGCATTTGTTTTTAACACCTATACAACCAACAAGTGTTATTCTTGTGTCCTCATAATAATCCACACAGTCCTAGCCTATCATAACCAAATTTGAAAAAGGAGTTGGGGCTAGGGGAAAAACTAAGAAGATTTGGGGGAGAGATACCTGGACAAGCTATGGCCACTTCAACCACTTCACCTAGAGTCATTCCTCCTCATGATTTATGTGACCTCACTGACCACACAACAAATAATTGTCCATCACTCCTAGAGTTATGAGACTTGTTTAATTTTGATGATTTAGAACCTTAAAAATTGATCCACTCCACTCGTGGAGGTTTCAATTCCTAAATCATCTACAAACTACATCAAATCCTTACGTACCAATTTTCCTCGTGCCTTGAGTGATACATATGGTCATTATTCTCAGTATTGTTCAAAGTTACCCTTATTTTGGGATGCTCTCTCCATCATCTGTCATCTCAATTCCTCATCTGAAGATGCATGTTCACATTTTGTGGCTGATGTTTCCCTTCGACATCATAAGTCTTTTCAAGAAGGAAAGTTGATTATTGAAATAGGATGTCCTTCTAAGAAACCTAATGAGAATATTGTGCATATTTATTACATTTCAACTTCTCTAGGTTCTTTAACTTATGAAAACTCTTCATTTTCATCAAATGTTCATCGAACCACCCCTTCCATGCCCATTATTCTTTTGATCTCATCACTAATTAAGCCTTCATCCACTTGCACCATGTCTTCATTCGTAGGAGAGTCATATGTGAGGCATACTTCTCATTCCTTTGGTGTTGATATAAGGTCCAATACCTCTATTGCAACATCTTATACTTCCACAATGGTGTTACTCGACTATGTGGGCTCTAGTGCCTTTGTATTTCACTTAGATGAAGAGATTATAGAATCCCTTACAACACCTAACTATTCATGGGATGATATGCATCATCGATCCTATTTATTAGCTCAAGATGTGTTTACTCCCCATAATCCCTTTGACCAATATGTTGTTGAAACGGAGGACTTTCTACCCCTTGGAAAAGTTGATTCGTTTAAGAATCCCATCCCTACACCTGATGCATTTGAGGAAGGTAATATGGCCAATATTTTTCCCACCATCAAGGTGGATATTTTTGTTACACATGGTGTCATGGAAAAAATTGTTCCCTTGAAAAAGTTATATCTTATAAAGCCCTTTTCCAAGAATTTTGTGATGTCTTCTTGTGGTATTACTTAGAGATGCTTGGAATTTATCCCGCCATTGTTGAACATTACAATGATACATGGCTAGATGCCATTCTCATTTGAAGGAAATAAAGGCCTATTCACTCTGCTAAGGATCCAACCATTAAAGCAAAGATAAACAATCTTCACTAGGTTGGGTTCGTATATCCAATTGCATACACTGCATGGTTTTCTAACTTGATCCTCATCATTGAGAAACAAAGCACCATCTGTGTTTTATTGATTCCCTTGATTTGAATTGGGCTTATCATGTAGACAATTACCCAATACCATTCATTGACCAGACTATCGATAGTTGCGCTGGACATGAGGTCCTTTCCTTTATGGATAGATTCTCATGTTACAATTGGATTCAGATTCACCCTTAGGATCAACATAAGACCACCTTCATTATCCCTTGGGGGACCTTTGCTTATAGTCTTATGCCCTTCAGATTAAAAAATGCTAGAATTACTTTTCCATGGGCCATGTCATATTACTTTTATGACTTGGTTCACATCATTTTAGCTTATTTTGATGCTATTGTTGCTCATTTGAAGAAAATATCACAACATTTAGAAGACCTTCATGTTATTTTCCTTTGGTGTAGAAAGTACAACATTCACTTGAAGCCTCTCAAGTGCATATTTTGCATGCTAGTCAGTCTATCATTGGGATTCATAGTTTCCAAGGTGAGTATCATGTTGACCCCTTGAAAGTTTAGGCCATTACTCAGCCCCCTCCACCTTCCACAATGTACAAATTATAGATCCTTCAAGGTAAATCTAATTTCTTGTGGAGGTTCATTTCTGATTATGCCACTTCTACTCATGGGTTCTTATGGGGCCTACCATCCGACATACCCTTTGTATGGGATGACCAAGCTAAACAATCCTTTGATGTGTAGAAGTGTGCCCTCAGTTCAACACCTTTGATTAGTCCCCTTGATTTCAAAAATGATCCTCTATATTTCAACTTCACCCTTTGAGGTAGCGAAAGTCTTAGTTTAAGATGGGGAGGACAGCTGTGAGCATGTCATTTATTACGTTAGTAAGAGCCTAGCCAGACTATCTGTGTCCTATAACCATGATTAAAATTTAGACTCAATTTTATGTTAAGAATCTACATCATTATATCATGATGCACAAGACAAAGGCTTTGATGAATTCTGATTCCATGTTTTTTTTTTCAAGGATGGTTAGATTTGTATTAAAAAAACATTGTTGTCAAAAGAAGTAGTAGGAGATTACAAAGGTTCAATAAAGTTTTAATATAAAAAAGAAAGACAAAAATAACTTCCTACCATAAGAGGATAGGATCAAGCTTCAAGAATTTTCCTCTTATGATATGCCTACTGGTATAAATCCTAAAAAAGGAACCTTGTACAAATTGAAAATTGCATTGCATAGAAAATATGAGGAAGCTATAGCTTTAACTCTATGTCTATTGGTCCCTAAGTGTTGATATCCTAAATTTGATTCCATGGTTCTTGTTGGACAATGACTAAGGTTGTTGTATTGTTGGATCTTGATGAACTATGATTGATTTTTCCTACCAATCAATGCCAAGGAATATGATTTATTGTTGCAATTTAGTCAATTCTTCACCTTGACGTGCCAATATCTAGAAAATAAGTTGCATATCCTAGTCTTTTGTGTCATTGACTTTTGCTTGAGAGTCTTTGAGGGAGATATCTTGCTTTTCTAGTTGAATCATTTTTTTATTGAGAGAGGGAGTGTTGAGTTGATCCATTGATATGTTTCCAAGAGAACCCCTGAGCCACATGGGAATGCAGTGCAGGGTGGACATGGTGTAGACAAAAATAGCATGAAGATTGAGAAACATAGTGAATAACAGAGGGTTTGGAGTGCTAATACCCAAATTTTTGCTAGAGTGCCTAGGAAATCGATAACAAAAGGAAAATATATCTAGACTACTATTTGTAGAAGGTTGCAAAGCCAAAGAACTCACCTTGGAGAGGAAGGATCTTCCAAGAAGGTGTTGAAAATAACAATGATCGCCTATTGAGGAGAGGAAAATATGGAAATGGGGAAGTCTGGAGCCCACAAAGGAAAAAACATGAGCCCACTTTCCACCACCATGAAAAGCTCCAATCTGGCGTGAAAGACAACAGGGGAAAAAGACCAAGGCATGATCTAAATCCATATCCATCCATAAAAACCAATGACAAGACCACATGTCCACACGGGGAAGGAAAATCCCACATCTATCGATAATGACAAAAGAGGAGGGTTGAAAGCAAGGATGAGGGGAAATATTGGATTGAAGGGAGCTCAGACGCATGGGAAATAAAGGAAGGGAGATCGAGGGAGCACTTGTCAATTTGTGGTGGAAGAAAAGGACACGAGTCATAATTAAATTCAATAAAAAGAGGGGTTTGGGAAAAAAATCATTTTCATATAGTTTTGATAGGAGCATAAAAAAGGTAAGAGAATAGAAACAATATCTTAGGGGGGATAAACCAAGGTCTCTTCGAGATCGGAACACATAATTCCTAGCCTAAGGAGGGAGTATTTATTTGCTAGTTCATCAACTCTTTTATTATTTTCTCTTAGAATATGATAGAAGTGGATTTCATCAAAGTTTTCTAGCTCTTGAAGAATGCACAAATGTGTTAGATTGTCCTTTCTTATTGCTTTGTTGGAGTGATCCCTGATGGTTTTGATGACTATCTCAGAGTCTCCCAAAACTACCAAGGGCTTGATTTGTTTCAATCTATCTAGTCGAAAACCCATGAACAAAGCAAGAGACTCAGCTTGATTGTTTGTGACATGACCTAATCCACATGAGAATGAAAGTTTTTCAAATCCATCGGGGTCTAATATGACCCCCCTCCCTCCTCACAACTGCCTCTCCGAAATTCCAACTCCATGTTGTTCTTGAGTTGGTAAGTTATCAATGGTAAATTGGTTCATTGGATCATAATCCTCCAAGAGTTTGACTTAGAATTCACTACCCCAATGAGTAAGAAAGCCTTAACCCTTGTTGAGTTCATTTCCATTCTCCCAATTGGTGGGTTCGACCCTCCTTTGAATGATGACCTTCTTAATAAACATGTGTTCATCTTTTCCATTGAAGATCCTTAGTATGGCAACATTCTATTATATTTTCATAACCAAAATTTTGGTAATCACCTCTCTTGTGATGATCGATGACATATTCATTTTTATTTCATACACACCTTTACGTTGTGGTCTCAATCATGTGCATGAATTCACCATGTAAGCTCTTGTCTATCTATGGTAAACTTCTCAGACTGACATATAGAATACCATCTCCCCTCTAAGTATGTTGCATTTGTCTATCCTCTCCCCATAAATTTTCCTTTAGAC
>ML785437.1:0-30725 GCA_009831015.1 Picea engelmannii
CTCTTGCAAATATATAGTTTTCTTGTTGCTTTGTTCCAGGCAGGTACACTTCTGGCATATTATCTCTTTATTGGTTATTTATTTCTGATCGGTGGTGACTTGTGAGAGGGGACCTTTACCTAGCTATTTTCACTTTGCCTTCTCAAAACCCAAGGTCACCGAGGACTCTCCTACCACCCTAAATAGAAAGAGACATCCTATTAAAGTGACAGTGATAGGATTAGTCTCCAGTTACGCCAATTTGCTCTTCTTTAACCTTTCCTACTATCAAATTATAAATTGTGCGATAATAATTTTATAACCTAATTGGAAAGATGATTGAAATCAAATATAAAAAAGTTAATATCAAATAAAAATGAAAGAGGATGGAAAGAGGAATGACAAATGAGACTTGTCACATTCTTATTAAGAATTTGAAGCAACATAATTATGATTGCAGTTTTTTCTTAGTTACTGCTAATGAGAAAGTGAGTGTTAAAACATTTGATATGTTAGTTTGAAACTCAACTCTTGAAGACCAACAACACATCAATTGTACATGCCATTAATTTTTTAGGCAAGCCCCTATATAAATTGTGCATTTTCTTTCAAAGCTTAGTTAAGACCTTTCAAATCATGTATTTTATCTTGAAGCTCAATTTAATACCTTTCAGAACCATCCATTTTTTATGCAGATGTAATACCTTTTAGAACCATCCATTCGTTATGCTAATGTAAGACCTTTCAGGATTTTCATTTGTTTCCCTAAAGGCAATGGTTGTGGATATTTTTGAATATGTATTTCAAAAAAGAGATGCTCATTGCAAAGTCCTGAAAAATAGAACCTAAAATTGACACCCATCATTTATTTCACTTGAAGGCCAGGCTTTGGTGCTTCTAAGTAATGTACGTTGTTGGTAGACTATTATTTATGGGTATTCTTGTATAAATTTGAAAAGAAAAATACCTTTTATTAAAAAAAAATCAAGGCCCCCCTAGGACATTCCAATGTCCCCTTCAAGAGGATATGCCCCAGGACACCTCTTTTCCCTATGGAAACCCAAGGAAAATTTAGTACAGAATGGTGATATTGTGGTGGTGTATGATACAAAAGCGAGAGGAAATGATGCTGATGAGTGAGGGTGGGATATGGAATATTTGGAGCTACCTGCAGATGTCACAGCTAGAAATGTTGCAGGAACAACTCATAGTGTCTCTTGTTACACCATCACCAGGTATGTCAGTAAGTCAAATCTCGATATGGAAATATTATCTTGTAGGTTATCAAGCAGTTTTTGGTAACAGTAATATAGCCATGTGATTCTTAAATCGACAACTCAGTTTTCTAGAGTGATACTGCTAGTCCAAATGTCATAGGTCCATCAGCTTTGGTATTTAGGCTTTCTTTATTAGATGAGAAACTTAGACTATCTTACAAAGCCACAACAAATGGGAATTTTAGTGAATCATTGAGATGCAGGTCAAGAGAAAGGAAGTTAAGGGTGATATTGTTCAACAGCAAGAGCTTGCAGCCTATTTTAATCATTGCAACCTTCAAAAAGTCCATTTGAGGTTGGATTTGTTGAATACAATGGGTGTTTGTTACAAGGGCGGAAACTTCGATACAACCGCTAACTTTTCTTGGTGACTGTTGGAAAGTGAAACCCTTATAAACCATGCAAAAAAGGCTTAACAAGCTCTGCAGGCATGTGAGAGGAAGTTGTAGAATGTTAAAAAAAAATGAATTATGACTTTAGAAAGACTTTTGTTGGTGGTGAAGCAACTTATACACCTATGTACTGTGGTCAAAATAATTTTCACTTTCAATATTGTACAGCATGCTTTACTCCAATCATATCAGGAAATATTTTCCCTATATGTGAGCTTGCAGTTGTGGGTTCCTATGTTTCTAGGTTACTTTGCCTAACTGATCAGATAAGGTGATGTCGACATTAGACACATCTTGAATATGCATTTTTATTTCAAGAAGTTTCATTTCCCACACATATGTCTAAATTGATGTTGTACACTCTACCTTTAAGAACCATGTTGAAATATATAGCAGGATAATCTCTAACAAGTCTTGGACAAACTTGAGAGGCTCTTAAGAGATTGGAATAAATAATTTAGTGACACAAAAATGACAGTAGAAGTAAATTTTTCCATGTTTAAAAAAAATTGACATAACCAAAGACATATTTCATGGAAAAGAAGTAGAAAGACATCAACAAATTCTAGAAAGCACCTATCAGATGGTAAATAATAATTTCACTCAAGATTCTAATGCATTATTGAATGCATTGAAAACTCTCTATTTTAGAAACATACTAGATCAAGTGTGTGGGATTCATCTTCAAACAAATCAATTGATGTTTGTAGGCTTGTAGGATGGCATCCCTACCCACAGGGGCCTATGGGCATAGATGGAATCCTACATGCATCTAGGATGCCTATAGGATTCCATATCTGCCCACAAGCCCATGTTGGTAAGGATGCATGCATGTAGGATGCCATCTCTACCCATAAGCCCCTATGGGCAAGGATGCCTTCCTACAAGTCTGTAGGATGCATTTAGGATGGCATCTCTACCCACGGTCCCATTTGGAAAGAGATGCCATCCTATAGGGGCCTCTATGGGATATATTTAAGTAGGACCATATGTAAGAAACTCATCTTTAAGGGGGTCAAGATCCAAGTGCAATCCAAGCGTAATACAAAATTTTGAGGCCATTGAATCCATATGTGTGACAATAATCAGTTATCCAATCAATGATGCTACAAAGAGGATCGGTAAAAGAGTCAACATTGTCACCCAAGGTTGATCTAAGACTCATGTAAACCCAAACATGTCATTGTTAGGGAAGATTACGTAAGCTTCTCCCAGTGTCCATGATTTTGATGTGGCTGGAAAAAATGAATATATAAATGATGTCATTGAATTAATATAGTGATCATGTCCTAGAGCCTATAACTATAGTGATTAATATAGTTATTGGTTTTAGAATTTTTTATGGATTTGGGGTGATGAGATATATTATATGAGAATTTGTAGTCTATTAGCTTAAGATTTAGGAATTTTTGTAGAAGTGGAAGAAGGTTATGTGTTCAACTAAAAAAAAGAAAAGAAAAGTGAGAGAATTCAGTATCTATGCAATCACTAGAGGACACAAAGTGTAGGATGTAATGTTGGACTTGGGAAGACAATAGGGCAAGTCAATATATAGTTCTTGAGATGACTATGGATGTGATGTACATGTCCCTCCAAGGCCAGGTACCACGCCACCTAAAAACTTCTCTCTAATGCTTTGATACCATTTTGTAATGTCTCTGGCCACCCAGGCTAGACCATGCTACCAAAACTCTGCTCTGTTCAAGATTTGAAACTGTTCTTTTGTAAATTCCATCCTTAGAGGCCTATTGGAGTATGCCTCAATTAAACATTGCGGAAGACATAATACATATAAATTTAATATATGATTTAAATTATGCTATCACACTGCATAATGAAGAATAAACAGTAAAAGCATGCATGCAGTATTCACAGGAAAAACCCATAAACATAACAGCATATATAAATACACAACATGTAACCAAACATGGAAATGGTACTTATATTTTTATAAGAAGACCATCGACTGTGTGCAGACATTCCACGAACCTCCCAGTCTTAGACCATGCTACTCCAAGCTATCAAAAATGGGTCACCCCCGAGCTGGGACTAAACTCCACCGAGGGCAAAGGAAATCCTAGGCTAGGCTGAGACTATGGAAAGTTGCACAATGAAATAGGAAGGATTCCCTCCAAGGATCCTACTTATTCCCACCACTCATAGACTCTCATTCCCCACATGATTGTCTCGCCTTGGGAATATACACCTTCACTTTTCCACAGTCCATCGGCTACTCCACTTCCCTTCCAGGGCTTCAGCAACAAGCCAGATTAGGAATTCTCGTAGCTCTGTAGCTGTTGCTAGAATCCCTCCAGGAGAAATCACTTCACCATTAACCTCTCTCACCTAGAGAGAGTTGCTCACTGTCCTGACAACCTACTTCTTCAACCCACGGGTCTGAAAAACCACCTCTTTAACCATAGGCCTTACAACCTACTTTTTATGTCTAGCACTTAAATCAACTAGGTAACCACGGTAGAAAAAAAAAGTAAGGTAAAGGATGGCTCAACAATTACATATGTTCACAATGGAAGAGGGTTCAACAATGGCATAAATGGTTGAATACGTCCTGCTCAGTGTGTGATTGAATGGGACAATGGATGGCCAAAATCGAGAGTGAACTCGTGAGGAAAGATGGCAAGAATGATCAGAATGGTGAGAGAAAACCCCCACAACGATGGAATTTCCCACATAAATTTACATGCGTCATGAATGACACTTGGCTCTCTAGGAGCTTGTTCCTCTCCACTTAGAGTTTGTTCCTCTTCCCCCAAAGTAACTTAGGATAACTGGGTTTATTTCCCCAAACTTTAGTAATTTAGGAAATACATTATAATATTCCTTTGGAGATAGGCCATCAAGATTAACCTCCTTCCCTAGCCTCTTAGACCCTTCCCTTTCCCTTCCTAGTAGAGATTAGTCCCCCATCATTGTTTATCATGCTCAGTCTAGACACAATGATGTATTATATTAATGATATGAGTGTTACATACACAAAAATATACTCGTTGTCCTTTGCATCTAAGCTCATTGGCCTAATCATCTCATAATCCTCGTAGCTTATAATTACTTGGCTCACCAACCTATCAGATAGGTTTTCAATACACAATTACAACCGAGGCTCGGCCTTGGGATATTACAATCCCCTCCCCTTATTTATGCATTGTCCTGAGTGCATTATATACCATGTATAATTCAAAATTCTTCAAAAAGCTCCAAGCTTTTGTTATTGGAAACTTGTTATTCACCTGGTGTTCTTCTTTCAAGCACCTATTTTGGTATTCATAGTATAGTTGGAAGTCATTTTCTCTACTCCATAGAGCTGCTTCATGAAAGAATTCAGCTCACTGTTCCATTTGACACACCCTCCTTATGGTAGCTACTATGCCATAAGCATTCCTGAGTTGCCTCTTCCTTGTTTCACTCACCCTTCCAGGCTCAGGAATCCTTTCACTACTACATAGTCCATCAGCGATCCATATTTCCAAGGATTTCATACACAACGAGAGCATCAACCCATTACCAAAACCTCTCATCAAGGTTTTCCATTAAAGGGATTCAGTGTCTCCAACAATAGTTGTTCTTCCAACATTCCAACTTTGACCAATATTGTCTCATCTGCATCACACACATGCAGTTATCATGAGAGAACATAAAATAATTCATCTAGAACTCAAACTTATTTCATAAGAAATTCAACTTTTCTCAAAATATGAAATTATATTTCATAATTTTTCACTATTGCAATAATAGGATGCAGTCTTCCTTCTGGCTTTCAGCAAGCACCCTATTGAATACCATTTTTCTTGCAATGCTTCTATCTTGCATTTAGCCAAAAAAATGTCAATATTTCCTGTACATCATACTTTTATTGCAATATGTACAAAAACCTTATAACATGATCTTAGAATTTTCTACATTGATCAATTCAATCACAACTACAAAACAATTTATTAGATAAAATGAATTATCATTCTATGCATATGCTTGTTCATAATTAATATCAGTAAGTTCATTACCTTTTTTTTTCAACAGAAAATTTTATGTAGTCAATGCTCATGTAACTACTTGACTTGCAACTTTCATGTTGCAATGTCTAACAACTCCTGAAATGTTCTCAACTCCACGAGTTAGCAACACTTCAGTCGTTAGTATAATTATTTCCATGCAATAATATATATGCATGCACTCAAAAAACGCATTCAACAAATTCATTTAAGTATACAATTCTACCATGCCTAAGCGCAACTCTGCCACTTACTATGCATGGGTGCAACTCTCAATGTGTATCTATTCAATGCACCTTTGCATTGATTTTTAGAATGATCCTTATC
Organism: Picea engelmannii; assembly: GCA_009831015.1. Taxonomy (NCBI): domain Eukaryota; kingdom Viridiplantae; phylum Streptophyta; class Pinopsida; order Pinales; family Pinaceae; genus Picea; species Picea engelmannii. Next base: position 5,983 of record ML785437.1, read on the forward strand.
TAAGTCATGTATCTCACTATCCATAAATTGGAAATCTGGCCAATGTCTTGACACCTTCTCGACACACTTCCCATTGTCTTCTCGATTATTAGGATGCCTTCCTTTCCGACCTGAACACTACACCAAGAATATAATTATGCGGTGTGCATTAGTGTTACCAAAAAGGTTGCAGTCCGAGTATTATTTAAAGATAGGAAGCTTTTGAGTATTTGTGTGGTATATAACCTTTCCATATCCATACCTTGCCATATCCAACCATGTCCTGGTCTCATGCATGACCATTTTTCATGGCATCATTCCTATAACAAGTTCTTATCTTTTTATTTCTTTGGTTTTACCCCATAACAAAAATATCATGACATGTTACTATGTCAGTCTGTGCATTCTAAAGATAAAATATTTGATATCTATAGCATGCCTCTAGCCTTTACCACACCTAGTGATATCTTATTCATGTTAATGCATTTAAATAATACCATATTATGTATTACAAAATTCTATTTGGGGAAATTCTCACCTAAATTCCCCTTTGAAAATTATTTAACATAATTTCCCAAGAAATACTTACCTACCTAGCTACCATTAAATAAACTTTATGTTACCTAGTTAGCTAATGATAGTAGAAGATTTCAAGCCTCTTTATCAGGCTTATAACCAACACTTTAGTTTTATGTTGCTTCCTTACGTATGCAACAACATTATCAACAACACTTGCAACATGCAAGCATTTTCTCTTTAGGGTTGTCCCAACAAGCCATAACATAATTGTTGTTATAGTAATTGCAACAACTTGTTTCTCCTTGTATCACCTTTCCTTGTTGAACCCAAAAGTCTTCAATTCTTCTTGGATTCCTAAATCTTCTTGTGCTCTCGTTGTAATCACCATGCGTGATTATTTTTTACCTGAGCACTTTCTAGCCAAATTACTCTTGGTTTCCTTTCCTTTTCCAGCTTAATACTAAGTTGATATTAACCTTCAACTTTTATTTATTTTGTGGATCTATCTATCCCAACTCATACTTGGACGAATTACAATTCCAAAACATGTTGTTTTATAGACCTTGGATTCTTCAACATCCATTTACTTTTCAACTGAACTACTTCAGCCCTTTCTTGACTGACTACCTTAGTACTTGAGGTTTCTTGTACCCTTCTCTTCTCTTTTCCCACTAGTCCTAAACTTAACTTGCATAGCCAATCTCTAGCATACTGTAAGGATGCACATATTCCCCCTTTGTTAGCTGCATATAATTATTTGACATCCATTTTGAAACATTTCTTCTGTTGCCTTGCTGAAATTTCTTTGATAGCTCCAACCCTGGGAATTCCTTGGATTGTCCTCAAATTTCCTTCTTCGTCCAGGCAAGTGAATGCCTTGTTATGATAGTATAATATAGCACGATGTTGTTCCAACCAATACATACTGATTAATCAGTCATATGAACCCAACAACAATATGTTCAAGTCTTCCTTGGTACTCAACCCATTCATGTCCATTGGACATGACTTAACCAACTCAACAACTTTTCCTTTGGCTCCTGTAGCCAACTGTACCAACAAAGATTTCCCATGTTTTCTTCTTGGAAATATAAATCATTCCACTACCTTGGGATCTATATAAATATGACCATCTCCTTAATCAATTAAAATAGTAAAGGCATGGTTATTGATCATACCTTCTACTTCAATCATGTGTGATTGAAACTCTGCTTGCGTGTTGTCCAGGGATGCATACATCCTAGTTACACTTCTTCCCATGTCCTCCATTGTTTCAGCTTGATGTACATTTTGGAAAACTCTCACTTTGTCACTTTTGTGAGGACATTCTATATACATAATATCTCCTTTACAACCCTAACATTGAATAGGTGGCTTGTTTCCCTTCTTCCTTTGTTCCATCTTGAACTTCTTTTTGTCCTACCAAGACTTATGGAAAGTAGGCTTTCCTTTTTCTTTTCTTTTTTGATCATATAAGCACTTAGCTCGCCTTATGGTTTCCTCCAAAATTTTAGAATCATTATACTGAATTTTATCATTGATCAAAGATGTTAGCCCACTCAGGTATCTCTAGATCTTAACTGTCTCATCCTTGATGAAGGAGACATACTTCAATAGTTCTACAAAATATATCCTTTTGAATCATCCACCCATACCTCTTATGCTTCCTGGTAGGGGATGAACTTGAGTTTCTATGTGCTCCCCTTTTGGAATGCCTTTGAGAGTGTTGGCAGTGTCTGCTAACACTCCTTGATTTTCTTTTCTCATTGGGGGACCTATGGCTTCCTGATTTGTTGGAGCCACTCCCATTATCCAATTTCTTTTCAATTCTATTTAGGCTCTTTATTAGCTTCATGCTGAAGTCTTCCAGCTACTCCTTGGCATTCATAAGCCTTACATTATCATCCCTGTGACTTTAGACCTTTGTCTACAACTTTCTGATGGTATCAACCAAATTTATGTCTTCATCCTTTCCTTCTCCATGCCCATTGAATATTGTTTCTTCAACTCCCAAATGGACATCCATTATTCTAATCACATCTTCCTGATTATAAGTCACTTGTGCATCTTCCATCCCTCTGTACTATGTGATAACTCTGTTCTTTTCTGACAGTTGTTAACTCCTCCGAAAATGTGCAACCAACATAACTTTTTCAGGCTAACTTCTCTCAAATAATTTTCGTCAAACATGAACCATTCTAATTCATTAAAATATTAGCCTTCTTTCTGATGTTTTCCTGAGAAATTGACTATCTAGAGCCAATTTATGGGTGAAAAATTATCTTCTACTATTCAAGACCTTTCCAATGTCTACTTCCATTCTTAATTCGAAGTTTTGAGCAAGAAGTTATGGCTACTTGAACAATTTGTCCCTTTCCTACTCTTTAAAAAAAAAATCGAGCGCTAGCCCCTTTCCTTCGGCCCCCAAATTCATGTGACCGGGGATTGAGACCAAGCGCTAATCATTAGGCACTTATCCTTTTGCTTTGGGGATCCAGAAATTTGGGGCTTCGAAGGATCTGCACCCATTAGCATACATTTTCCCTGAACGTTGATTCTCTAAATACTTGGAGGACATACCGATCAACAGTCCTTATTCCTTGTCTATATCTATGGTGGATAGGAGCTCTGGGAATCTGGGCTTTAGCAGTTTCCAAAGTACGTCACAACAAAACTCTAGGCTTCAGCAGTTTCCAAAAAACTTCACTACCAATCTCCCAAAGTGGATACCCATTGGATATCCCCTCTCTTGCCTCCACATGTCATCTATGATAAATGGTCACAATGGAATCTGGCTTTCAGGCCTCCAGAAGTCCTCGACCACAACAATTCTGCAACGCAACTCCCTGAAGTACCCTTCCTCCGAACTATAGAATCTGGCACCACGTGTCCTCTATGATCAACGGTCACGATGGACTCTAGCCTTTAGGCCTTTGAAAGTCTTCGATCGCAACTTCTTAAGCCTTGAATTCTCCAGACCATGGGATCTACCATCATGTGTCCCCTCCCAATGAACAACGAGGATTTACTCCGCTCTTCGGAGCTTAAGGGTTTTCACTTCTCTCAACTTTCATTCCTTCTTAACACCAAAGTGGAAAACCCCTGGGATCCAATTAGTACTACACAATTGGGTATTACGTGGAAGAATGACACATGTCAAGTTCTAACTGCCAAATCAGCCTTTCAAAATCACAAAACACACTAACACGTGGCATGCATATTTTTTGTCCATGTCACCCCAGGTGACATCACTGCCATGTCACTTCAGAACTTCGGAGGTATGGAAGTTGTTCCAACAAATTTTCCCCAAACACCAAACTCTCAAACTGCTTAACCTCTCGGGGCCCACGTAGTACGACTGTCACCAATCAAAGTGGTGACACGTGGCCCCATCATCGAGTGACACGTGTCAAGTTCCATTTGGTCCTAAGAGCCTATCAAAAGTATGGAAATGAGCGACACGTGGCAAACTTAGGTAGTTCCATGTCACCCTAGGTGACATCATCTTGCCACGTCATACCCAACGCTTCAGGACTTCAAGGATTCCCTATCTTCAGCACTTTCCCAAAACCGTTGAACTATTGAGCTGGTCCACGTCACCCGATGATGTCATCATGTCACATCACTTTGGAAAATCAGGACTTCGGTGATTCTTCTTATTGATACTTTTTGTAGAACTGTATCATCGAATAGGTCCACGTCATCTCTGATGTTTCGGGACTTCAACAATTCGGTATATCTCTTCTCATATTTTCAATTACAAAATTCTTGAACTGTCGATTGTCCACAGTTGCTTTTCGTAGTTTCGAGACTTTAGAGATTCTCTGTTATAGCTTTAAAAAAAACATAGGGGAGAAGTCTGAAGGACTTATGTGCTTAACCTCTATGCACCTTCTTCAGATCTAACAGTTGTGAGGGATATGTCTTCTTCCGAACAGATCCAATGACCTAAATTTAACTTTATGGCCCAATACCATGTCTATTTTGGTTTATCAAACCTCTATACCTCCTGATCTTTCCAATGCCACCCAGGAGCTCTCTCAACACCCTTTTGGCACTCTATACGTCAAAACCCTATGGAATGTTTACTTCAAATTCCACATTTGTGGCCCATCTAGGTTCAGTGTTGAAACCATGGGCTCTAATACTAATTTGTGATGTACCCGACCCTCCAAATCCATGTACCATGCCACCTAAAAACTTCTCTATAATGCTATGATACCATTTTGTAACGTCCTCGGCCACCTAGGTCGGACCACGCTACCAAAAATCTGCTCTGTTCAAGCTCTGGAACCGTTCTTTTGGAAATTCTATCCTTAGAGGCTTGTTGGACTATGCCTCAATTAAACTTCACGGAAGACATAATACATATAAATTTAATAGATGAATCACATTTTGTTATCACACATCATAATGCAAAAATAACAGTAAAAGCATGCATGCAACATTCACAGGCAAAACCCATAAACATAACAACATATATAAATACACAACATGTAACCAAACATGGAAATGGTACTTATCCTTTTATGAAAAGACCATTGAATGTGTGTAGACCTTCCAGGAACCTCCCATCCTTAGACCACGTTGCTCCAAGCTATCAGTAGTGGCTCACCCCTGAGATGAGACTAAACTCCACCCATGGAAAAGGAAATCCTAGCCTAGGTTGAGACTATGGAAAGATGCATAATGCAATAGGAAGGATTCCCTCCAAGGATCCTACTTACGCCCATCGCTCATAGACTCTCATTCCCCACATGGATGTCCCACCCAGGGAATATACACCTTCACTATTCCACAGTCCATCGGTTGCTCCACTTCCCTTCCAAGGCTTCAGCAACAGGTTGGATCAAGAATTATCAGATCTCTGTAGATGTTATTGGACTCCCTCCAGGAGAAATCACTTCCCCAACAACCTCTCTCACCTAGAGAAAGTTGCTCACAGGCCTGACAACCTGCTTCTTCAACCCATGGGTCTGACAACCCACCTCTTCAACCATAGATATGATAACCTGCTTCTATCCAACTCTTAAATCAACCAGGTAACCAAAGTAGCAAAAACAGGTAAGGCAAAGGATGAATCAACAATTACATAGGTTCCCAATGGAGAGGGTTCAACAATGGCAGAAATGGATGATTGTATCCTTCTTAGTGTGTGAGTGAATGGGACAATAGATGGACAGAATCAAGAGTGAACTCGTGAGGAAATATGGTAAGAATGATCATAATGGTGAGAGAGAACCTCCACAACGATGGAATTTCCCACATAAATCTGCATGTGTCCTGGATGACACTTGGCTCTCTAGGAGCTCATTCCTCTCCACTTGGAGTTTGTTCCTCTCACCCCAAAGGAACTTAGGATAACTGGGTTTATTTCCCCAAACTTTAGTAATTTAGGAAATACATTATAATATTCCTTTGGAGATAATCCCTCAAGCTTAACCCCCTTCCCTAGCCTCTTATCCCCTTCTCTTTCCCTTCCTAGTGGAGATTAGTCCCCCATCCTTGTTTATCATAGTCAGTCTACATGCAGCGATGTATTATGTTAATAATATGAGTGTTACATATACAAGAATAGGCTCATTGACCTTTGCATCTAATCTCATTGGCCTCATCATCTCATAAGCCTCCTAGCTTATAATAACTTGGCCCACCAGCCTATCAAATAGGTTTTCCATACACAATTACAACCAAGGCTCGGCTTTGGGATATTACAATGGACAATTGAGAGCATGGATATTTTTTATAGTGTTGGTTGTGTGCAATGGTAGTGGCACCATTGATCAAGTCTGAGAAGAAGAAATAACAAATGTAGGGTTCTTTGGATGAGGAGTAAAGGTTATAGGACCATTGGGAGCACTCTAAGTGTGGGGGTTGGAATGAGAGTTAGGGTTTTTGGAGGCTTGGAAATTAGTCCACCATTGAACTTTAAATTCAACTTCCAAGGCATGTTCCAAGTCCTAGTCAAGGGAAACACTTTATAACATGGAAACATTGAACCTAACTAAAGACAATACACTAGAATTAAATTTAACAATAAATACCTCCTCTAGATCTAAAACTTGGAGTTTAATGTGAATCCAAGTGAACACCTCAATATACTATTGTAATTTCTTTGTAGGTTCTTGACGAAGATGATACCATATGGACGGTAGATTTGTGAGGTGGCTTGGATGGTAAAAATACTATTGGAAGGTTTAAAATAATACCTCCCAAGTGGTGATACAATAAATACCTCCTCTAGATCTAGAACCTGGAGTTGAATGCAAATCCAAGTGAACAACTCAATGTACTATTGTAATGTATTCCTAGGTTCTCGACAAGGATGATACCATCTGGATAGTATATTTGTGAGGTGTCTTGGATGGTAAAAATTCTATTGGAGGGTGTCAAATAAAACCTCCCAATAGGTCCACACAATATGAAGAAATATTAAAGAACTCATGCACATAGTCAAAGGGATGGAAAGATGCATTTACATTAGTACACTCAATACACTTAATTCATAATAGAAAGATTGAAAAGAGGATGAGCTCCTTAAGTGGTAGTTGTCGAGTTGAAATTTGTTGGAAAGGTGGGTGCATCCTCCTTAAGGAGGAAACCTAGGCAATCTCTCTTGAAGTATGTTTTGGGCGTTACCTTGTTTAGGAGTGCATTCTAATGGAACATTATTCTCATTATTTTTACATCATTTTGATAATGAAAAAAGTGTGAATCTCAAATATGACTAGAGATATAAGTCAACAATATAAAATAGCAAGTCAATACAAATAGAAATATATAACTAAGAAAAGAATCAAACTTAGTACAAGAAACTTTAAAATTGGAACTCATTTTTTTCCTACCATCTGATTTATCAATATTGTTGTCAATGTTCATTGAATCAATCTCTAACTCGAGCAATAATTCTACATTTCCAAGTCCTCGGAATAGGCCTTTCTGCACATTGAACATTGGAAAACATCAATGTTAAGGGAGAACATAAAATGCCACATCAAATTACATTTAATAATCTCTAAGAACAATATCATTAAATGGATAATAGGAACACCTTAATGAGCTCCTCTTGGTTTCGAGATAATTTATTCTCGACTAAATAGGGCCAACCACGTGAAGGTGAAATCTCATNNNATACCTAATCATGCATATCAATTTAAACAAAAAATGTACAACTAATAATTTATATTAATAAATTTTGTCCTCAAAATATTTACAATCAATTCCTTTTCGGTTTCTTCCTTTTAAAAAATTCTTTAGTGGTTCATCGGTAACATCTCCTTCAACCACTTCAGATGTTGGAACCTCTTATGGTCATGTTGCATAACTATCCACCATCTCTACCATTGCACTACTTCTAGTAATACGAAGTACTGCTAGATGTTGCTTCTCTACAAGGGCATCCACTAGAATAACAGAAAGTGTTAAAAGTACATGGTGAGTTATTATTATTCATATTTGTCTTTCATTAATACAAATATCATGATTCAATTTTTTACCTAGAGGAGTATTCGACACCATTGGTTGGGTTGTCATCGGTTCCTTTCCTCTGTGAGCATCGACCTCATCTACATGCTCTACCATTGAAATAAGAAACATTATGAGTACACCATTTCCAACTAATTATTACTAGTCATCAATATATATAATTGATTTTAAATACACATATTGTGATGGGTTTTCACACCACCAGAATCATGTGGTTCCTGTCAAGTATCATTGTCAAATGAACTGGGGTTGCTTGCATGCTTAAAAAAATAGACACATTAATTGACATGATAAATCAATCATCTATATATGTACTTACAATTAATGAACAATTACAGTCTTGTCATTTTACTTACCATCTCTCCTGAAGGGTCAGTCGATTGTGTTTGCCCCAATATTTTTTGATGTTCAACCACTGCTTGAAAGTAACTTGAATTCAATCTTCATTTCTTCTTCAGTGGTCACACTATTGAATGTATCCTATACATTGCATAATACGATGAATTTTTCTTATTAGTTACAATTAAAAAAAAAATTGTATGATGATATGAATAATATGGTAAAAATATTCGGTACTTACAATTTGAGATTTTAATATTAGGTAACCACCTTGGCCAAGTTTTTGTTTCCCGTGTTTATCCATCCTTTCCTGGGTATCTTTTGACATTTCTAGGAGCCTACAAAAAGTTTCAAATATGTACTTAGACAATGCAATTTTCTTATATATATCAACTAAATAAAGTTCAACATATTCAATTCAAATTATCATTTACCTTCCAGGGCTAGGTGGTGTCTTCCCTTCATGTCTCAATGCAATCTCCTTTTCATCCTCCAATATATTCTTCCATTCCCTCTTAGGAATGGTGACAGGGCGATCATACTTAGGGTTTTTTACCAATCAACTTCTATATTGATCTTTGACATATTTCAAATATGCACCCACCTTCAATGTGATATCGTGTTTGTTGATGAATCACCAAACATGTCGACCAAATGGTTGATAAGTTTTTATTTCAATTCTTTTTTCTATGAATTCCACCGTGTGTGAATGATGGGCCAAAAAAACTATAAGGCCTTGTCATGCAAGGTCCTATAAAAAATATTATTTCCTGTAGAAAGATATAATAATTATTTTAAAATAATTTAAAAGATGCAAGTTTCAATATTTAAATAATAGGAATTAACTAGGATATTAAAACTACCTGGGACTTGTGGTGTCTTCAAGGGAACTAAGTTTTCGTCCATCAAGAGTTTGAACAATGCTATTCACATTCTTGGAACATCGTGTTGCTCCAGGATAACAGTGCATAGACTCTTCTTCATGAGATTCATTGTCTACTACACCATCATGTGCACCATGGCCTGGTGTGAATGGTGGGAGAATCTCATGGACCCCATGATCTGCAGTCGTTTGAGCCACACACACACAAAGGCAAATATCCTTGAAGGTATGTGGCTCATGTCAGGGTGTTGTGGGGTTTGTGCACCACTACTATTAGCAACGTCCCCACAACTAGGATCTTGCATCAGTTCCAAATATTTTTGTAGAAATAAATCATTTTTAGTTTATCTCAAAGAAACATATGAAACATAAATTCATAAATTAATATATGTCATAAATAATCTATTTTAAAAATGGTGCTTACCGCATATTGATATATAGTCTACTCTAACTGTCACATACTTGCTATGGTCTCCTCTGTAGGCTTACAACTAGCCCTTGAAGGAGTTCTTTGTTTTCGTTTCGTAATCCCTTTATAATTGTTTCAATTGGGTTGAGGGAATCATATATTTCATCACCCTTGGTCATTGTTCTCTGGTGTGCTCATATAGATCAAAAAATAAACAAGTTAATTGAATGATTGTCAACAATATTTCATATGAAAATCAACGCTTTACCTATTGTGAGTTGGTTGGTGCCTTCCCATGATCACCCTACCACATGTCAAATTTTGTCAAGTCTCTGGGGTAAAAGATACCACTTTTCAAGCTACAATATGAATGGCCACTCAAATATCTCATAAAGGGAGGTTGCATACAAGTTGAAAATCAATGAGTATACCTTATATATTTCCAACAGAGAAAGCATGTGAACCTCAAATTTCAGAGAAGATGAGGAGACAAGATATACAACTTTGAAAAGAAGTGTGAATATTCGCATAACCTTAATAAAATATTGTGCATTAAGCAAATAACTAGCAATTCACACATACATAACAATCAATTAATTTAGGAGAGATATGATATTCACACAATTATGCATGCTCTGGAATTTACACTGAATATACCTTTGGAAGTTGATTCACATATATGACAGTTGGATTGTAACCATCAGGCACAGGCATCACAAGGTTGTCAAATATGAGTTCAAGCAAAGGATACACTAAGACTTCTCATTGGAAAGTTGGGAGGACAATTTGAATGTATCCCTTTATATGTTGATCTGGCCCAAATGGACAATTTCCTTTATGGTTCGAGTGTAATTGGCATAACACTATTGGAATTTGGTAGATTCGAACTTCTATAATGAATCAATGGATAAATGTAAACCTACGATTAGAAATCAATGTTTCTCTGTATGTCATAATTTCATTGACACCGAAGTTGATATGATTACATAAAATTATAAAATATTAGAACCTACATAAATTTACATCAACAAACAATGCCAATCTTAAGGTGAATTGGTATTTTCTAGGATTTACACACCTTTAAGATTTCTAGAAATCATGATGCTTATCTTTCCTTTGAAACTAATTCCTTGCTTAGTTATATTTTGACGATTGTTGGCCTAGACTCTACCTTTGAGAGGAACCCTAGATCAGTGGTTTCAGAGGTTTTGAATTAGGGGAGGTTTCAAATGAGACATATTTTGGCTTTTCCTTTATCTTCAAAATTCCTCCAGTACAATCCATATTGATTATCTATGATGCCTTTGTAAAGGGTTAGAAAAAAATTACAGATTTGGGTAACATTGCTAATTTGGGGTCTCCTTCATCACTCAAGCTAGGGCCTCCTTTGTCTCATTGTTAGTCCTTTGTCACTCTTTGTCGCTCTCTGTCTCACTATGTCTCATGTTTTGACTCTTGCCGCCAGGGTCGAGCTAGGCCAGTAATAATGATTCAATGTCAGGGTCTTGCTCTTGTTCGAAGGGTTTTATTTGTCATTTTCTTTGGTTTTGCAATTTGTTGCAGGTTTTGCATTTTTGCGAGTTTTATAAAGTATGTATTATTAAAATCCCATACAATTTATATTAAGGTTGTTGGGGTTATAGGCTTTATGGGTAAAGGGTTAGGTGTTAACAATTATGGGGGTTAATTAGGTGTAAGGACTTAATGGACTTAGGAGTTACCAAGGTTAGGGATCAAGTGTTATAGATATAAGTGGTTAGGATAATATGGTTTTGTAGGTTAGTGACTTGGGCATGCTATAAATGATCATATTAATGTGATTTAAGTGGTTACAAGGATTAGGGATGTCATTATCGACGATGATGACAATGAAGACTATGACGATGATGATGACAATGATGACAATGATGATGATGATGATGACGACGACGATGATGATGATGATGATGATGATGATGATGATGATTATGATGACAATGATGAATATGAGGAGGAGGAGGGTCATGACAACAATGTTGATTGTGGTGATGACAATGACAACGATGGTGATGATGATAATGGAAATGACTCATCAATGTTGATGACAATATTGACAATGACAATGAGGATGACAATGATGATCATGATGAGATGATGATAATTATGACAATGATGATGACAATAACATTAATGATGATGATGACACTGACAATGACAATGATCATGTTGATGATGACAAATATGATGATGATCACAATGATGATAGTGACAATGCAAGAAAAAAATGATGATGGCATTGATGATCTTATGATGATAATGACAATGATGATGATGATGACAATGATGATGATGAAAATGATGATGATGATAAAAATTATTATGACAATATTGATCACGATGGTGATGATGAATATGGAAATGTTGACAATCATGATGATGATCACAATGAAAATGACGATGATGATCACAATGATCATGATGATGATAATGGAAATGGATTAAAATGATGATGGAATTGAAGATCTTGATGAAGACAATGACAATGGAAATGATAATGACAAGGATAATCATGATGGCAATGATGATGACCATATTGATCACAATAACATCGACAATGCCACGTCAAATTACATTCAATAATCTTTAAAAACAATATCATTAAATGAATAATAGGAATACCTTAATGAGCTCCTATTGGTTTCAAGAATAATTTATTCTCTACTAAACATGGTCAACCACATGAAGGTGGAAGATCGTTTGGCCCTCCCCACCCCCCCACCCCCCCTCCCCCCCTCGCATCACTCTCAATTCCCCATACCCAATAATCCATATTAATTTAAACAAAAAATGCACAACTAATAATTTATAATATAAATAAATTATGTCGTAAAAATATTTACAATCACTTCTTTAATTTATGTTTCTTATTTTCATAAAAGTATTAAGTAAATCATCAGACGTACACTAGTCTTCATCCCCTTCAATTGTTGGACTCTCTTATAGTTGTTCTCCATGACTATGCATCATCTCCACCATTGTACTACTTCTAGTAGTAGGACATACCGGTAGTGGACGTCATTGCACTACAGGGGCATCCACTACAAAAACATAAAGTGTTAGAAGGACATCGTTATATGTTATTATTATTCAATATATACGATGCAATGTTTCATTAATACAAATATCATGACTATTTTTTTTACCTGGAGGAGTAGTCAACATGATAATTGTCACTTGATGTTGCAGGGTTAATGTTGATGACAATGATGATCATGATAATGATGATGATGACCATGATGCCGATGATGATGATTATGAACATGGAGGATGATGATGATGGAAATGACGATGATTATGGAAATGATGATGATGATGACAATGATAATGATGCAATGACACTAACAATGAGGATGACCAAGATTATGACAATGGATGATGATGATGATGGCAATGGAAATGATGATGATGATGACAATGATAATGATGCAATGACGCTAACAATGAGGATGACCAAGATTATGACAATGGATGATGATGATGATGGCAATGGAAATGATGATGAAAATGAAAACGATGTGATGATGCTAACAATGAGGATGATGATTATTATGAAAATGGAAGATGATGATGATGCAATGATGATGATGATGACAATGAAAATTATGTGATGACACTAACAATGGGGATGAAAATGATGATAACGATGATGATCATGATGACAATGATAATGATGATGATGATATCATTATGGTGATGAGGATGACAATGATATCATTGACCTTCTTCTCCATCCAACTCTACATCTATATCATCAAGTTCATAATCGTTGTTGAAAGGATTGGTCAGATCAACATTGTCATTGATGTCATTTTCGGTCATAATATCATCATCAATATCATCATTAAGAGCACAATTTTTATCTACATCTGGCTGAACTTCTTTGACATATTCATATGACATTGCATCTACCTCATTCTCATATTCAACTTCTTCTTCATCAATATCATCTTCTTTTGGTACATTATACTTTACATACCTTCCTCTTGAATCATATCTAACAATGTACAACTAACCTACTTTACCTAGAACCTCTGAATAAAAGACATCCTCATATTTTCTTGGAAGAACATAATTTTATGTACCAGGCTCAAATGTCCTTGTATTAACCATGGCAAATCCATTGGCATGCTCAATAAAAATTCTTTCAAGATCGTGTTCATTCATTCGTAACCTATACCATTTGACATCGAACAAAACTAACTTGAAGGAATTAAAGTCAAACTCAATTATATCATTCAAATACCCATAGTATCTATTTTTGGATATTGTTGGATGTATTTCACTTCTAGAGGAAACATTAGTGACCTGAAAGACTGCAGTTATCCCACTATCAAAGGTTTTCTTCTTTTCATCCAACTTTTTGATGTCAAAATTTATGGCCATTGCACCACATAGCCTTGTAGTGTTTCTTATTCAATATGTCTGATAAATAAACAATGCATTGTCAATGAATAAACATATTTAGACTTAGTAAAATTTTATAAAAAAAACACACCATGACCTAGATTAATATAATGGAAAATAACTTAAACATGATGTGGGTGAATTATATATATGCTTTCTTTTTTATCTTTTAAACCATATTCTATTTCCCTCTGAGTAAGTGATACAGGTGGATATACATGACCACCCACCTATTCCACAGGCTTGAAAAATAGTTTTCCATCTTGGCAATTTTTCGGCTTCCAAACTTCCGTGGTCGTTTTGAGGCCCTAAATGACTTTTTTTGGGGATTTGGGGCCCAGTTGATTGCCATAGGCACTTACTTAAACTAGTAAAAAAATCATTCTTCTTAGTTAGACCTTTCCAACGGTGTATTGAGTGCCCCAAACAGAGATCGTATGCAAAAGTTACGTACCCGGGAAGTTGACGTATCAACTACCCCCATTGGGGCCCGCAATTTTTTTGGATTTTCATCTTCCAGGGTTAGGGTTTTGGATTTTACTTCTGTGAAAAAGGCCTTTGGAGCCTCATCGTAAAAATAATCTTCTTATGGATGCGAGTAGCCATCACATCTCTTCTTAGAGATAAGCTGCCACCATTCTAGCGAGTCTTTCACTCTGTATTTTTACAGTCTTTGTACATTTTCGCTCATTAATAGAAAATTGTGTATTGTTGTATATATGTGTTTATGGTTTCATCTCTAATACATTTATGTTATATTATTTGATATTTGAGATATCTCTGTACATTTCTTTATTATATCTCCGCTTTCATTTCATGCCGAAAATAATCCGGATTAGTAAGATTGGTATCTTAATTATGATGAGCTTCTTTAAGCAATGTAACCACCCCTTCCCATGATAACCTACCATTACATTGTATATTACATTGATCTATCCATAAATTCATCCAACAAATATTGTTTATGAGGAATAAATGTAGTGCATCCCACTCTCGACCAACTGTATGAAAAAAGAATAAAAATTACTAACAATAATAAAGATTAATAATGAATGGAAGAATAAAAGTTAAATAAGTACAATATAGATAAAAAATAATAATGAAAAGTATTATATTAGATATCAGCTACCATCTAATAATTACCTTTCTCTTTCCTCATTCTACCTTTCCTGACCAATACCTCCCCTTCAAATTTGTTGATGGCCTTGATATCCCAAATGTGAGGCACCTTCATTCATGCTGCTAATTTAGGAAGATACTGACTAATATACACCAAGGATTTATATACCATCTATCCCTCCACCATAGAACCTTTAGGACATTCTCTTTATCTAGCTAAAGCATTCAATGACTTCAAGTGCCTCTCCACAATCCGCATTGACCTTGTGTGTGCAGGTCCACACATTTCAATCTCCTCAACTTGGTGTATGAGGTAGTTTCCTTGAGCATTGAAAAATGTTGGACGTAGATACTTCTTCATTTCACACATTAGCCGAGGAATTTCTCTCCTACAATATTTATATCTTCTTTATGGATTTCTTTAGATGACAACCACCTACACATGATTATACAATAAAATCATAGGTCTCAACAACAAGGTACATACAATAATTCAAGTAAAAAATTACATGATGACAAGTTCTACAACAAACATTTTTCTTATCTCATGTATTTTCCAAGATCATACATAACTTGTTTTACATTGTTTTGAAAGATATCAGGGAGAGATAGAGGTAGAACAAACTGTAATTACAAAAAATGAATCATTATTTTTTTGAAAAGAAAACAAAATTAAAATACTAAAAAGAAGTATTACCAAAATATAAATCTACCAAAATAATTACCTTAATGAAGGTATGTCAGTCATGAGTTTTTACCCCACCAAAGTCGCCTTTCTTAGTTAAGATATTCTTTATGTTTGAAGAAAATCTCGTGGGAAATTTCATTTTCCAAATCACCTCTTTTACAACATTTCTTTCTTGCTCTATAAATAACCATGGAAGACGATTTCAGTCTCTGACATTTCTATTTGAATCAATCAAATCGTGCATTGCATGATTAGCTTCCTCAATGTCACTACAAATTTTGACAATTTTTTCTTTGTCATTCCTTCCATATAAAGTCATCCACAACGTTTCAGTTATATTCTTCCTGATATGCATTGTATCAATCAAATGAGTTATTTGTAGGTGTTCATAGTAGGGCATCCTACTGAATTGTATGGGATATTTTTCATTCCTTGTGGAAGCTTCCCATAAATGCCTTGATGGCCTTTATGAGCCATAAATGAAATAGACCTGATCTCACAAAATGGATTGACACCATCAATTGTCGATGAAATCCTAACATTAAGAGGTTCTTCTTTAAAAATTGACCATATTTTTTTGATGTCCCTAAATGTAGAAGCATCTACATGAATTTGAAGAACACCATCTTCACTTATGTGCCATGCATGGTAATCCATAAATTGTGCTATGCTTTCACACCTAAACAGACACTACAAACGTGGAATTATCCAAATATGATGAAGAACCTTGTGAGGCATCTTTTTTGTTACTTGATCGGTTCAATATCTATTGATTTGACATTGCAGGCATTTATTTTCCGATGCATATTGTCCATAATATATAATATGATCATTAGTATATGCATCAATAGCATGATACTACATTCCAATATCTTTCATAATGGCAGATAACTCTTGGTATGTGCGAGGTAAATTATTTGACGGTGGTAAGAAAATTTCACCTAACAATCTATAGCATAAAAAATAACTCGTTAATGTAAATAATAGTAATCATAAATATCACATCCTTAATATATTACACATTAATTGACACTAAAAAAAGAGAAAAGGAATTTTGAACTTTACGTATATGTTACAAAATATATTGTTATGTACCTTAAGATCTGTGTGAGACAAGTGTTTGACAAACCATTCAATACCTTCAAGTTCACCAACAACATTGTAGTTGAGAGAAATTGTTTTCTTGAGCCTTCGTAAAGAGGTTGTTGTTCCTTTTCAAGTAAAGGTATACCAAGAATATCATCAAAGTTGTCATCCTCATCGATAGGAGCAAAGATGTCCTGGATTAATCTATTTATCCCATCTTCTCGATCAATGGTATTATTGGTGTCATCTTCTAATTCCATATAATTAACTTGATCATGACGATATTCAATATCCATACGACCATATTCCTTAACCTGTACAATAATATTTCTACTACTACTAGGCACTGCATATTTCTCCGGCGACAGACACCCGGGAGGATTTTTCTTTATAATTACAAACATTAATCAATGAAATTAATGTATATAACAAATATTAAAATGGAATTTTTTTTATAAATACAGTCAATACAAAGAGTACAATATATAATAATATTGAATAACTTACCATGGGATGATATGAGAACCCCCCTTCAACGTGCCCATATCTCCAACAATGTTTCTTAACTTTGTTAATTACAAGTCTTCTTTTGTTAAATCCCCTTCATTTATTGCAAGGGCATTCAAATTTTGCATTACCCTTTGCCTCCAATGTTTCCTTTAACCTAGAAATCTTCTTTTCATTTTCTTCATGATGCGTAGTGTTGTTAATATTATTTGACGCCATTGGGATTTCCTATTACAACAAAAACCACTAAAGATGCAATATAAGTACAATATACAAATATTTTCTTACAGTACAAATGTCATCGAATATTGACCCCATTTGTACAACTAGAGTTAATTAAGCCATTGTCATCATTGATTTACTAAATGATTATAAGAGTACTAGTCAATGATTACTCAAGAGATCAAAATTAACCATATAAATATATACATTTTAACCACATAAGCTTCAAAGCTTCACTATAATAAAGTAACAAAATCATTAAACAATTATAAAAGAAAACTAGGCCAATATAAGTAATTGAGTAGACATGTTCATACCTATTTCCTAGAGAAATTAAACTTTTGTCCCCACAAAAAATAGGGCCTTAAATTTGGGTTATGTCATGAGTATTTAAAACGAGACAAAGAGATATTAAAGATTTCTAATTTAACCTTCTGAGTACGTCCAAAATCCAATCTATATAAATAAAGAATTTGATGTGAAACAAGGTGCATGCCATAGAAAAGAGACTATTACATGCGTTGAATAATGACCAGACAATCAAGATTTTATATATGTCACACCTACAACAAAATTGTCGAAATATCTAACTTTCGTTTCACTTTTGACGATACTTGACCATGTCAAAGATGACTAAGTCAATTATGTTAAGAACTTTCAAACGGCTATTTGGTTTTTTAAAGACCCACAAACACAGTCGGTATATTGACGCAAGGTCAAACTTCCAATGATCATTGACCTTGTCAAACCTAACTAACTGAAAGTGCAACGTTGTCGATATATCGATGAATGTTTTCATTTTAGTCGATATATGGACCAACGTTTACATTTGTGTCGACATAGAGATGACAATTTAAATTATCGTCTATAGATCGATGAAATATCAAACTAGCGTCATTATATCGACGACCATACCTTGGTGACAAGGACTCCAAATTTTATTGAAACATGGGCTCCCTAACGTCGCAATAGCCCCATACGATGATTTGCATTGAAAATATGAAAAATGTCGAGGAGCACCAAAAAATTATTGAAATTGTAGTAATTTGCAACAATACGATTAATTTAACTTGTGTCATCGTAATATTTTGTCGAATTTTGACCCCATATGTACTAGTGGCCAAATTTATTAATGAATATTGAATACTTAGTGGACCTTATTCCACAAGGATGACCCTTTACATCAATTAACCACACACCAACTAAGTAGTGGGCCTTATTCAAAGAGGATGGCCTTCATACATTAATTAAATAACCCATAATTACCCATAACTAGGGAGGTTAGGATAGGACCCCAACATGCCCTCCCCCTTCAAAATAAGTGTTCTCCTCAAGGTTGGATATCATGTGGAAGTTGCTACAAAATCACTACAAGTTCGCAGGTGCAATCTTCAAGCTATGTATCCTTCCATTTTAATACTTCCTATGGATTCTTCCTTTTGGCCAATACTACCTCAAGATATAACAAATGGAACCCTCCTCATTATGTTCAAGTAGGATGGTCTGAATGTAACAATATGGCTTGACCACTTTCTAAAAATAGGACACATGAAATACTAAGTCGATCTTGGAGTGGGTTAGTGGATCTAATACATAGGCAACTTGTACAATTCACTTTAGGATTTGATAGGGGCCATAGAACTTGGGTGCTAGTTTATGGTGCCTCTTTTCCTTGAGAGATGTCTACTTATAGGGATGGAGATGAAGAAACCCCTGATCCCAATATTTAAAGTGGCACTCTCAGTGATGATGTTTTTCCTATTGCTTCATTCTATTTTGATCAAAGACCAAAGTGTCCTTAACTATATAGAGATTGTTAGTTCTTGTAGTAAGAATGAAATCCACTTCCTTAACCTTGGATGGTATTGGTAAGTATCGGGCCATAAATGGGGAGTTGTGTCCATAGACAACCTCATAGTGTGACATTTTGGTAGCATCAATGATAGGTGGTATTATGTCACCATTCTACAATGGGTATCCATTAAACCCACTAGCTCTATTAGTTAGATGAAAAAAATATCAAATACATTTCTAGGCACTTATTGACCACCTCTATCTGGCCATCTATTTTGGGCATAATAAGTTGTGCTCACTTTCAATTGGGTGCCCTATAATTTAAACAAACAATGCAAATTTTTTTTTATGAAAGTAGGATCATGAGCTATCACAATTGAATTAGGCATGTCGTGTAGTTGAAAAATATGATCTATGAAGTCTTGTATAATATTGGACGACTTAAACATGTGTTTTAGGGCATAAAAGGGGGCATATTTTGAAAGGAGGTCAACAACCACCATGATGGCATATTTGTTTCTATAATTAGGTAGTCCAATGGTAAAATATATGGAAATGTTAACCCAAATTATTGTGTGGATTGATAGACATTATAGTGCCCCAAGTGGGTTCACTATTTCATCTTTATTCCTTTGATATGTGTGGCATTCAACCACAATGGTACAAATGGAGTTCTTCATGCTATCCTAAAAGAATAAATGCTTAACCCATTCATATGTTTTATGAAAGGTAACGTGGCTCAGTGTGGGAGAAGAATGCAATTCCTCTAACACCAATGATCTTAAAGTATAATTATATACCAAAATGATATGCCCTTTATACTGTAATGTGTCATCATGCCAAGTGCAACCAATTCGGTGGGTTGGATTTCTTGTAGTTATTGGAGAAATAGTTGCATGATATTAGCATTAAGTAATCATTTTTAGAGTACCTATGCTATCCAATATGGCACTAATAAGGATGGAGAAAATAGGGACATGTGTCCTACCCTTACTTCCAAGACAATGAATTAATTACTAATCTCCCTTTTCACTTCTTGTAGATGATCTCATAATCATAGCCTAATGTATTAGTGACCCACTTTTGTTTCTCCGGTGGAGTTAAATGTTGTTTCAAAAAGTTCTTCAAATTAATATGGTATATATTTGTAACACACCAGTTTTAATCCCCACAAATTCTAATGCAATTGTATAAATGTGAATTAGGTTGGTGAGCTTATATGATTGGGACAAACAACCCATATTGATTAATATGGTCAGGGGCCAAATTGTATATTATGAACATTTAAATGATTAATAAAAGTAGTAATCACTCGTTGTGATATGAGAGGGATGAAAAACGATGGGGGGGATATGATTCCACAAGAGAGAGGGGTCCAAGGAGGGTTTTATTAATGGGTATTAATCCGACCCACATTACTGAATTATTATCGTTGTGTAAACCTTTTATTTTGTTGTTGATTGTTTCTAAAGCCAATTATTAAACTCCTGTAAGAGGTGGGTGTGAGGAGTCACATCCCATAGTTATTGGAGAGCATGGGTTAAAGTAAAATCATCTTTTGGAAGAGTGGGAGTCAAGCAAGCAAGGGGGAAGAAGGGAATTTTGTATGGAGAATAGAGACAGTCTTACATGTAAGCTTTTGGACAACAAAAGAGGAATTGAGGTGTTGAAAAGAGTGTTGAAATATTGTAACTTCGAAGAATATTATAATTATATTTGAGGCATTATCTTATAGATCAAATCCCCTTTTGTGGATTGATCATGTCGGGTCTTGTATAAGACCAAATCCTCTTTTGTGGATTGGTCATACCATATTTATATGGTGGTATTTGTAAAGTCAACCCCTAGGGTTTATAAAGTGGTTCTAACCACTCTTGGAAGAAGTCGACCCTACTAAGTGAAGAGACATAACCCTAACACCTCCTCACTAGTATTTATAAGTGAGGATGGCACCTCATTTACTCACTCACACACACACACACACACACACACTTCTAGTGTGCATGTTTTGAAGGAAGCTGCAGTTGCAAGAAGAAGGAGAAGAGAGGCACATGCTCAGTCCTAGATTATTCTTGGTGGTTTGGTCTTAGTCTTGGCATTGTATTGGAAATATATCATTGAGGAAGTTTTTGTTGGGTTTTCTCCCCCATGAGGGTTTCCCAGGATAAAATGTTGTGTACCTTGTGATTGTGTTTCTTCCAGTGATCCTCTTTATGTTGTTGTTTTGGAAATGCATTGAATGCTCTAGTAAATTGAAAATAACCTAATAACAATAATAAAATTTAACATGGTTTCAGAGCTTGACTGAATAGAGCACCTTTCACTAGTTATCTAAAAACGTCATTGTTGTCGTACAAGGAAATTAGGGATTTTTAATGAAGAGGAATTTCTGACTAAAAATGATCTAGGAAAGTGTTCCCTACCCTAGCACATATTTTGGTAGCTTGAGCACACCTTTTCAATGGCCATAATATTTGGAAATTCAAACCCTAGTTTTGATCGGTTACCAAAAAACCAGGAAACTAGAAACAGTACAAGAAGTACCAGTCCATATTTGCACAGGTCAAGTTTCAAGGGGTAAAAGTTGGAACTTTTGGAAACAGTCAACTCCAGCCAACTCGTCTCAATCCAAAGCATATCCTGGTAAGTTCATATTCATTTTCTAAGCACTTTCATTTTCTGATCATTTTCCTATCTCCGGGTCAAGATGTCTACAAGCACCAAGCTTGTTGACAAGTTAGAAGGTATGGAAAATTTCCGTGCCTGGAAATACAAAATTGGACTCATTCTTGAAGAGGATGACCTTGCACTATTCATAAAATAAAATGTAACAGAACCCGAAGAAGATGCAGCCAAAGAGAAGTACAAGAAGGATATGATTAGGGCCAAAAGGGTAATTGCAAATTCCATTAAAGATCACTTGATCCCTCAAGTGTCTTCTAAGAATAATCCAAAAGAGATGTTTGATGCCCTAACTATAATGTATGAAGGAAAGAACATCAACCGGAAGATAAACTTGAGAACCCAACTCAAGAATACAAATATGCAGAAAGGAGAAACAATTCAAGACTATTTATCTAGGGTTACTCACTTCAAAGAAAAGTTAGAATCAATTGGAGACAACTTGGATGAACATGAACTCATCATGACAACTCTTAATGGTCTCACAAGAGCTTGGGATGCCTTCATTCAAACCATCTATGCAAGAAAAAAGAAACTCCAATTTGACAATCTATGGGAAGAATGTGTTCAAGAAGAAGCAAGAGTAGCCAACCAAGAAGCCGTACTATTAAGGGATGAAGATCAATCCCTAGTTGTTGATGCTAAAGGAGGAAAGAAAAGGTCTCATTTCCAAAAGGAGACCCACCATCACAAAGAATATCATGCCCCAAAGCGATTCACCCACTTCCATAAAGAATCTCACCCTCCAAGGAGATTCCAGAAATATCATAAGGGTCAAAGAAAAGAAAAACATTTCTCCTCTTATTAATGTTATCATTGTGATAAAATGGGAAATATTGCTAAGAATTGTCCTACAAGAAGGGAAGAATACAAGAAGATAAATAACAAAAGACATCATGCCCATGTAATTGAATATGTTGAGCCACCCAAGAAGGTGACTAAAGAAGAAATTGAAGATTATGTTTTGTTTTCCACCCTCTCAGGATCTGTGACACCTGGAGAGGATACTTGGCTCATAGATAGTGGTGCCTCTAAGCACATGACATGACAGAAAGACATTCTCTCTAGCCTTACAGAAAAGGACTTTCCCTGGAAAGTTTTACTTAAAAATTATTATCAGTACCCTATCAAAGGAAAGGGAGAATCCACCTACAAATTGGATTCAGGGACTCCGATGAGAATGAAGGATGTACTTTATGTACCAGGTTTGACAAAGAACTTACTTTATATCTCAGCTCTAGATAAGAAAGGTTTCAGGGTTGCATTCATAGATGGTGAAGTTATTATGTGGCCTAAAGGAAAAACCATAGAAGATGCAGTTGTTATTGGAACATAAGAAGGTGGTTTGTACAAGTTAAAAGGTCACTCAGATACAACCTTGACTCACTCCACTGAGAGTCCTTGTGAAATTTGGCATAGAAGACTATCTCACATCAACTACAAATCCTTACCGTATGTAAGCAAGGTAGTTATAGGTTTACCATAATTTAAGGTTGATCATGAAGGTGTATGCAAGAGATGTGCACAAGGAAAGAACATAAAGAATCCTTTCCCAAAGAGAGAGAGAGTAAAGCAAAAGGAATATTGGAGCTCATCCACTCAGATGTATGCGGTCCAATGCCATCAACCTCTCTAAGCGGGTATGTATAATATGTATCATTTATTGATTATTACTCTCGTAAAAATTGGGTTTATTTCTTGAAATCAAAAGATGAAGTACTCAGAAAGTTCAAGGAATTCAAAGCCTTGGTAGAAAACCTCTCCAAAAGGAAAATAAATATACTCAGGTTAGACAATGGAGGAGAGTATACTTCAAATGAATTTGGAAGATTTTATAGAGATGTTGAGATTAAGAGGGAGCTCACCACTCCCTATAATCCTCAACAAAATGGTGTAGCACAAAGAAAGAATAGAACAATTATGGAAGCAATGAAGAATATGATTCACGATCAAGATCTTTCAATGCATTTATGGGTTGAAGCAGCAAGAACAACAGTTTATGTCCAAAACAGATTATCCCATAGTGCACTTGGATTCAAAACCCCTGAAGAAATGTTCATCGAAAAGAAGCCAGAAGTAAGCCATCTAAAAATATTTGGTTGTCCAGTGTTTGTACACATTTCAAAAGAAAGGAGAACTAAGTTTGATACTTCATGTAAGAAGAGAATATTTGTTGGATATTGTGAGGTCTCTAAGGCCTTCATAATTTACATACCATATTACCATCATATTGAGATCAACAGAGATGTAACCTTTGATGAAGATGCAACACTCAAAAGATCAAGTTAATGTTAGCTTGAAGAAGTATATGAAGAAGAAATTGTAGCTCCCAGAGTTGCAGAACCAGTGAAGGAAGTTACAGTTACCCCTGATGATGAGATTCTAGAAGATCGTCATATGATAGAATCTCAAGAACCTCCACGGATGATGATCTCTCACAAGAGAAAGCCATCTTGGGAAAGGGAACTTATTCAATATGCAAAGAAGTTTGGTGCCCCAGAAGGAACCATGAGACAAAGCAAGAAACCTAATCCATTCTCTAGTTATATGGCCTTGATGTGTGATCTCATAGAAAAGGAACCTACTTT
>ML785437.1:30825-43490 GCA_009831015.1 Picea engelmannii
GAAAATAATCCGGATTAGTAAGATTGGTATCTTAATTATGATGAGCTTCTTTAAGCAATGTAACCACCCCTTCCCATGATAACCTACCATTACATTGTATATTACATTGATCTATCCATAAATTCATCCAACAAATATTGTTTATGAGGAATAAATGTAGTGCATCCCACTCTCGACCAACTGTATGAAAAAAGAATAAAAATTACTAACAATAATAAAGATTAATAATGAATGGAAGAATAAAAGTTAAATAAGTACAATATAGATAAAAAATAATAATGAAAAGTATTATATTAGATATCAGCTACCATCTAATAATTACCTTTCTCTTTCCTCATTCTACCTTTCCTGACCAATACCTCCCCTTCAAATTTGTTGATGGCCTTGATATCCCAAATGTGAGGCACCTTCATTCATGCTGCTAATTTAGGAAGATACTGACTAATATACACCAAGGATTTATATACCATCTATCCCTCCACCATAGAACCTTTAGGACATTCTCTTTATCTAGCTAAAGCATTCAATGACTTCAAGTGCCTCTCCACAATCCGCATTGACCTTGTGTGTGCAGGTCCACACATTTCAATCTCCTCAACTTGGTGTATGAGGTAGTTTCCTTGAGCATTGAAAAATGTTGGACGTAGATACTTCTTCATTTCACACATTAGCCGAGGAATTTCTCTCCTACAATATTTATATCTTCTTTATGGATTTCTTTAGATGACAACCACCTACACATGATTATACAATAAAATCATAGGTCTCAACAACAAGGTACATACAATAATTCAAGTAAAAAATTACATGATGACAAGTTCTACAACAAACATTTTTCTTATCTCATGTATTTTCCAAGATCATACATAACTTGTTTTACATTGTTTTGAAAGATATCAGGGAGAGATAGAGGTAGAACAAACTGTAATTACAAAAAATGAATCATTATTTTTTTGAAAAGAAAACAAAATTAAAATACTAAAAAGAAGTATTACCAAAATATAAATCTACCAAAATAATTACCTTAATGAAGGTATGTCAGTCATGAGTTTTTACCCCACCAAAGTCGCCTTTCTTAGTTAAGATATTCTTTATGTTTGAAGAAAATCTCGTGGGAAATTTCATTTTCCAAATCACCTCTTTTACAACATTTCTTTCTTGCTCTATAAATAACCATGGAAGACGATTTCAGTCTCTGACATTTCTATTTGAATCAATCAAATCGTGCATTGCATGATTAGCTTCCTCAATGTCACTACAAATTTTGACAATTTTTTCTTTGTCATTCCTTCCATATAAAGTCATCCACAACGTTTCAGTTATATTCTTCCTGATATGCATTGTATCAATCAAATGAGTTATTTGTAGGTGTTCATAGTAGGGCATCCTACTGAATTGTATGGGATATTTTTCATTCCTTGTGGAAGCTTCCCATAAATGCCTTGATGGCCTTTATGAGCCATAAATGAAATAGACCTGATCTCACAAAATGGATTGACACCATCAATTGTCGATGAAATCCTAACATTAAGAGGTTCTTCTTTAAAAATTGACCATATTTTTTTGATGTCCCTAAATGTAGAAGCATCTACATGAATTTGAAGAACACCATCTTCACTTATGTGCCATGCATGGTAATCCATAAATTGTGCTATGCTTTCACACCTAAACAGACACTACAAACGTGGAATTATCCAAATATGATGAAGAACCTTGTGAGGCATCTTTTTTGTTACTTGATCGGTTCAATATCTATTGATTTGACATTGCAGGCATTTATTTTCCGATGCATATTGTCCATAATATATAATATGATCATTAGTATATGCATCAATAGCATGATACTACATTCCAATATCTTTCATAATGGCAGATAACTCTTGGTATGTGCGAGGTAAATTATTTGACGGTGGTAAGAAAATTTCACCTAACAATCTATAGCATAAAAAATAACTCGTTAATGTAAATAATAGTAATCATAAATATCACATCCTTAATATATTACACATTAATTGACACTAAAAAAAGAGAAAAGGAATTTTGAACTTTACGTATATGTTACAAAATATATTGTTATGTACCTTAAGATCTGTGTGAGACAAGTGTTTGACAAACCATTCAATACCTTCAAGTTCACCAACAACATTGTAGTTGAGAGAAATTGTTTTCTTGAGCCTTCGTAAAGAGGTTGTTGTTCCTTTTCAAGTAAAGGTATACCAAGAATATCATCAAAGTTGTCATCCTCATCGATAGGAGCAAAGATGTCCTGGATTAATCTATTTATCCCATCTTCTCGATCAATGGTATTATTGGTGTCATCTTCTAATTCCATATAATTAACTTGATCATGACGATATTCAATATCCATACGACCATATTCCTTAACCTGTACAATAATATTTCTACTACTACTAGGCACTGCATATTTCTCCGGCGACAGACACCCGGGAGGATTTTTCTTTATAATTACAAACATTAATCAATGAAATTAATGTATATAACAAATATTAAAATGGAATTTTTTTTATAAATACAGTCAATACAAAGAGTACAATATATAATAATATTGAATAACTTACCATGGGATGATATGAGAACCCCCCTTCAACGTGCCCATATCTCCAACAATGTTTCTTAACTTTGTTAATTACAAGTCTTCTTTTGTTAAATCCCCTTCATTTATTGCAAGGGCATTCAAATTTTGCATTACCCTTTGCCTCCAATGTTTCCTTTAACCTAGAAATCTTCTTTTCATTTTCTTCATGATGCGTAGTGTTGTTAATATTATTTGACGCCATTGGGATTTCCTATTACAACAAAAACCACTAAAGATGCAATATAAGTACAATATACAAATATTTTCTTACAGTACAAATGTCATCGAATATTGACCCCATTTGTACAACTAGAGTTAATTAAGCCATTGTCATCATTGATTTACTAAATGATTATAAGAGTACTAGTCAATGATTACTCAAGAGATCAAAATTAACCATATAAATATATACATTTTAACCACATAAGCTTCAAAGCTTCACTATAATAAAGTAACAAAATCATTAAACAATTATAAAAGAAAACTAGGCCAATATAAGTAATTGAGTAGACATGTTCATACCTATTTCCTAGAGAAATTAAACTTTTGTCCCCACAAAAAATAGGGCCTTAAATTTGGGTTATGTCATGAGTATTTAAAACGAGACAAAGAGATATTAAAGATTTCTAATTTAACCTTCTGAGTACGTCCAAAATCCAATCTATATAAATAAAGAATTTGATGTGAAACAAGGTGCATGCCATAGAAAAGAGACTATTACATGCGTTGAATAATGACCAGACAATCAAGATTTTATATATGTCACACCTACAACAAAATTGTCGAAATATCTAACTTTCGTTTCACTTTTGACGATACTTGACCATGTCAAAGATGACTAAGTCAATTATGTTAAGAACTTTCAAACGGCTATTTGGTTTTTTAAAGACCCACAAACACAGTCGGTATATTGACGCAAGGTCAAACTTCCAATGATCATTGACCTTGTCAAACCTAACTAACTGAAAGTGCAACGTTGTCGATATATCGATGAATGTTTTCATTTTAGTCGATATATGGACCAACGTTTACATTTGTGTCGACATAGAGATGACAATTTAAATTATCGTCTATAGATCGATGAAATATCAAACTAGCGTCATTATATCGACGACCATACCTTGGTGACAAGGACTCCAAATTTTATTGAAACATGGGCTCCCTAACGTCGCAATAGCCCCATACGATGATTTGCATTGAAAATATGAAAAATGTCGAGGAGCACCAAAAAATTATTGAAATTGTAGTAATTTGCAACAATACGATTAATTTAACTTGTGTCATCGTAATATTTTGTCGAATTTTGACCCCATATGTACTAGTGGCCAAATTTATTAATGAATATTGAATACTTAGTGGACCTTATTCCACAAGGATGACCCTTTACATCAATTAACCACACACCAACTAAGTAGTGGGCCTTATTCAAAGAGGATGGCCTTCATACATTAATTAAATAACCCATAATTACCCATAACTAGGGAGGTTAGGATAGGACCCCAACATGCCCTCCCCCTTCAAAATAAGTGTTCTCCTCAAGGTTGGATATCATGTGGAAGTTGCTACAAAATCACTACAAGTTCGCAGGTGCAATCTTCAAGCTATGTATCCTTCCATTTTAATACTTCCTATGGATTCTTCCTTTTGGCCAATACTACCTCAAGATATAACAAATGGAACCCTCCTCATTATGTTCAAGTAGGATGGTCTGAATGTAACAATATGGCTTGACCACTTTCTAAAAATAGGACACATGAAATACTAAGTCGATCTTGGAGTGGGTTAGTGGATCTAATACATAGGCAACTTGTACAATTCACTTTAGGATTTGATAGGGGCCATAGAACTTGGGTGCTAGTTTATGGTGCCTCTTTTCCTTGAGAGATGTCTACTTATAGGGATGGAGATGAAGAAACCCCTGATCCCAATATTTAAAGTGGCACTCTCAGTGATGATGTTTTTCCTATTGCTTCATTCTATTTTGATCAAAGACCAAAGTGTCCTTAACTATATAGAGATTGTTAGTTCTTGTAGTAAGAATGAAATCCACTTCCTTAACCTTGGATGGTATTGGTAAGTATCGGGCCATAAATGGGGAGTTGTGTCCATAGACAACCTCATAGTGTGACATTTTGGTAGCATCAATGATAGGTGGTATTATGTCACCATTCTACAATGGGTATCCATTAAACCCACTAGCTCTATTAGTTAGATGAAAAAAATATCAAATACATTTCTAGGCACTTATTGACCACCTCTATCTGGCCATCTATTTTGGGCATAATAAGTTGTGCTCACTTTCAATTGGGTGCCCTATAATTTAAACAAACAATGCAAATTTTTTTTTATGAAAGTAGGATCATGAGCTATCACAATTGAATTAGGCATGTCGTGTAGTTGAAAAATATGATCTATGAAGTCTTGTATAATATTGGACGACTTAAACATGTGTTTTAGGGCATAAAAGGGGGCATATTTTGAAAGGAGGTCAACAACCACCATGATGGCATATTTGTTTCTATAATTAGGTAGTCCAATGGTAAAATATATGGAAATGTTAACCCAAATTATTGTGTGGATTGATAGACATTATAGTGCCCCAAGTGGGTTCACTATTTCATCTTTATTCCTTTGATATGTGTGGCATTCAACCACAATGGTACAAATGGAGTTCTTCATGCTATCCTAAAAGAATAAATGCTTAACCCATTCATATGTTTTATGAAAGGTAACGTGGCTCAGTGTGGGAGAAGAATGCAATTCCTCTAACACCAATGATCTTAAAGTATAATTATATACCAAAATGATATGCCCTTTATACTGTAATGTGTCATCATGCCAAGTGCAACCAATTCGGTGGGTTGGATTTCTTGTAGTTATTGGAGAAATAGTTGCATGATATTAGCATTAAGTAATCATTTTTAGAGTACCTATGCTATCCAATATGGCACTAATAAGGATGGAGAAAATAGGGACATGTGTCCTACCCTTACTTCCAAGACAATGAATTAATTACTAATCTCCCTTTTCACTTCTTGTAGATGATCTCATAATCATAGCCTAATGTATTAGTGACCCACTTTTGTTTCTCCGGTGGAGTTAAATGTTGTTTCAAAAAGTTCTTCAAATTAATATGGTATATATTTGTAACACACCAGTTTTAATCCCCACAAATTCTAATGCAATTGTATAAATGTGAATTAGGTTGGTGAGCTTATATGATTGGGACAAACAACCCATATTGATTAATATGGTCAGGGGCCAAATTGTATATTATGAACATTTAAATGATTAATAAAAGTAGTAATCACTCGTTGTGATATGAGAGGGATGAAAAACGATGGGGGGGATATGATTCCACAAGAGAGAGGGGTCCAAGGAGGGTTTTATTAATGGGTATTAATCCGACCCACATTACTGAATTATTATCGTTGTGTAAACCTTTTATTTTGTTGTTGATTGTTTCTAAAGCCAATTATTAAACTCCTGTAAGAGGTGGGTGTGAGGAGTCACATCCCATAGTTATTGGAGAGCATGGGTTAAAGTAAAATCATCTTTTGGAAGAGTGGGAGTCAAGCAAGCAAGGGGGAAGAAGGGAATTTTGTATGGAGAATAGAGACAGTCTTACATGTAAGCTTTTGGACAACAAAAGAGGAATTGAGGTGTTGAAAAGAGTGTTGAAATATTGTAACTTCGAAGAATATTATAATTATATTTGAGGCATTATCTTATAGATCAAATCCCCTTTTGTGGATTGATCATGTCGGGTCTTGTATAAGACCAAATCCTCTTTTGTGGATTGGTCATACCATATTTATATGGTGGTATTTGTAAAGTCAACCCCTAGGGTTTATAAAGTGGTTCTAACCACTCTTGGAAGAAGTCGACCCTACTAAGTGAAGAGACATAACCCTAACACCTCCTCACTAGTATTTATAAGTGAGGATGGCACCTCATTTACTCACTCACACACACACACACACACACACACTTCTAGTGTGCATGTTTTGAAGGAAGCTGCAGTTGCAAGAAGAAGGAGAAGAGAGGCACATGCTCAGTCCTAGATTATTCTTGGTGGTTTGGTCTTAGTCTTGGCATTGTATTGGAAATATATCATTGAGGAAGTTTTTGTTGGGTTTTCTCCCCCATGAGGGTTTCCCAGGATAAAATGTTGTGTACCTTGTGATTGTGTTTCTTCCAGTGATCCTCTTTATGTTGTTGTTTTGGAAATGCATTGAATGCTCTAGTAAATTGAAAATAACCTAATAACAATAATAAAATTTAACATGGTTTCAGAGCTTGACTGAATAGAGCACCTTTCACTAGTTATCTAAAAACGTCATTGTTGTCGTACAAGGAAATTAGGGATTTTTAATGAAGAGGAATTTCTGACTAAAAATGATCTAGGAAAGTGTTCCCTACCCTAGCACATATTTTGGTAGCTTGAGCACACCTTTTCAATGGCCATAATATTTGGAAATTCAAACCCTAGTTTTGATCGGTTACCAAAAAACCAGGAAACTAGAAACAGTACAAGAAGTACCAGTCCATATTTGCACAGGTCAAGTTTCAAGGGGTAAAAGTTGGAACTTTTGGAAACAGTCAACTCCAGCCAACTCGTCTCAATCCAAAGCATATCCTGGTAAGTTCATATTCATTTTCTAAGCACTTTCATTTTCTGATCATTTTCCTATCTCCGGGTCAAGATGTCTACAAGCACCAAGCTTGTTGACAAGTTAGAAGGTATGGAAAATTTCCGTGCCTGGAAATACAAAATTGGACTCATTCTTGAAGAGGATGACCTTGCACTATTCATAAAATAAAATGTAACAGAACCCGAAGAAGATGCAGCCAAAGAGAAGTACAAGAAGGATATGATTAGGGCCAAAAGGGTAATTGCAAATTCCATTAAAGATCACTTGATCCCTCAAGTGTCTTCTAAGAATAATCCAAAAGAGATGTTTGATGCCCTAACTATAATGTATGAAGGAAAGAACATCAACCGGAAGATAAACTTGAGAACCCAACTCAAGAATACAAATATGCAGAAAGGAGAAACAATTCAAGACTATTTATCTAGGGTTACTCACTTCAAAGAAAAGTTAGAATCAATTGGAGACAACTTGGATGAACATGAACTCATCATGACAACTCTTAATGGTCTCACAAGAGCTTGGGATGCCTTCATTCAAACCATCTATGCAAGAAAAAAGAAACTCCAATTTGACAATCTATGGGAAGAATGTGTTCAAGAAGAAGCAAGAGTAGCCAACCAAGAAGCCGTACTATTAAGGGATGAAGATCAATCCCTAGTTGTTGATGCTAAAGGAGGAAAGAAAAGGTCTCATTTCCAAAAGGAGACCCACCATCACAAAGAATATCATGCCCCAAAGCGATTCACCCACTTCCATAAAGAATCTCACCCTCCAAGGAGATTCCAGAAATATCATAAGGGTCAAAGAAAAGAAAAACATTTCTCCTCTTATTAATGTTATCATTGTGATAAAATGGGAAATATTGCTAAGAATTGTCCTACAAGAAGGGAAGAATACAAGAAGATAAATAACAAAAGACATCATGCCCATGTAATTGAATATGTTGAGCCACCCAAGAAGGTGACTAAAGAAGAAATTGAAGATTATGTTTTGTTTTCCACCCTCTCAGGATCTGTGACACCTGGAGAGGATACTTGGCTCATAGATAGTGGTGCCTCTAAGCACATGACATGACAGAAAGACATTCTCTCTAGCCTTACAGAAAAGGACTTTCCCTGGAAAGTTTTACTTAAAAATTATTATCAGTACCCTATCAAAGGAAAGGGAGAATCCACCTACAAATTGGATTCAGGGACTCCGATGAGAATGAAGGATGTACTTTATGTACCAGGTTTGACAAAGAACTTACTTTATATCTCAGCTCTAGATAAGAAAGGTTTCAGGGTTGCATTCATAGATGGTGAAGTTATTATGTGGCCTAAAGGAAAAACCATAGAAGATGCAGTTGTTATTGGAACATAAGAAGGTGGTTTGTACAAGTTAAAAGGTCACTCAGATACAACCTTGACTCACTCCACTGAGAGTCCTTGTGAAATTTGGCATAGAAGACTATCTCACATCAACTACAAATCCTTACCGTATGTAAGCAAGGTAGTTATAGGTTTACCATAATTTAAGGTTGATCATGAAGGTGTATGCAAGAGATGTGCACAAGGAAAGAACATAAAGAATCCTTTCCCAAAGAGAGAGAGAGTAAAGCAAAAGGAATATTGGAGCTCATCCACTCAGATGTATGCGGTCCAATGCCATCAACCTCTCTAAGCGGGTATGTATAATATGTATCATTTATTGATTATTACTCTCGTAAAAATTGGGTTTATTTCTTGAAATCAAAAGATGAAGTACTCAGAAAGTTCAAGGAATTCAAAGCCTTGGTAGAAAACCTCTCCAAAAGGAAAATAAATATACTCAGGTTAGACAATGGAGGAGAGTATACTTCAAATGAATTTGGAAGATTTTATAGAGATGTTGAGATTAAGAGGGAGCTCACCACTCCCTATAATCCTCAACAAAATGGTGTAGCACAAAGAAAGAATAGAACAATTATGGAAGCAATGAAGAATATGATTCACGATCAAGATCTTTCAATGCATTTATGGGTTGAAGCAGCAAGAACAACAGTTTATGTCCAAAACAGATTATCCCATAGTGCACTTGGATTCAAAACCCCTGAAGAAATGTTCATCGAAAAGAAGCCAGAAGTAAGCCATCTAAAAATATTTGGTTGTCCAGTGTTTGTACACATTTCAAAAGAAAGGAGAACTAAGTTTGATACTTCATGTAAGAAGAGAATATTTGTTGGATATTGTGAGGTCTCTAAGGCCTTCATAATTTACATACCATATTACCATCATATTGAGATCAACAGAGATGTAACCTTTGATGAAGATGCAACACTCAAAAGATCAAGTTAATGTTAGCTTGAAGAAGTATATGAAGAAGAAATTGTAGCTCCCAGAGTTGCAGAACCAGTGAAGGAAGTTACAGTTACCCCTGATGATGAGATTCTAGAAGATCGTCATATGATAGAATCTCAAGAACCTCCACGGATGATGATCTCTCACAAGAGAAAGCCATCTTGGGAAAGGGAACTTATTCAATATGCAAAGAAGTTTGGTGCCCCAGAAGGAACCATGAGACAAAGCAAGAAACCTAATCCATTCTCTAGTTATATGGCCTTGATGTGTGA
Source organism: Picea engelmannii (assembly GCA_009831015.1). Taxonomy (NCBI): domain Eukaryota; kingdom Viridiplantae; phylum Streptophyta; class Pinopsida; order Pinales; family Pinaceae; genus Picea; species Picea engelmannii. The sequence continues at coordinate 40,667 of ML785437.1, forward strand.
TCTCATAGAAAAGGAACCTACTTTATTTGAAGAAGCCATTCAGAAGAAAGAATGGGTGGATTCCATGATAGAAGAATACCAGTTCATTATAAAGAATGACATATGGGAAGTAGTTCATAGACCAAAGAACAAAGATGTGGTATCTTCCAAGTGGATATGCAAGATAAAACATGCATCAGACAGAAGTATTGAAAAACATAAAGCAGGATTTGTAGCTTGTGGTTTTTCTCAAAAGGAAGGTATTGATTATGAAGAGACGTTTTCTCTTGTAGCTAGATACACTTCTATCAGAACCATCATAGCTCTTGCAACCAAAATGAAGTGGAGGTTACACCAGATGGATGTGAAAACCACCTTCTTAAATGGTGTTATTAAAGAAGAAGTGTATATAGAACAACCACAAAGGTTTGAAGTTGAAGATAGAAAGACTTGTATCTGTAGGTTGAAGAAAGATCTGAACAGGTTGAAGCAAGCTCCTAGATATTGGTATGGAAAAATTGATAGTTTCCTGATGAGCTTGGGATTTACCAGGAGTAAAGTTGATTCTAACCTTTACTTCAAGGTTATGAATGATGAGCCAATTATATTACCACTGTATGTGGATGACTTATTCTTAACAGGAGAAGAAAAACTCATCACATATTGTAAGAAGAAGCTTGTTGCAGAGTTTGAGATGAAATACTTAGGCTTGATGCATTATTTCTTAGGTCTTGAAGTTTGGAAAAGCCCTAAGAAGATCTTCCTTAACTAAGGGAAGTATCCAGTTGAAATAATAAAGAGATTTGACATGTTGGAATGTAAATCCATGAACACACCCATGGAAACAAAGTTGAAGCTCCTGGTTGATACTTCGTCAGAATTGGTTGATGCTACTCTATATAGACACATTATCGGCTTGTCGATGTATCTGACGAATACCAGGCCAGATATATGCTTTGCTATGAACACCTTGAGTCAGTATCTGGTAGAGCCTAGATGTGTTCACCTTGTAGTTGCAAAGCATGTGATGAGATACCTTAAGGGTACGCTAGATTATGGTCTATGTTATATTAGAGATCATGACTTCAGACTATATGGTTATACTGATTCAAATTGGGTTGTAAGTGCTTCTGATAGAAAGAGTACTTCAAGATGTTGTTTCAGTTTGGGGTCATCCATGACTTCATGGAAAAATAGGAAGCAATCCAACATTGTGCACGACAAAAGCGGAATACATTGCAACATGTTCTACCAGTTGTGAATCCATATGGCTTCAGAAGTTGTTGATATGTCTATTTGATCTGGAGATGGAAGCCACCGTGATTCTATGTGATAACCATAGTTGCATAAAGATGACAGAGAACCTAGTGTTCCATGATAAGTCGAAGCACAGAGAGATCTGGTATCACTACATTCGTGATATGGTGCAGAGGGGAGTTGTAAAGCTCCAATATGTTGGCACAAATGAGCAGGTTGCAAATGTGTTGACCAAGCCTATGTCTCGTGTGAAGTTTGAGTACTTTAGAGACAAGCTTGGTGTTATTCTAAAGGACCTCCCTCGAAAGGGGGAGTGATGCTAATGATACTATGGTCTCCTGACCAACAATAGGTAGCTCTGTTATGATTTTATATCCTAGGGGATTAATCATCCCTAGGCAGATACTGAAGGTCTGGTAAGGACGGTCTGTCAGAGTACTTGTGCATGTATATGCCAGTTGTTGTAATACCCTGTTTCCCCCGGATTGTAAATATAACTGAACTGGCCAAGGACTATGGCAAAACTCATAAGTATGAATATGTGATGTAAATGGACCTTCAGGAAGAGGTCAATGAATGTAAATGACAGTTTGAAATTATTGCAGAACTGCTGAGAGGGGATGTGTGGAAAAGAGACCACGATGGTGGTGGAGGGCACCTTGAAAAAGGGGCGTTAACTTCCACCAAGAATAAAACACCGTATTTGGACTCCACTGGCCCGGAGATCCAAAAGCGGCTCGCTAGCCCTGAAATTAATGCCTTGCAGGCCGGTAGGTTGATGACTTGATGAGGGATGGGGAGGTGAACCGCCCATCCATAGAGCCATCATGAATGACCAGCGCAAGGGTAATCGTGCCCCACGCAACCTCGTGAGAGGATAAGGCGTATGGCTGAAACGATTGACGCAGGGGCAGACGCGAGGGGAACTCTGGAATTTTCTACGCAGAGTGAGTGATCGCGGGAGGAAGGATTGCAACCTTCTCTCCTGGGCACTGGCAGACAGAGAGACGCAGGTCTCAGGACATCGTGGTCTCAGCTCGGGGGTGGCTAGTGGTAAATCCATTAGGAGTCACTACGCCTACGATCGGGTGGAAATGAGCACCCCTCTCAACAGTTGCTTCCCTTGCTGAAGTATTTCTGATAAGTGTTTTGCTCATATTGCATTTGAAATTTACATGCTGTCACATATGTTCATGGACTTGTGGAATTGTAAATGTTTTCCTGTGTAGGAATGTCTGTGTATTAATTGATGATAAGGAGTAGATATTAGCTCATAGAACTATGAAATTGTAAAGGATTGCAGCATGAGAGTGTTCGCGTAATGTTTGATATGAATAAGTTGATATATGCTTATCACAAAGGATGCCATGCACGACGTATGTTGATAAAATGAAGCCAATCATGCCCAGCCATTCTCGGGAAGTTGTCTTCCTTTATCCGCTTCTGGAAATGCCCCCGGTAAGGATCTCTTCACAGAGATTTCCTCTTTGGAAAGGTTCACTAAGAACCCAGAGCAAGGACTCGAACGCACTGGCCTTATTAACCCTGCACGAGGAGGAACGATTCCATTAAAGTTCCCAGGTAGTAG
>ML785437.1:49790-91458 GCA_009831015.1 Picea engelmannii
AATCATATAATTGACTGGTCTGTGATTCAGGTGGAACCGGAGGGAGAATTCCTGCCAGAGCCCCAATGCATATTGGACAGAAGGGAAACCCAACTCCAGAACAGGACCATTGCACAGGTCAAGGTGCAGTGGAAACATTTTGGTCCAGATGAGGCTACATGGGAAATGGAGGATGCCATGAGACAGGCATATCCGATTTTGTTTACTTCGGTACATGTAATTCATGTTAGTAGCTAAGAACATCGAGGACGATGTTCCTTTTTAAGGGGGAGGGAATTGTAACACCCTGTTTCCCCCGGATTGTAAATATAACTGAACCGGCCAAGGACTATGGAAAAACTCATAAGTATGAATATGTGATGTAAATGGACCTTTAGGAAGAGGTCAATGAATGTAAATGACAGTTTGAAATTATTGCAGAACTGCTGAGAGGGGATGTGCGGAAAAGAGACCACGATGGTGGTGGAGGGCACCTTGAAAAAGGGGCATTAACTTCCACCAAGAATAAAACACCGTATTTGGACTCCACTGGCCCGGAGAACCAAAAGCGGCTCGCTGGCCCTGAAATTAATGCCTTGCAGACCGGTAGGTTGATGGATTGATGAGGGATGGGGAGGTGAACCGCCCATCCGTAGAGCCATCATGAATGACTAGCGCAAGGGTAATCGTGCCCCACGCAACCTCGCGAGAGGATAAGGCGTATGGCTTAAACGATTGATGCAGGGGCAAATGCGAGGGGAACTCTGGAATTTTCTACGCAGAGTGAGTGATCGCGGGAGGAAGGATTGCAACCTTCTCTCCTGGGCACTGGTAGACAGAGAGACACAGGTCTCAGGACATTGTGGTCTCAGCTCGGGGGTGGCTAGTGGTAAATCCATTAGGAGTCACTACGCCTACGATTGGGTTGAAACGAGCACCCCTCTCAGCAGTTGCTTCCCTTGCTGAAGTATTTCTGATAAGTGTTTTGCTCATATTGCATTTGAAATTTACATGTTGTCACATATGTTCATGGACTTGTGGAATTGTACATGTTTTCCTATGTAGGAATCTCTGTGTATTAATTGATGATAAGGAGTATATATTAGCTCATAGAACTGTGAAATTGTAAAGGATTGCAGCATGAGAGTGTTCGTGTAATGTTTGATATGAATAAGTTGATATATGCTTATCACAAAGGATGCCATGCACGGCGTACATTGATAAAATGAAGCCAATCATGCCCAGCCATTCTCGGGAAGTTGTCTTCCTTTATCCGCTTCCGGAAATGCCCCCGGTAAGGATCTCTTCACAGAGATTTCCTCTTTGGAAAGGTTCACTAAGAACCCAGAGCAAGAACTCGAACGCACTGGCCTTATTAACCCTGCACGAGGAGGAACGATTCCATTAAAGTTCTCAGGTAGTAGTGTTGTGAGGAGTGACAAGTCGACGGATGAGATCTCGTCGGAGGAACCATAATCACTCACGACCATTAGATGGACGAAAGTAACGCAGGCGTTACATACCTTGCCCCTTGTCCTCTATCATCGTGAGCAATGAGAAAATGGGGATCATAGACCCCAAGACTCAAAGGAAACGAATCTAGATCGTTAGATCTCGGTCCAAATTACCCATCAGCCGTTGGATTTGGAGAAGCTGCGCAAGGGTGGGCGTGCGAGGAAGTGATCTGAGCCATCAGATCTGGGGTAGAAATCCCGTAAGCCGTTGATCTCAGCAGGACACGTGTCAGCGTTTGGGAGGTGTCGGGATTTTTACCATCGGAGATTTGGGGAGTATAGATCCGTTGCATATTGAAATCGCAATACGCGATTTCTCGATCAGATCTGGACCGTCCATTGTACAGGACACGTGGCAGAGGATCCCGAAGAGTCATGAATCGGGAATCGGAGTTCCTGAGAGCAAAGGGAACAGGACTTCGAAAGTCCCGAAATCCCGAGAAAAGATCCTAGCCATTGATCTCGGCAGGACACGCGTCAGACATCAGGGTAGGAATCAGGATTTTAACCCATCAGGGATTTCAGGAGTGAAGAGATTGTTGTATCAGGATTCGCGATCCGCAAAATCCCGATAAGCTCAGAACCGTCCATTAGCATGGACACATGTCGGAAGATCCAAGGAAGTCGCAATTCGGAGAATCGGGGTATCCGGAGACAAGAGTCTCATGCACAAGGGAATCGCGATACGCGATTCTCCGATACAATCAGGACCGTCCATTAGCGAGGACGCGTGGCGAGAGATCCGAGGGAGTCGGAGTTCGGCATATCGAGGATTTCGAATACATAGAACTCTTGCCACCCGGAATCGCAATCCGCGATTTACCGATAAGATCTGAGCCGTCCGTTCACACGGGACAGGTGTCAGAGATCGGACAAAAATCGGGGATCGGGAAATCGGGGTTTCCGGGAACGAAAGAATCATATATATTGAAATCGCGATACGCGATTTCCCGATCAGATCTGGACCATCCATTGTTCGAGGACATGTGTCAGAGGATCCTAAGGGATCGGGGTTCGGCATTTCGGGTTTCCTGCATACAAAAAAATCACGTCAGGAGAACTCGCGAACCCCGAAGGCCCGACGTAATTTAACTTAACACTTAAACCTTCATCAAGGATTAATTAATGATTGTTTAAATAAGACTTGGTTATATCGCGAAATCGGAGATTGCGGATTCGGGGTTCAGTATGCGCCGAATCTTTGTTATGGGACAACCCGAATCCCGACAGGGGGATACAAGGCCACGGTCACGAAGGCCGGTCATATAGACCAAGGTATATCCAGTAAGGGCTAGCCTTAGGGACGGGGCGCGTTGAAAACTTGTTCCATCGGTGATCGGGGATTCGAGAGGACAGGGACCCTCGACACTGCAACCTCCCAAACCCCGAATCCCGATATTGAACCAAGGATTGGCATTTCACTAATGCAGGTTTCTGGAGATTTCTCATTTGTGGGAGATTAACCCCCAAAATTTTTAAATTACGATAGTGGGTGTGTTACAATTGTGATCAATAGTGGCATCTCCATTAAGATTTTATATCCTATGGAATATTTTGATTACTGGCCAGATCCTGAAGGTCCGATACGGACGGTCTACCAGAGTACCACATGTTAGATTGTTAGGATTTTATATCCTAGGGAATATTATGATTCTTGGGTAGATCCCAAAGGTCTGGTAAGGACAGTCTGTTAGAGTACCACAAAAAAATTTGTTGCACCTGCCTCATTCTGTTTCCATATGATGACGATGTTGTTTTCTCAGCCTTGTGCTGATGAAGTTATTGTTTCAGCCTTGTGTTGTTGATGATGTTGTTGTATCAACCTCATGTTGTTGATGATGGTGTACCAGCCTCGGGTTGGTGATATTGTTTCTTTAGTGTTATTCTAATTGATGTTGATGTTTCAGCTTCATGCAGATGATGATGATGATGCTACTACAACTCCATGCTGTGAACAATGTTGATATTGATGATGAGAAAAACTTTTGATGATTTGTAGATATGCTAGTTAGTGTTCGAGATGTTGATGATGTTGTTTCCCTCTCTCTCTCCTAATGATGTTGTATTGGGTTATGTCAGTAGAATACCCTTCCCATTAAGGGGGAGTGTTTAAATATTGTAACTTCTAAGAATATTCTAATTATATTTGAGGTATTATCTTATAGATCAAATCCCATTTTGTGGATTGATCATGTTGGTTCTTGTATAAGACCAAATACCCTTTTATGGATTGGTCAAAACATATTTATATGGTGGTATTTGTAAATTCATCCCCTGGGGTTTATAAAGTGGTTATAACCACTCTTGGAAGAAATCAGTCCTAATAAGTGAAGAGACATAACTCTAACACCTCCTCACTAGTATTTATAAGTGAGGATGGCACCTCATTTACTCACACACACTTCTAGTGCACATCGTTTGAAGGAAGTTGCAGTTGCAAGAAGAAGGAGAAGAGAGGTGCATGCTCAGTCCCAGATTATTCTTGGTGGTTTGGTCTTAATCTTGACATTGTATTGGAAATCTATTATTGAGGAAGTTTTTGTTGGGCTTTCTCCCCCATGAGGGTTTCCCAGGATAAAATGTTGTGTACCTTGGGATTGTGTTTCTTTCAGTGATCCTTTGTATGTTGTTGTTTTGGAAATGCATTAAATGCTCTAGTAAATTGAAAATAACCTAATAACAACATTAAATTTTAACAAAGAGAAACAACCATGATATGCTTGAAGGAAACCATTGTTTGGTTGTGTGTTGTGCTGGAAATGAGGCCTGTGTGCCTGTAAAATAGGTTGTAAGCCTGTAGTGTGTTTCATGTTGAGGAAATGGCTCAAGAGTCTGGTGAAGGCTATTGTGAGAACTCCTGAAATAGTTGAGAGTTCCTAAAGTCCCTAGCTAAGAGATTCATGTCCAACCAAGTGCACTAGAAGCCCTGATAAATGAATGGTACAACTTGAGGGACTATGAGTAGTGAAGGGGTTACATTCCTTGGGTTGTGGAGGTTGTGGGGAAGAGATATATGGTGGATTGGAATTGTTGTAGGAGTAGAACCCGGTTTTGGGGCTACTATGTGTGGAGAGTGGATAGCTAGAAGTCTAGATCTCCTTGTGGACTCATAGCCTCAATCCAGGGGTGTCTTGTTGTTGATATTTGGAACAACAAACCCTATGGATGGGAGTTTCATCCTTTATTTGAGGCTAGTTGGATTATGTTTATAAACATATAAGTTCTCTATTGTTTATTATGATTACTCTATTGTGTAAAGTTGATTATTGAATGTTGTATGTTTGTTGTGTGCATGCTAGGTGAATTAATGTTTTTATAAATGTTGTTAGATGCATAAGAAAATCAACATATGGTTTTGTTGCAATTTTTATGGGCATGTTGCCCTGTGTTTTCTGTTATATGCATGGGACATTTTTAACTTCATTTTAGCAGGCTAAGTCATTTTTCGTGTGACATGAGTCAACATGGGTACTAGGTACATTACAATATTGATCTAAAAACAACACTTGGTCAGGTAATGGTGCCACATATCAATTATTTGAAGGATGGCCATTATTTATTTTTCATATGAGACTTGCCTAATTTTTTATCACATAATTGTTGACTGGTGAATGCAAAGGAGTGCCCCTCTTGCATCAATGTTGCCCCAATACCTTTATTGGAGGCATCACATTTCTAGATGAAAGTCTTACTAAAATCTATCACTGCTAAGATTATAGTAGTACACATAGCTTCCTTTAAGGATTGAAAGGCATGCTCCACTGCATCATTCCATACAAAGGCATTCTTTTTGGAAATCATGTTAATGGGGCTACAATTTCACCATAACCCTACACAAATTTCTTGTAGTAGATAGTAAGGCCAAGTAAAACACACAAGATTTTTAGTTTCTTTGGTCATGTCTAGTGTTTGATTGTCTCAATTTTCTTGGGATCAACTCACACCCCTTCCCTACTTATAATGTGACCCAAATATTCCACTTTAGAAGTGCCAAAATAACATTGGAACATTTGATGAACAAGTGGTTGTCTCAAATTTATTGTAAGTCTTGATCAACATCTACCACATGTACCTCCCAAGTTTTGTTGTATATCAAACTATAATCAAAGAAGACAAGCATAAAGTTGTGTATAAAGGGCCAAAACAAAATTCACAAGGCTTTGAAAATGGAGGGGGTATTGTGAAGACCAAAAATTATCACTAGAAATTCATAGTGTCTTTCATGTGTGCAAATTGTAGTGTTAGGCATGTCTACTTCCTTTTGAATTTGGTGATAACTAATATGGAGATCAAATTTAATGAAGAATTGTGCACCATGAAGTTCATCCAAGAGGTCATCGGTGATTGGAATTGGAAATGTATATTTAATTGTTAACTTGTTAAGAACATGAAAGTTAGGACACATTCCAATTTCCTTCTTTCTTCAAATCTGTGACAATTAGGGATGAGTAAGGGCTAGTACCAAGACATATCACTCTAGCATCCAACAATTCCTAAATGATATTTTCAATTTTATTTATTTATTTATTTTTATTTATTTTTATGAAAAAGGATATCTACAAGGGTGCACATTGGGCAATGGATTTCTTGGAATCATTGGGATGCCATGTTCATGCTCACTGTGTGAGGGTGGTAGGTTGTGGGTTGTTTTAGAGACCTAGTAATATGTGTCTAAAAAAACTACAAATTAGGATGAACAGTATGTGGGGAATTATCCACAACTTGGATGGCATTGAGTTGTGCAATAATCCAAAGTGACCCTTCTTCATAATAATTTTCATACAATGAGAGCTATTGATTTCGAGGGAGATTACTTGAATAAATTTGAGAGTGTATTAATGTTCTTCCTTATTGAAGCCCATGCATACCTTTGGAAAATCAATGGTATCAGGTCCCAATGTTTGCAACCATTATGCTCCCAAAAATACATCACACCCTCCCATTTCTATGGAAAACATGTCATATTTTAGAAATAGTCACCCATTTGGAGTTTCACAATCTCACACTTACCATTGGATTTCGTAGTACCCACATTGGCTACCATGATTTGAAAATTGTGCACCACATGGACATCACAATGTGTTTCTTCTGCTACTCTCTGATATATGAAATTGTGGGTATTTTCATTTTCTATTAAGACAATCACATTTATATTCTTGATATATCCTACTAACTTCAAGTTTAGGGGAGATGTAATGCTAAACAAAGAATGAATTGAAATTGGGGTTCCTCACACAGAGGTTGTTGAGTGGGAACTTCATCAGGATGTGGTGTAATATCTATAGGTTTGATGCGGTGTAATATCTATAAGTTCTAGTTCAATAATGTTCTCATTGGAAATTGCCCTGAAATTGCTACATGGGGCTATATCAATGAAAAAATAAATTATATTCCTTGTACATTTATGCCCTCAAAAGAGATTTCATCGCACTTATATTAGAGAACCTTAAGTTGGTGTTTCATCATTTATATGGGAGTAAATTTGTGGACCTTAAGGGGTGAGGAAGGATGTGGAGGTGGCATAAAGGTATGATATGATCTTTGAACAAAATTGGGGTGTTTGGACTAGGATGATGCTACCACCTATGAGAGCTTGGTTAGCTGAGAGGCCTCCAACCAAGTAGTAGGATATTACATCTCAACTTGTGTTTTTATATCCTCTTGGAGACCATTAGTTAAATAAGCCTTGAAGAATGCACGAGTGAAACCTTTTGTTCTAATTGTCAATTGTTCTAAAGAAGTAATAAATTCTCCCACTATGCTAGTTTGGTGCAATTTAGTAAGCATTCACAAAAAAATAGTATTAGTGTTAAAGCGAGCATGGAGGGCCTTCACAAATTAGTTCCAAGAAATGTGTCCCCGATATCTTTCTTATGCCATTTCCACCACTACCAATGCTCCATGTGTAGATATATAACTCCCACTTAGAGTTTCAACTCTTCATCCTCAATACATAGAGAGAAAATAAATGGTGTATCTAACCGACCCATCTAGTTGGATTGGATCCATTGAACATATTTAGATCTACCTTATGCAATATATGCATCATATTGGATTGATGGTTGTGAAGGGTTATCCCTATGTGATGATCATGTCTTGATGATTATTCACCATTGGCCATTTTCCTTGGCCTATCATTCCAAGCATCCAATTGAGTGTGGGTGTGGGATTAGAATGTAGACATGTCAATTTGTATGTGCTCCATTGATGAAATGAGGAACTGTAGCTACTGGTTAATTGTAGCAACATGATCTTTTGGTTTGGTGTTATTGATATACGTGGCCATGTTTTTGGTGGTATTCATGAGACAAATGGAAGGGTTTTCGATGAGCTATGCTAACATAATCAACATTGTGCAAGGATATTTTGAGATAGGTCACCCACAATGGTTTGGGAAGCCTTGGGACTACTCCCAGACATTTTTTTACTAACAAAGGATTATTATACTGATGAAATTTTCAAATTCTAGATACTCCAAGTTTTATAGGAATTTCATTTCCTAGACTGTAGAGGTTTGGTAGGGTCCTAAGAGCAAAGGAATGTCAAGCACTCTATCTATCTAATATAACTTTGGGTTTACAACAATAGTACTTGTTCATTATTTCAAAGTGTTAACTAAGAAGAATCAAGTGTACCCTTATCCACAATACCCGATTCCTAGGTATGAGATAGTGATCTCCCCAATTGTTGTGATCAATGTACTATATTAACAATTGGTTGAAAGACTTTTGTAGGGATAATATGAGGTATGGTTTAGGGGATTCTGATATACTTGAGGGCATACAGAAGATCAAATTTGTTAACATATTCTATATAATACAATGCTAATCGATGTGTACCAACAAAGGTGTACAAGGGCATCCAACCAGGTGACCACACTCATATTCCCTGTGTGTATGATTCCTATTTGTAGTTTTACCCATTGAATGGGAGATCTTTGTGTTTATAGAGACCACAACACATCTATATCCTAAAAAAATGCTTTGAAATTTAGGTGTGTGTTAGCATAATAAATTGCTCTCATACTACTTGTAATGTACTCATATAGTAGAAACATAGAATTAAGAACAATACATGAAGAAATTAAATCTACACAAAGTAAGTGAAATATAAATAACTATTGAACTTCTAGAATAAGTAATCAAGTATTTATATTTCAAAAGGTGAGCATTGAGAGGGTAATCTCCAAATGACCAAAACTCCAATACAATGATATTTCTTGACAAAACATTACATGGCTTTCTACCTTTATAAATAGTTTCTCACTACCCAAACCCTAACATCTAGTGGCCATAATATTAATGACTAGGCCACATTTATTAAAGAGTACCAATTACTTATTGGGCATTGTTGCATAAGGACAACCCTTTACATTAATTAACCACATGTCGGCTACTTGGTGGGACTTATTCAAAGAGGATGGCCACTACACATTACTTAACTAACTTTTAAGTACACATAACTAGGGAGGCTATGTTAGGGCCCTATCATTTATCCATCACAACTAATTTTGGATGACTTTTTATACTATAATGGAGACCACAATGGAAGCCATGAAGCATATAATTCAAATACCATATAGAGTGGATAATCTAGTAACTATAATAGATAGCCAAAGAAACAAGAAAAAAAAAATATTTCAAAGCTTCTTTCATGTTTTGCTAGAGTCATTCCATCACTTGATCTTCATACCTCAAAGAACACATCAACATGGATTATTGATCATAAATTTGATAGATCACCATCTACTACATTATGATCATGATGATCTATTTACTACAAGAAATTTGTAGGGTGTCACTCAAGGATCATAATGATGTTTTAAGTAGTTGAAAATGATGGAAAGTGAGCCCAAAATGATGAAAAATTATATTAAAGGAAGGTCATTGCATTGAATGAATAATTACAAAGCATAGATCAAAACTGACTTAATTAAATTAACAATTGAAATTAGTTGGGGAAGTATTGGTAATTTTTGACAGTATCAAGAAATCAATGAGTGGAAATCATGGTGCCTTCTTTTACATGTATGAAATACACATAAAGATTGTGAGGTTGTTGATCAAATTAGACTTTATCCAAGAAGCTATGAGTGTGGCATATCTATTGAAACAAGAAATCAAATTTGATCTAATCAACAAAACAAAGAGAAGACAACTAGAGAAATATTGATCATTTCATACTTGATCAAAGTGACAATAAGCAAATTGTTTATTTGAACATGAAATTACGATCTCAAAAAGGTTGTATCTTAGGGGGTTTCCCTCTTTGAAAATTCCATGTACAATGTGCTTTCTAGGTCGTAATTAGCTATAGAGGCGCATTCATTTTCTTCTAATTTTTATATTCCAAATTTGAGATTAAATGCCGCAACCTTAAAAAATTAGAGGCAAATAATCTTGTAAATATACAATGGACTAGTATTATGTACCCTATATGTGTGATATCAATATGAGCTAGAGAAGTGACTCTTGAAAATCCCCTTGTAAACATATTTTTCTATGTTCTTCTATTTTTATATTATTTTTGTGCCCATGCTTCTCTAATTAATAGAGTTCATGTTTTATGTGTTTACTTGTCTTTGTCGGTTATAATGTGGCTATGTATGGAAATATATCCTCCTATCACTGGATTCTTTCATTTGGAATTTGACATGGCATTAGACATCCCTCATTTAATTGGATTCATAAAAAAACACTATGCCCCATATATGCTAACAAAAAATCCACATTGTATGCCCCTATATGCTAACAAAGATCCATTATCTCAATGGACAATAAATGGCATGTTGATTTAGCCATCCATTTCTTTTCATTATGTTTAGTATCATGAGCTTTATTGAACATCTAAAGTATATAAGCTTTAATATATATCTAGATATTAGTGATAAAGGATACCCCTTATAGTTGGAAAAGAACTAACTATGAATTGAGAGAGGTGAATGTTATGGTGACAATGGGCATTACCTCTAAAGTTTCCTTGGGATTGCTCCAAGTGGTGTTAGGATTTGTCAGGTGTTAGGACTTGTCATTCTCAAATAGTAGGTTTGGGAAACAATAAGATCAAAATGTGAAACTCAATGCTTTGGCTATTAACTTGAAAGAGGACTATTTTATCTCCCACACACTAATTTTTCATTTCAATAATCCCTAGCCAAAGTTGACCAATATTCACTCTTAGTTCATAGGATCATGGAATTTTTTTATGCTCGGGGATGTTATTATCTATCCTTGTGCCAAAGGCTTCTTCATTGCTGATTTTATAAATTCTAATGATTGAGATAAGGTTTTGAAGAACAATGCATGGTTTTGGGAGAGCAGTAACTTGTTTATGCACCCTTGGCACTAATCCTTCAACCCCTAGATAGAGGTTTTACTCACCCTCCCAATTTGGGTGATGATTCTAGACCTTCCTCTTCATTTTTGGAATCTAGATTCTCTCTAATTATTGATAGGGAGTGTTTGGGAAAATTCATTTGGCTCTCTTTGAATATTATTTTTAGTCACCCACAAGACAATAACTAGATTGGTGAAAGGAAGGTAGTATCATAGTCCCTATTGGGGTTTGATTCCTTAAAGAAGTCACTAGTAATAACACATTCTTGGAAGGGGTCATTGATTAGTAGAATTTGCATGGTCATCAAGTCGAGCAGGGTGGTACATACTCCAAGATGGAGCACATAGAAGTTTTAATCTCTTAAAAGGAAATTAATTCCCATACTTCATCATAAAAATATTTCTCAAATTTTTAATCTTTTTTCATCCTAAAACCACCCAAACAAAGACCTTTTTTGAGGTGGCTTTGAGCTCCAATGTGTTAGAGAAAAATATTTTATATATGAAAAGTGTTAATTGGACCTACAAACTATATTATGAATTAGTGACGTTTAAGTTCAAAGCTTTCTTTTAAACTTGCCATCTTACTATGGCTTGTTCAACATAGAAGGCTAAGGATGCTATGTCATAATTTTCATTCAAAATGTGAAAAAATAACTTATGAAATCACTTGGTAGATTAGAGCAAAGTAGAATCACGTCATCATTGAGCAAGAGGTCCTTGTGATAAATCTTGAACAAGAGTTTGTACATTAAGGACATTCAACATTAAGATAACTTGTTGAGCTTAGTGGACTAAGGAAATTCAACATTATTAGAATAATCATATTAAAGGATCTTTATCCTTGTCTTCTATTTGGAAGCCCTTTGGAGGCATTGAGACTTGTTTTTTAATCCATTTAGGGGTAGGTGGGGAAAGGGATTGGAGTAAAGAGCTTAGTGGACTAAGGAAATTCAACATTATTAGAATAATCATATTAAAGGATAAAGATCCTTGTCTTCTATTTGGAAGCCCTTTGGAGGCATTGAGACTTGTTTTTTAATCCATTTAGGGGTAGGTGGGGAAAGGGATTGGAGTAAAAAATAGAAGGGAAAATAAGGCTCAAGGTTGAGAGGATTGTCTAGTCTACTTTTTTTTTTGAAAAGTTATAATCTCTACTTACTTATATTCTCAAATTAATTAAAAATATTTATATATATTTTTTTGATAAATAAGAAGTAATTGGTTGAAATCTTTGTATCATATATATATAATTTCACATCTTACTTTCAATAAAGTTGAATGATAAATATTTTGGGATGTGATTGTTGATTATGTTCAAATGAAATAGAGGACATGTTGTATGCCGAAGCATGGAAAATTATTGTATAAATATAATATCAAGCAAAAATGTTTTAAATGATAAAAAAATATTAATATTGCTCCATGAACACATATATTTTGAAAAGGCTTAGAAGTTTATCAAGCTCTAAAAAGTTGAAGATTACACCATAGGCAATTAGTTGAAGTGTCTTTCCTTCCCTATTAAAGTGAATATTTATGCCGTGTTTAAAAAAAAGAGTATTTAAGTGTTGGGGAGAGGATATATCAATACACCTTGAAGTGTTACAAATTACACCATAACCAATTAGTTCAAATCTCATTTGTTTATAAACATTTATTGTTATGTTAATGTGGAATTGGAATTAAAATTTTAAAATAATTAAATAAAAAATCAATTATATAAATATCCAAAATTATATTATCATTAAATTTATTTCTTATGTATTAAAATAATATTTATATATATTTTTTAAATAAATAAAAAGAGTTTTATTTTCTCATAAAATAATTATGATTGTACATATCAAATCATGTTTAATCATGTTTGAGGGTCTCTTATTTATTTTGTCAAACTAGTGGAAACTGAAATAGATGACACCCTTTTGTTTTGGTTGGCAAAAGAGAAAAAGCCCCCACTTGTTCCATCAAACATTTGGAAAACATAATAGGTGGTAGAATAGTATTGAGATAGAGTTGTCTGAACATGCAACAATAAGTCTGAATAGAACATGGCCAAAAAATCTGGACAAAGCACAAAACAAGAAATCTGAACAGGAATACAAAAATTCCATGTGTTTTTGCAAAGGAAGTGCAGAGAGCCTAAGAGGTTTAATCATTAAAAGGGCCATTAAAACTTGCTATCCGGAGTGTCATCGTGAGGATTAAGGACATAATATTACTTGCAGGTTGGGCAACACTGCTAGATTTGCGAGCTAGAGAGCGCATCAAATAGGATGTCAAGTCTGATGCTGAGAAGAGTGTGCCTATGGAGCTTCTCCAACATGTCCCTCCACATCTCGAAGATGAGCTCTAGATGTTCTGGCGCCAGGAAGCAAAGAGAGTGTGAATCTGGAGCCATGGTTGAGGTGGGCAGTGGAGGCTCAATCGAGCGGTCAACCAAAGGAATTTCTTCCTGGGTTATACAAGTAGCCCCCTCTATGGCACCTATTGTAGCAATAGTAGGGAGACTAGTGCTAGGTTGGTCTTGGCGGTCCGGGACTTGTAGAGGAGGGAATCTGGCGGCACCATAATTGGTTCTTCTGGAATTTCCTCCTCTACATAGGCCATTGGAGGCAAATTTAGCTCATTATTCCATCGAATCAGTGCGATTGAAGAAGCTTGGGCAAGCTTGCGGAGGCGCCTCTACATGGATGCATAGCTATACCAAGAAGGACCCCTCTTAGGCTTTCCATGCTCTCGAGGCATGGCGGTTAAGGAAAACCAAACTGAACTTAGCTGAAGAAAGCAGAGAGCTGGGAGAGTAAATGGAGCGAAGCACGAATGCGAAAACTGAGCCGAGTGGAATGAGCCATAACAAACCCGGAGGAAATGGAGGAGCACCAGGGGAGCTGAGGTGACCTTGCATAGACCTCTCGTACCCATCATCATCCATATGTCAAGATGCACTAAGAGCTCCATTAAACCTGTAGCCTGCATAGGAGCACGTTAAATGTTGTCCTCCATCCAAGATTTGAAGGCGAGAGTGGCTGCAAGCCTCATAAATGGCTTAGACTGCATGCTATCTATGTAGCACCCCATCTAAGAAATATTTATAACTTTTAAAGTGAATAACTTTATACAAATAAATAAAAAACATCTACACATATCCGAAGTTTTGAAGTGTCCATCAAGTTTTGTCAATAAAAGAATTTTTAAAGTGTCCATCAAATTTTGTGAAAGAATTTTGAAGTCTCCATCAAATTTTGTGTTTGTTTTGGAGAGGATGCATTCAAGATAATCGTGTTTGTTTTAGAGGAGAGGATGCATTCAAGATAATGCTTTATCTCGACAAAATGATACTTTATTTCAATGGGGTTAAGGAATACACTATTGGATAAAACAATAAAGTGATTTTCTCAATACAAACTTTTTATGTGGAAAAGATATAATTAATTTTATATTATAAAATTTTTATGAATAAAAATTATAATTTTTATATTAAATAAATATTATATTAATGTAAAATTAGAACTATAACTTTATACAGAATATAAAAAAATATCAATATATTGAAAAAGTTGATTAAAAATATCATCAAATTTTTGTTGATGTTAAGAAATTTTCTTTTTACACAACTTTACAAAATATAAAAATATATGGTAAAAAAAGTATAATTAATATTAATACATGAGTACAATTTTATATTTTAAAAAGACAATTAATTTTACATAGTTATATGGAGAAAGTTAATCAAATTACAACATGAATAATGATGTTTGGTAATTGAAAATCAATTCCATATAATTATATAAAAAAAGTTAATATTACAACATGAATAATAATGTTTGATAATTAGTATTTATATTATTTAATTTTATTTTTGATGATTTCTTTAGAATTGGTTCATTTTACAAATTTTAAAATTACATATATTTGTTGTTAAAATTATGATTGGGATGCTGGATTGATTCAAAATTTTAATTTTAATTTAGAATTATATTTTGTGGTATCACATATTTTTGTTGTTTAAATCAAGATTTTGATCATTTAGATTGGTTAAAACTTTGGTTTTAATTTACATATATAATTTGTGATGAGCAAGATTACAATGTTTAGTTGAGATAAGATAATTTTTTCTCTAAATCATTTATTTTTGCACATTGTTTTTCTTAATTTTATTTATATAAAAACAAAATTACATTCTTTAAATGTTTTCAACATTTCATAACTCCTTATAGAATTCAAACATATCCAACTTTAAACAAAATAAATATCAATACAAAATATCATAATCCCTATGAGACACACTTAATAGTAAAAAAAACATACAGTATTAAAAAAAGTTCCCTCGTCTTATCCTAAACTTTCCTAAATAAAATATCTAATAACACACCAATTTCATAACTCCTTATATAATTCAAACATATCCAACTTTCAACAAAATAAATTTCGATACAACCTATCATAACCTTTATGCAACACACATAATAGTAAAAACAAAAATGAGAATATTCAAACATACAATATTAAAAAAAGGTTCCCTCATCTTATCCTAAACTTTCCTAAATAAAATATCTAATAACACACCAATTTCATAACTCCTTATATAATTCAAACATATCCAACTTTCAACAAAATAAATTTCAATACAACCTATCATAATCTTTATGCAACACACATAATAGTAAAAACAAAAATGAGAATATTCAAACATACAGTATTAAAAAAGGTTCCCTCATCTTATCCTAAACTTTCCTAAATAAAATATCTAATAACACACCAATTTCATAACTCCTTATATAATTCAAACATATCCAACTTTCAACAAAATAAATTTCAATACAACCTATCATAATCTTTATGCAACACACATAATAGTAAAAACAAAAATGAGAATATTCAAAAAAGTTCCCTCATCGTATCCTAAACTTTCCTAAATAAAATAACTAATAACATGCTCATTTCATAGCTCTTTATAGAATTCAAACATATCAGACTTTGAACAAAATAAATGTCAATACAACTTATCCTCTACAACACACATAATAGTCAAGAAAAACATATGAGAATATTCAAAAAAGTTCCTTCATCCTATCCTAAACTTTCATAAATAAAATATCTAATAACATACTCAGTTCATAACTCCTTATTCAAACATATTCAACATTGAACAAAATAAATGTCAATACAACCTATCATAATCCCTAGCCAACACACATAATAGTAAAACAAAAATATATAATAATATTAAAAAAAGTTCACTCTTCTTATCCTAATCTTTCATAAATAAAATATCTAATAAGATACTTATTTCATAACTTCTTATACAATTCAAACATATCCAACTTTAAACATAATAAATGTCAATAAGACTTATTATAATTACTCATTTTATCCTAATCTTTTATAAATAAAATATCTAATAAAATACTTATTTCATAACTTCTTATAGAATTCAAACATATCCAACTTTAAACATAATAAATGTGAATGAAACTTATTATAATCTCTCTAATGCACATAATAGTAAAAATAAAATATGAGAATATTAAAAAAAAAATCCCCTCATCCTACTCTAAACTTTCCTAAATAAAATATCTAATAATAACGTATTCATTTCATAACTTTTTATTCAAACATATTCAACTTTCAACAAAATAAATGTCAATACAACCTATCATAATCCCTCTCCAACACACATAATAGTAAAAAACATATGATAAAATCCAAAAAGTTCCATTCATTGTATCCTAAATTTTTTCATATAAGACATCTAATAACATACTCAAAGCATATTATACTTCAAAAATACATATACAAACTATATGCATGTCATAACACAATCCAAATCATAATTCCTTATTCAAACATATTCAACTTTCAACAAAATAAATGTCAATACAACCTATCATAATCCCTCTCCAACACACATAATAGTAAAAAAACATATGATAAAATCCAAAAAGTTCCACTCATAATATCCTAAATTTTTTCATATAAAACATCTAATAACCTACTAAAGCATATTATACTTCAAAAATATATATACAAACTATATGCATGTCATAACACAATCCAAATCATAATTCCTTATTCAAACATATTCAACTTTCAACAAAATAAATATCAATACAACCTATCATAATCCCTCTCCAACATACATAATAGTAAAAAAACATATGATAAAATTCAAAAAGTTCCACTCATAATATCCTAAATTTTTTCATATAAAACATCTAATAACCTACTAAAGCATATTATACTTCAAAAATACATATACAAACTATCTGCATGTTATAACACAATCCAAAATAAACATATAGTAGTTTGTCATAACACTGTCCACTGCTTTGTCCTAACATTGTCTAAAATAAACATATCATTAAAAAAAATTATTTTTTTTTTAAATGAATTTATAAAAACAATTTCCCCAAATTTTATAAAATTGAAAAATAAAAAAAATGAGTGCCTCTTATGCCATGCCCCCCAAAAAATGGTTCAAATCTCTTTTTTCCATGATAAAGTAAATATTTATAATCCAACATTATATTTATAATCCAACATTATATTTTCTCTTTTATTTTTAAATCTTTGAGTGTCCATGAAGTTTTGTATTTGTTTGGGAGGGAGAATGCATCCAAGACGACCCTTTATCTCAACAAGTTGCCATCTTCCACAACATGGTGAGTATACATCGTCCACATCTACTTTTACAATTGAGGACAGATCCTCCATCATTGTCAACCTCCTTGGCACACTCTAGTGGAGCCACACCACATCAAACCAAGCCAAGTCAGAGACACAACGCTTTGTGGGATGCCAACAACATGGAGGTGTACCAGTGGACAACAATGCAATTTGGCTGCAAGTGCAACCCACATCCAATTGTTCACCACCATACGTTACGCAAAAGAGTGGAAAGGGGAGCAATTTGGGGTCATGTAATTTCCACAACATCTAAACCCTTTCACACACGCGAATCTAAACCCCTTACACACGCGACCCAAGAAAGGGACCCTTCAATTTCAATTAAAAAATAAAACAAAATACCCAGTGCCCACCGCTGCCTTTTGCGATCGTAACGCCGCGGGTGACGTCAGCAGGCCGTTAAAGATGTACCAAACGGTCCCTTAACCCTCGGCAGAACCTAAAGCTAACCCCGGTTGGAGGGCCATGAACTAGGGTTCGCTAAACCTGACCAAACGGCTGACTCAACCGCGGTTGACGATTCGACCGGGGTTTATCACGAGGGTGGCGACGACAAGACAGCTATGTCCAGAAGAGACGAGACGAGAGGAAGCGGAGGCGATTTTAACCCATTTGGGTAGCACCATTTGAGAGCCAAGCGAGTTCTGAGTAGCTGTGACGAGCTTTCCATCGCTTTAGATGGCGTAGGATTGAGCCCTGGGCACTAGAAATGGCTGAGAATCGTTAGATTTCGCTGAAATATGCATATAAAAGCTTTCTATCGTTTCTCGTATATATATAGCTAAATCATATATGGTAGCTGTAGCTATAATTAATCGACATATAGAAGAATAGTTATATATATATATATATAGATATAGATTGAGAGCATTGAGGATTGATTAGGGATAAGAATGTTGTCGAGAATGAATCTGAATGGCGGCGTGTGGGGTCTGGAAGATGCCACAGACCTCCACTGCAACAACGACGAGAATTTGAATTTGCCCACGTTCAAGGCAATGCTGGACGCGGAAGAATGGTTTACTTCTCACAGCAATACTAGCAATAACGATATTACTACTGCCAGTATTAATAATGCTAACAGCCATCCTGACGGCCCATGCTTCAATATAGATATGAAGGATTTTGGATGCTATTCGTCTCTGGTGAATCCGAATCCCGAGCCTCCCAATATGCTCTTGCAGCACGCCATGAATTCTTGTTCCTCGTCGCCCGCTTCGATTTTCAGCCTGGACCCTTCGCAGGTCCAGTCTTTTCTAGCGGGGGGGAGCAACCATCATCATCACCACCATGTATCTCCGTTCCCGGACGTTGCGGGTTCGAGTCCCTTCCAGGAGTTGGCCTGCGAGGGGTTGGTGAGCAGCAACAATGCCAGCAGTAACAGTAGCAGCAATAGCTACTTATATGGGGGGCTACCGGGAGGAATTTTCAGGCAGCTGAGCCCCAGCTTCGCAGGTTCGAGTCCCCGCACGAATACTGTTACCCCGACGCCTAATCTCGGCAGCCCACACAGCCAGATGGGTGGTAGTAGTACCCCCAATCTTAGCCCCAGAATGATGCCCACGAGCAATCTCAATCTCTCGGACACCGGATTGTTCTCTAGCAGTAATCACACCACCACCACCAACAACAATAATCTGAGCAATCTTCTGGGTTTGAGTAGCCTTATGAGTCCTCGAATCCCAGCGCCATTAAATTTTAGCAGCCCGAAGATGCTTAGACCCCTTGAGATTTGCGCCCCAGTTGGTGCTCAGCCTACTTTGTTTCAGAAGCGGGCTGCTCTCAGACATACTGCCCTCAGCCGCTGTACAACAACCCCTTGCATTGAAGTGCTGGATGAAGAGAGCCCCAATGGCAATAGCAATAGTAATGTGAAAGGGAAGAGCAAGCTGATGTTGGTGGGTGCTGATAATAAAGAAGATGAGGATGTGGATGAAAGCAATGATGGGTCTGGGGTTCACTATGATTCAGATGATGTGGGCGCTAATAATAATAGTTATAAGGTCGACCAGATTGGAGAGGATGGGTTGGCCTCTGCAGGAGGCACGGGGAATGCTTCTGCTGTTAATAACAATATTAATGGCGGTGGAGACAAGGGCAAGAAGAAGGGCTTGCCTGCTAAGAATCTGATGGCCGAACGGAGGCGCCGAAAAAAGCTCAATGATAGGCTTTACATGCTTCGGTCTGTTGTTCCCAAGATCAGTAAGGTCTGTTTATTTTTCTCTGTCTCTGGGTGGGTTTCTTAATTTGTAAAAGTTTCATTAGATAGGAAGATTTACAAGCTGTTTGAGGGAAGGTATTAGCCAGTGGTAGTCAAGTCAGGTCCCTTTTCACATGGAGATGTTATGCAACTCCTTACAAGATCTGCTTTACAATCAGGCTACATTCGGCTTTGAAGTGTGGTACCTATTTTTCACAGTTTGTCTGTTAAAATCCAAAGATATTTGCATTTTCTTTCATTTTTCTGCCATTATTCTTGGTCTTGGTTTGTTGCGGGCAGTTTTCTCGATCAATTTTTTCGCTCTGCAATTTTGCTTTTGTCTTTGCAAATGCCTAGTCATTCGTGGGATTGAGCTTTTTAGATTCGTGTTTTTTTATTGGAAGTTGTCTCGAGAAATATACCCCGAGGTCAGGGGCTACATCGCATCACATATTTATACGCTGTTTGAGGGAAGGTATTGGCCAGTCTGTTTGTTTTGGTAGCTAAGTCCCGTTTGACTTGGAGAAGGTATGTAACTCCTCACAATATCTGCGTTACAATCAGGCTAGGCTATGAAGCCATCACTATGTGGTATCTGTTTTTCACACTCTGTTTGTTAAAAAACCAAGGATTTATGCATTTTTCTTTCATCATTTTGCCTTTCTAATTCTTGGCGTTGATTTGTTGTGGGCTGCATTTTCCATCAATATTTTTTGGCCGTGTGATTTTGCCTTTGTCTTTGCAAATAAGAGCCTACTCATTCTTGGTATTGAGCCTTTTAAATTCATGTTTTATTTTTGCAAGTTACTTCCATAAATAACCTAGAGGTCAGGGGCTACACCGCAGAACACAGACTTCCTTCGGCATAGGTGGCAGGTGTCTATTCCGTCAAGCATCTGGCCTCATCCTCTATTGACATGCCATTTGTGTAGGACAGACCATAGCAAGGACGGAACCCTGGCGAACAGCTTAATACTCTGTTCAATCCCACCGAATGAACCAAGGGCGGCGTTGCTTATGGGAATGTTTGCTGGCTCATTCAGGGCTGTTGAAACCTTTGATGTGGGCTCTTTGTGTTTCGTTTTTTTTCTTTTTCCAAATAGATGGGGGCTGTTAATTTATCCGACTTGTCGATTCCTTAATTTGAGAAATGCTTGCTCGTTTGACATGCGATGTGTTTTTGTTCGTGTTTCAGGTTTGTCTTTTGGCAATTGGACAAGGAATGTTAGTTTCTTGAAGTTTATGATTGTTTCTCTGAGAAAATCTTGTTGGTATTGCTATGGGCTTAGCCCCTTTGATTTTGTGGTTCTATTGTTGCGAAATTAGTTTGGGTGGTTTATTTCTTCAAGTTTCTTGCCCTCTTGTCAGCAATTTGATATGGGCTGCAATTACTTGTGAACAAGTTTTTGGCAATTGAAGTAAATTTGAGATTATACTTTCTTCTTTCAAAAATGCTGTCCAATATTATGTAGGTTGCATTTGTTCCTGTTCTTATTGGAAACTTTTATATGGGTTGTATTTGTTTCTGATTTTGCTCGTTTTCTACTGGCTAAATCTTCCGATTTTATGTGGGCTTTTTTATGGATAAGTGTTAGGTTTTGTCATAACTCACTGCAAGATTTTAACTAATTTAATGGAAGATATGTTATCGTTTTCCTTTTTTTCCCATTCGGGGTTCTCGCTTCACATTGGATTGTTGCCCCTTTTTTCGTATTTGTTTTCGTCCTCCAGGCATTGTATACTTGACATTTAAGGCTGATGTTTTTCAGGTTTCTTCTTGCGAAAATCTGCCAACTAGATCTGGACTGTATTTATTTTTTCTTGAGCTATGACAATGAAATTTGATATGCGCCACCCTATTTCCTGCCGGTTTAGTTATTGGCATAGACCGTGGTCAGCTGAGTTTTCAATTGACTAGTTACAAATGCTTGCTGATTTAATTTGCATGTTTCTTTTTCTTTGGGTTCATATTTCATTTCTTAGAAATACCTGGTTTAATTTGGGAGACTTTATTTCTTTGGGATTCTGATTTTCTTCTTTTCAGATGCTTTTTCTTCTGGTGTGGAATGCTGTTTTGATGCGGGCAATTATTTTCTTTTGATTTTCGATTTTGTCATATAAAATGTTTGTTGGTTTGACTTCGGCTGTATCCCTGTATCTGGCTCTTTGAATTACTTATTCACAAACAATTGCTTGGTAGATGTACGCTGTTTCCTTGCATATCTACTTCATTCCCTTTGGTCAATGCTATGTGACTTTATTTTTTTCTTTTCTTTTCCTGGGCAAATTCTAGATACTTAATTGCTCTTCCATTGTTTTCTCCTTGTAAAAAGTTTGACAATTTGGTATGCTGTGTTGTTGGATTAACAGATGGATCGAGCCTCTATTCTGGGAGATGCAATTGAGTATTTGAAGGAGCTCCTTCAGAAGATCAATGACCTTCACAATGAGCTTGAATCTACGTCTCAGGGACCTGTTTTACCTGGCACATCTAATTTCCATCCTTTGACACCTACAACACCTTCTTTGCCTTGCCGAGTGAAAGAAGAGTGCCCAACTTCACTTCCCAGTCCCAATGCACAGCCTGCAAGGGTATGTCTTCAATCACTCAAACTTGAAACATAAAGGAGGCCCTCAAGTATTGAGGCTGCAACATTGCAAGTTATTATGAAATGTTTACTCTTCAAATTCATTGAGTTCACTTTGTGTTCTGCATGTTGTGATAAAAGGTGAATAAAGCATCTACGGACCTGTCTCCGTGTATCTAGATTCTACATATCATATCGAGCACAAGTCTTTTATAAGCATCCATTGGTACTGAGTGATGGTTTATCCTTTTCTTTTATTTTGCATGCTGCTGATGTCTTTCCTACATAAAGCCCACAGGAAAACTAGGCTCGACATACATCTATGGTACTTGAACCTGGGTGTTGGCTAAGATAGCAACTTTGCTCTACCATTTGACCACATATCAGGAGTATGATAATTTCTTTTCATAGTTTTTTTGGCAGAACATGTCCTTCAAGTTTTCACCTGCATGAAGCTTTTTGAGCTTCTTAAACTTATGCTTTATGAACCTGTAATATTTTCTGCATTGATATCCAGATGTACGTGGGTGAGGTAAATGGTCTGTATTGATTGCTTATGTTTCTTAAGTCTAAAAATTTGCATTCAAAGAAAGCTTAGTGTGGGAAAATTCATGGCTCTTATGAAGTAAAAATAGAAATGACAGAAAATTCATGGCTCTTATGAATTAAGATTAGAATTGACACAATTTCTTTCTAACATTTCGTAAGTCTAAAAATTTGCATTTAAAGAAATCCTGTTGTATGGGAAAATGCATGGCTCTTATGAAGTAAGAATAGAAATGACACAGCTTCTCCTGATCTAACATGAATTTGATATTTTATTTAAATACGTAGGTTTTCTATCAAAAATATTTTACACAGTACTCTGTGTAGTAAAGTATATTCTGTAGGAACTCATATTCAAACAAATAGCAATCAACACGACTGTATTCTTTTCATCTTTCTTGATGATTATTATTGTCTGTGCTCACATGGTTTATCAATGTTTGTTTGTGGGAGGAGAGATACAGATTGCTAATTTTCAATTTTTTGTTCATGCAGGTGGAAGTCCGGATGAGGGAAGGGCATGCCCTAAATATCCATATGTTTTGTGCTAGACGGCCTGGACTGCTACTCTCCACAATGAGGGCACTGGATGGACTTGGGCTTGATGTCCAGCAAGCAGTCATCAGCTGCTTCAATGGATTTGCACTAGATGTATTTCGGGCAGAGGTAAGCAAATGGTTGAATCGAATATAAGGGAGGTCAAACTTCACATTTTTTGGACTTATATGGATTTGGGGCTAACTTTGCCATTTTTTCTCATCTTGCAGCAAGCCAAAGAAGGAGAAATTGCACCTGAAGAGATTAAAGCTGTGCTGCTACACACTGCAAGCTGTCATACTGCAATATAGCCTGAAGAGTGTCCATGGCTGCAGAATATGTATATTATGACATAACTTCTCACGGTGCTCTGACCCAGCTGTCGTTCTTGGAAAATATCAAATTAAGCTACTTATGGGGATGGGAAGTGTTCACCGAGAGGTCAATCTGGGAGTTTGTTATGAGTAAATCATGCAACATCAACAGGACTCTGTTCTGTGATTGTTCCAAGTCCTGGGTTGAGGAGCATTGCTTCTAATGCATGATCAGTTCCAATTCTGATCAAACCTGTAAAGGGGTCTGCTTAGAACGATATCTCTGCTTCATCCCCAAATGCTGGAAGTTCGGCATATGAACATACAAACTTGGAGATGAATGTTATCTTGAGAGTTTCTGGCAAGTGACATCCTTATTTTACTTGTCATAAGTATTGTTGGTTTTCTGTCATATGAGAAATGCAAACAGACGGTGATCTTTTTGTAAACAGGTTCTTTGCAAAAAGCTGCAGTCATTTACTTTCCTAAATGAAACTATCTTTATTTCATTTTAATGTTTGATAGAAGGTACTGTCTTGCTGGAAAGACTCGAAGGTTAAAAGAATTCACCTTCCTGAAAAGGAACTAAAGAATCAAGTTCCTCCTGTTTAGAGATCATATACGGGTACACCCTAAATACTGTCTCCAAGCTTTGCTGTTTTTATCAAATTTTGGATTAAACTAGTGCACTTTGCCCCTTTCAATCTGAAGTTCACAACCATTCTTATATGTGGTTTGCGTTGAAGGTGAAGGTGGTCAAAATTATGACAGCCTACTTTCTAGTGCTGCCCAATATGTTGGGAAATTTTTTCTATTTTTTTTGGCTACATGGTCCAATGTTCTAACAGGTTCGCCTTTGTTGATAGCATCCTAAATACTAAAAATAGCTAAAAATCTATTTGAATTCACATTTTCTGACAGATTTCATGAATGCTAATTTTTTACTGTACTGTATGGTAACTAACACAGCTCTTCTTTAAGTCCCTCGTTCATGAAATCATTCCAGAGTTGGGTATAGGGTTATTGATGCATCAGGATATACTTTTAAATATTATTGAGACTTGGGTATAGGGTTATTTCTTCATGTCAGTCATGCTACAGGAGAGGGTTATACATGTCTTATGGGGGCCAACGCAACTGGTACAAGATAAGCATTTGGCCATATTCTATTTCATTTTGTCGTCCCAGTTTTAGAGCTAAAAATCTGACTTGTTAGGCTAAATGTTTTTGGCTTGTGCTGTTCGTAGACTCACTGATATGCTCGACTGTAAACAACATTGAACATCCTGACCACTATATAACAAGCTAAACAGAGAATACATAAACCATAACTACCTCACTTACTTTCCCAATTCTAACCTTTTTTGTATGATAGTTTTTGGAGACTATTTAAAAGCCACTGTATTTAAGATTTATCCATATCATAAAAGGAAAGAGTCAATGTTTATGAGGGAGGTCCTCCAATTTTTAAAACATCTCTATTCCCTTCAATGATATAATCAGATGATTTTCCTCATAACCTGTGTTGAAACCCCTTTAGAAATATGCCACCTGCTCAACTATAATGACACCTCTCTAGTCTTTAGTTGGTAGTAGACTGAATAAAATTTGGAAATATAATTTATAAGAATATCTCGAGTGTTAGTCACTAACTGTAGCTATAGAGGATTAAAAAAATGCATGAATGTACTCCACATCAATGGTAACCACTGTTAAAAAAATGTGTGATGTTCCCTACGCTCCACTCGCACGGCACTAATATAACAGGTTTCAGGTTTTGCAATGCTTTTACTACCTTACAGGTCGGTACATATATGTACAACCAAAGGCAATTTGGAAAGGTCTGTACATAAATGTACAACCAAAGAACCAAAGACAATTTTGAAAGATGGAAAGTGCCTGTATGTGAATAGAAAGATACATATACTACTGTAGATGCATATTTTCTATGAAATCACAATAGCAAATGTGTTATATATAGATTTACATCGTACCATGGCGGTGAAGTGCAAATGGAAAAAATTAAAGAGACAATACAAATGTGAGGATATACCTACACACTGAATAGTGAATTACCATTATTACCATTACAAATTAGAATAATAATAGTAAAGTAGTAATAAAAGACGTCTTGAAGAGGTAGCTTAAAAAAGTAATTTGATTTGATTGATAGATATAATATAAATTATTATAAAAGAGAGGAAATACCCTTTAATATAAAAGAAGTATTGGGGTTATTTTCAAGGTAATTAAAGTTTATATAAAAGAAGTATTGGGGTTATTTTCAAGGTAATTAAAGTTTATTTAATTTATTAGTTATCAACACATTAATTATTTAGTTGAGATTTTAATTTAATGAGTTGTCTTGTCGAAAATATTAGTTGTGATTTTTATTTAATGAGTTGTTTTGTACAAAATATTAAATGAATAAAGATTCTTAAAAAATGAGGACAGCATAATATTATAATATTGTTCATGTAATAATATGTATTTTTATAATTAAATTAATATGTATTTGCATAATGGACAATATAATATGTATTTACATAATTAAAAGGACAATATTGTTCATGTATATGTATCTGTATAATTAAAATGTTACATTTAAAAATATGTTTTTTTTTTTAAGTTTTGTTTCAACGTATCAAACATTTTGAGAGGTTTTATTTGAGGGAATTGAATAAGCTCATTCATATGGCCACTCTAATTTATAGAAAATTTGAGAATGATCTTTTGAGGGAATTGAATGAGTTCATTCATATGCCTATGCCTATTGTAATGCATATAAGTTTTGAGGAATTGAATGAGCTTATTTATTGCACTCTTGTAAAGATGTTCCTTAATATCATGAAGGTTGAATCATGTTTCAATCAGGGATGAGTATTGTAATGTATATAAGTTTTGAGGAATTGAATGAGCTTATTTATTGCACTCTTGTAAAGATGTTCCTTAATATCATGAAGGTTGAATCATGTTTCAATCAGGGATGAGGCAAACATTTTCAGTGGAAAAAGTGTGTTGAATATTTCTTTTTATTATTCATTCATCATTGTGTTTGATGTTTTTTGAGATTTTTTCAACCAATATATTGCCCACTAAGATTCATTATAAATGCACTATTTCCATTTCCAACTTTTACATTTGCACTCGAATCTTTAAATGCAGATGGACACATATTAGGGAGACATCTTGCAAGGGAAAAAAATGTGTTGTGTTGTGCATTTGTGAAAATACTTTTTCTTTGTTTTCTAAATAGTGCATAAAATATCAATTATGCATTCCACAATCCATGGGATAGAGCCTCCTAAAAGTGAAAATGTCTAAGGGATGTTTGATGGGAATAATTGGTTAGGCTTATAACTCCATTGCTAAAAGAGTTTGGGTGGATTTGTAGTACTAGAAAAGATGTTTAAAAGATTCATTTTTGTCACAAAGAGGAAACTTGGGTTGGGGGACCCCTAAGTATTTCAAGATAGCAAATGGGAAGGAGTCCATGAATCAAAGATTAGGTAAAGCAAGCCTTTCGGGGTTCTAGATGCATATTGCATATGGATTTTAATTGGTAAAATCCATGTTATTTCTTTATCCTTAATTGTCGAAACTTTGTTAAGTTTGGTATCCAACATCAACTTACATGATAGCCATTGGTATTCACCAACTAGTATTTCTTGAATCCTTTCCTTTGATTCCGCTTCCAATCCTTCCACCAAGCTTGTGGCTTTGACAAGACAAGTTGTAGAAAGAGATGTATGTATGGAATTAGTCTCTCCATTTTTTCCATTATAATTTTGTTACTGGTGATAAGCTTGAACTCTCATTTTAAACTCTTCCATGTCTTTCAATCTCTACATTACTTGTCATAACGATCTTTAGGGGATTGTTTTCCTATTTTTTTTAATCGTCTCTTGGTTAATAACCATGCAATGTTAGCGAAAAGATTGCCATCATGCAACAATAGTGACCACCATAGATAATGGTCATTGAAGGAAAGTCTTGCCCTAAGAAAGTCACTTTTGCAAACTAGCTTGTGCTTGATGGCCTCCACGCCCTGTCACATACTCTTAGCTAAAAAGGTCCCCTCACCTTGACAGGGCCCATTGTAATCAAGAGTGTCTACAAATGTGGATTACTCCATATCTTGCAACCATAAGGGGCTCTTGGGGTGATACAATTTCTTAGTAGGATTTTCCAGGTTCTGTGGCCCTCAACGACTTTAATGGCCCATTTGGCACATAGGGATTGACCTTGAACTCTAGTAGAGAGTATTCTCGTTCCTCTATCTTTGGGTGTATAATTGACTCTATGGAAGTGTTTATCTCTACTAGAGTTGGCCCCAAAAAAGTTTTTCTAGATAGAAGTAAGCTCGAGGTGGAGGACCTAGCATGAATAATATACATGGGTGGCATCCAAAACTTTGATGCAGATTTGACATTTCACAGCGAGGGACATAGGTTTCATGATACATTTGTCAATTTTCTTGGCCAATCTTTGCAACATTGTGGCCCAAATTTCCTTGTGGGAGGCATGAAAGGAAAAGGGAATTGACAAAAACATGAATACTTGGCCAAGTTAAATCTAGGCTCAACCTTGTACCATCAACCATTCTTACACTTACCTTTGGTTAAGACGAAAACCTAGAGCCTTGGCCATTTGCAACTTAGGCCTTGAGGCCTCATAGAAGATTTGTAGGAGTTTATTTTTCTTCTACAATCATAAAAAAGAGTCATCCACAAAATTCCCATTCACCAATTGACCACCATCAAGGTCAGGGAGAGTGATACCTTAGATTAGGCCAAGTACCATTATGTTTTGTGGTAGGTAACTAAGCAGTTCTATTGACATTACATAAAGGGAAGATGCTAAGGGACATCCTTACCTAATAGATGTGAATAGGTCTATTTCTTCAAAGTTGGCCTAGTTAATGGGAAGACATGTAGTAGTTTCTACAAATATAGGGTTTGCATTGCTTTGACAAAAAAGGGACAAACCCTAGGGCTTTGAGTTTGTCCATAATTAAAGGCCACTCTACCCTATCATAAAAATGTTCAAAGTCAATCTTGATGAATAGGGTCTTTAAGCCTTGGGTCTTAGCCCACTTGACCTTCCTTTGCAAACCACAATCACATTATCCAAAATAAATAATCTTTTGATAATTCTAGTTTGATAAGGCTTGATAATCTTTGGTAGGATATGCTTTAGCCTTGGGGCTAGGGTCCTAGCTTGAATTTTATAAGATAGATTCAAGACAATGATTGAATTTCACATGGTGATAAGCTTAGGATCACCATGGTTTGGAATGAATTTGATTACTCCCTTATTAATGTAGTGACCTAACCTCTGACACATAATAGCTCATTTATATACTCATAGAAAATTTAATCCTACAAAATGCCATGTAGCTTCATAAAATTCATATAGGTAACCATCAATTTCGAGAGACTTATCATCAACAATTTCCTTCAAAGTATTTGCCAATTCATCCATCATTGATGCTTATTTAGATGCTCTTTGCTTCTTAATTGTTATTGTTTGTGGGAGTACATCAATACACGTTTCAATGGCCACTTGTTCTTTCATTTGTAATCCTTGAGTCCGGAAAACAATTTTATAATGATTGACCAATTCTTTTTCAATATTGGCTTGATCTATGATTCTTCCTTCCATTTTCCTAAGGTCTTTGATTCACTCGGCCACTTATTTATAGTATAGGGATTTAAAGAAAGCCTTAGTGGGTTTGTCACCCATCTTGAGCCAATGGAGACATGAATGAATTTGATCTCTTATTTCTCCATATGTTCTCTTGAGTTTGAGAAAATGTCTAAACTTCATTGCTTTGGATTGCAATTTCTTATTGAAGGGGCTAAATTGTATCAATCTTGAAACTTTCTCCAACTCCTCATTGACGACCTTAATCTTCGTCCTTCTAATGACAATTCACTATCTACCATAGCCCCACATGAAGACCATAACATGCTAAATGGTGTCTTCCCACCATGAGATCCACCCTTTATCTCCTTTGGATTGAGGCACCAAATTTCATATTCTCCTAATAGATTATATATAAGGTGCATGCTTCAAATGGGAGGTGTTCAAGATAACTCCTGAATTCATGGCCCTGGGTTTTGTTATCCCCTAGCCTATGGATAATTAAGGAAATTATGTCTCGAGGCCCACAGGTCCTAGACATGGAGTACCGAGAGCCATATTGACTTGAGCCTGACCTTGGAGGGCCCATCCTTCTTCAACGCCTCCATCTTGTCAACAACAACAACATCCATCCCATCGATCTGGTCCTTCAACAACAATGGGTATTGCTCCATGAGGTATGAGTCCGGGTATCATGGTATGTGTCACTTTGATTCTCAAAACATTTGAATATGTGCATTTAATTCTTTTTACTTCTGACGTGTGCTTGGACCTTATGCCTTTCCACTTGTCCACACCTGGGGGGAATGCCATGATGCCTTAGCAAGTTGGTTCCCATAGGTTTTGAGTTTCCACTGGGTGGGTTCATGAAAGGTCATCGTCCGTTCCCACCATACTTATCAATTTTCATCTTTTTCCCTCTCATCCATCCCCTACATTGGTTCGGGCATTGGGTTTTCCAAGATAGCAAAGGGTTGTACCTTACCTTGTGGGAAGAAGGGGCTAAAGGCCTAGAGGGTGAAAGTAGTTGGAAAAAGATAAAATCCAAAGAACAAAACCTTCAAACGCTTCGCCTAGGGATCCCTGAGAAAGCAATAAAATGCTTCTCAACAAGAAACAGAGGGACCCGTAAAATAATAAAATCAAGACCTAATTGGAGGATAGGGGGTCTCATCATGAGCCAACCTATTAGCTCCATGGACATGTAGCAGTATGACACTACCATTCAGCTAGTCACCATGCCAGGGTAGTGGCTCTTGGTGGCATAGCCAACCTTCTCATCTCCGTGAAATGCTTGTGGGTAGCATTGTCACCACTAGTCACCACGCCAGGGAAGTGTCCCCTAACTAGTCTCTTGAAAGAAAAAAATAAGATAAAAAGGTAAAAGGCATTGAATGGGCTTAGAAACGTTTGCATCCATGACAAGGTGCAACTCACCCTCTTCAGAGGCACCCACAAGTAAGCCATCACTACACCTACAGGTAAGCCATACATTCCCCTGTCATCACTGCACCCACTGCTCAAACTTCCCTACACCACCTCATCCACTTACATGGCCAGGATTTGTCTTCACCTGGAAACATCCCATGTCCAATGAGAATTATCCCAGTGGGACCTCTTCACGTCCTCTCCAAACCTGGCTTGTAGAATAACATAACGTCTTTGAGCACTTGTCTGGGAAAGGGGGGTTTTATGCACATGTTCAGATAACTTGATTATTAGATGTGATTGACATTGTTTTGATCCCTGTGACTTATGAGCCCATGGAGGGCATACTTGTTGTTTTTGCAGGGCCACACTCGACGAACATGTACACATGGGGAGATTATTAGTTCGGACCTCCATAGGTCTAAAAGCCCACCAAATGGATGTTGAGACCCCATCCAGGGGCAAACACATGTCAGAGGCTTACACTGGAGAGAGAGGAGGACGTTACACCAAAGACATCCTGGCAGGCCTAGACCCAGGGGGGTCTTGCCCTCCCACTATGATATTGGCCTTGGAAGGCCCATGACGTCACCTCTATGACCCTTGACGTTACCCAACCTTTGATGGACACTTTGGAGGCAGTGGTGTGCCAAGTGGCATGTGCAGCTTGATCTAGGGGCCTTGGGAGGCCTAACGTTTTTCTCTTGGGGGCCAACGTTTCACCAAAGAGGCCTAACGTCACCTTAAAGGGGCATGACGTCACCTTTTCTGCTTGATTTAGGGTTTAATTTGTCATTTTTATGTAACAAACTAGATATTACATGTAAACTGTCCATGTCGGCCTTTTTGACCTAATTTGTAAGTTAAAGGTCATTGTGATTGTATAAATAAGGGAAAAATCTCTCTTATTTTTCATCATCTTTCACTCACACTTAAGTAAGGTCTGAAATTTGCGCCTTAATTAGGGTTTCTTCGCTGAAATTTAGTGCGCAGTTCTTGAAGGAGGCTAATTTTGATGTGTTTTAGCATTTTTCTTGGTGGAAAATAAGGGGAAGATCTCTCTTATTTTTCATCATCTTTCACTCACACTTAAGTGAGGTCTGAAATTTGCGCCCTAATTAGGGTTTCTTCACTGAAATTTAGTGCGAACTTCTTGAAGGAGGCTAATTTTGGTGTGTTTTAGCATTTTTCTTGGTGGAAGTCTTCAACTAGGCCTATTGCTAGATGATTCTTGGTGAATGTAAGTAAGTTTTCTGCAATTATTCTTCATTGAATGGTTATGGCTGTATTTATCTTGCATTTATTCTAAGATTATGAAATTGCTAGCTTAAAACCCTAGGAGGCTAAATCACATGTTATTGTTCTTGCCTTAATAACTTTCACCTACTAGATTATGCTAGAAAACCAATTTTATTGAAGCTTTTTGTTAAGGGCCTTGCCATTGCAACACCCTAGCACCTTTTGCTTCATCTAGCCGTCATCTACTTCATCTTTGAGCTAAAGGAGGAGGAAAACTAAGGGCCTAGGGTTACCTACTTCCTAGTGGCCATTTCCCCCCTAAAGTCTAGTGATTGAAGCCTTGAGCTACCAACACTTCAATCATTAACCTTCTTGTCTCTGGCTCTCTTGTTATCAAATTTATTCCTTCAAGATTTCCGTTGCTAAAAGAGACTCTATTTACCCTAAAAGCACAGATCTAAACCTTACAATTGAGTGATTGATGAAAGCCACCTTCAAATTTTTTACCTTAAGATCTCTACTAACTATTCGTAACCCTAGAATAGACTAATCTACTAACCTACTTGTTGCTGTTACAAAAGTTAGCTACAACCATCTATTACAACATTAAAAACACCTAAAAGCAATTGAAAAGTTGATTTATACACTACCTAATGAGCTTATGACAAATGCTAGTACTTTTCTATTATTGAGTAATTATTTTTGGTCATTGTGAAGCCATTTTAAGGAATTTATTGTGAAGCTATTATACAATTCAGTTTGCTTCATCATATATCAACTATTGCTTTTATTGATAAAGTCCATGGTCTTATGAAGTACTAACAACAAGTTGTGCTTGCAAAATATATCTTTTCTTGTTGCTTTGTTTTGGGCAGGTACATCTGAATACTTCATTACTTCATTGGTTAAAACCCTGGGACTTTCTGATCAGTGTGACTTGTGAGAGGGGATAATTTTATAGACACTTTAACCTTTACCTTCTCAAACCCCCAGGTCATCGGGGACGTCTCCCCTGGGCCATTAACCCTAAAGTGAAAGAGGTATCCTATTGAGGTGACAGTGATAAGATAACCTCCTGTTATGCCAATTTGCCTTCCCTTGACCTTTTCCTTTGGGCTAAGTACAAATTGTGCGATAACATGTTTAACTAATCCCTAGGAAATAGAGAAAAGTATGATGTGTGGTTAGATAACATAAGCTCCCCTAAGACTTGCACCAACCTTCCTTCATGTTAGAAAAATGAATTTTGTTTAGAGAGCATGGATTTTTCTAGACATTTTAGCACTCCCTTTATGCCTTGTTGGAAACTGGACGAAGTGAATCACAATTCAAGAGAGTATTTACAATGAAATTTGTTGGGGTTTTATAGGATGACTCTAGCCTTGAGGCCATTCTAGGGTAATTTCTATATAGGCACCATATGGGTAACTAACAATCCCTCCTTGTCTTCTTTAGTCTTTACACTGTTGAAATCACCATAGAAAAACTAACAAGCCTCAAGCAACTCTTCAATAAACCATTTCTGAATGCTACACTTCATTTACATAATCTAAAGTATAAATATTCACCATGCCCAACCTTGAAATCAAACAAGGCCCATACAACATAGTTTGAGGGATCAATACAATGTTCAATAATAATATCACCCAAGGTTGGATAATTTATTTTTGTAGCCCCACCTCTTGCTTCAACATGATTAGTAAGAAAACAACAAAGTTTGACCAAATTACCTAAAGGTCTAATTTAAACATAAAATAATTACTTTAACTTCTTGCAAACAAAGAATATAATATCATAAACAACATTTCAAATTTTTTGGTCCATGGATTTATGAAAGCAGTATGTAAGACCTTATACATTCTGTGAGATTTCCTTCATTGCAAACATTTTATGTGGCAATCCATTTCCTTGTCACCTTCCTATCCAATGAGGGCATTGCAAGGGTTTAGAGAAATCACATTCTACATCTTGGATGAGAAAAAGTAATTTAAAATCCTATTTTTGGCCTCTTATGATGGTTTTCAACACTAGGGCTTGATTGAGAAGCATTCAATTGTGGGGATGGACGTCATGCTCAAAGAACTTGACACCTAGTGGGGTGCTGAGTTGGGAACTAACTTGAGGGTCTCTAACCACCATAAAGATGGAAGGCTTCTTCTAAGCTAGGTTGGAGTTGGCCTAAGGTGTTGGTTGGAACTTCTGAGTCTGGGGTGCCACCTGTGGCTATTAAGTTTGCGAAGATTTCCCCCTTCTTTACTACTCTTTTCCATTCTTTGTTATTTTCCGGGGCAATGTTGAGGGGCTTGACCTATTGTATCAACAACTTTGGGAGAAACAACATCATTTTTCATAGCAAGGGACAATCTTTAATCCTATGATGTGGGATTCAATCCTTGAAACATGTGTTGGGTAGATTGATTTATAGCAATTTGATAATGAATGACTCAACCTTCCTCTTAGATATACACAAATTCCTTTGAATATTTGGAAATAACAACCTTGAGATGAACCCCTTTTTGAGGGTGTAGTTTCAAAAACCAAGTTGGTTCATGGCAAATGACACCAATATTACAAGAGGAGCCTTAAGAATTCTATCCAAATTGAATAATAATTATGCTAGGAGGCTTCCTTAGTGGACAATTTCCCATGCCACTTGCCAAACACATCTAAGGTGTTTTGGCGTGTCTAGGGGTTGCAAGAGATTACTTCATGGTAATGAAAATTTTAAGCAAAAGAAAATTGTATGTTGCAAATGACTATGCAATTCCATCCATGGGGTCCTCTACGAAATTATGAAATGCACAAAAGGTCACAACCTATGGCCCCTAAGAACAAGTCCACGTTAACCAAAAATAGTTAATGTCACAAAGTGGACAATAACTTTGGCCTTAAACCCATAGATCTTTGTGTGATATGAAATCACATCATAAATCCTATCCTTAGATCTCTATCTTATTGTGAAGTCCAATATGGGTTACTCTAATTATATCTTTTGGAATACAAATTAATTTGAAAGTTCATCTTTCAATATCTAGTTTGAATATTTTCTTATTATGTATGCAATTTATTATAGAAAATTTCACATTATGACTTTTATTACAAATTTATAAATTTGACCACACATCAGAGGTTTCTTAGATCTAATCCCTGTGAACTTCAGCCTTAGGAATGATCGAAAATATCTATTCATAGTAGCAAACAATGGACAATGTTTCACTTCCCTTTAACCCAACACACTAGGTAGCCCAAGAGCATGCACTATTGCAGGAAGTACCAAGTCATAGGTAACATAATTTTTCTCATTTTCTTTCAACTTCCATGACTCATAACATACTACATGATCATCTTTCATAAGAACCCTATCGAGTCCTTCTCTACACGCATGTATGCACACAACAAAATATTTACTAGATTTGGAAATTTTAGAATTGGAGCACTAGTGAGAAGCTTTCTCAATAGATGAAAAATGTCCTCACATCTCTGTGTCCATTCAAACTTAAACACCTTCTTTTGCAATGAAGTGATTGGGTGTGAAATCGTGGAAAATCATTCAATGAATCTTTTGTAGTAACCAACAATACCAATAAAAGATCTTACATCTATCACATTCTTTGGAGTGGACCAATTCATTATGGCTCCAATCTTCTCTGGATCCACAAATATTAATTATTATGAAGTAATTTGACTCAAATAATTAATTCGTTTTTAATACAAATCACATTTTCTTAGTTTTATATACAACTTATGTTCTCTCAACACTTGCAAAACTATTCTCAAATGTTTCTCATGCTCTTCTTAATCCTTAGAATAAATAACATCATCTAGAAAACGAACACAAATTTATCCAAATATTTGTTGCAAACACTATTCATAAGACACATGAATATATTTGGTGCACTAATGAGACCAACTATTGGACTTCTGAAATCAATCTTTGAAAATACTTTTTCTTCTCTCATTTGGTTAAACAAGTCATCAATTTGAGGCAATGTATATTTTTTATTCACTGTGAATTTATTTATCTTCTTATAATCAATACATATCCTAAGAGTTCCATATTTCTTTGTCACAAATAAAATAGGTGCTCCCAATGGAGATACACTTGGTTGAATGTATCCCTTTACCAATATCTCTTGTAATTGCCAAGTAACTCATAATTTCAATTTTGTTTTATTTGTAAATATGGTTGAACAATCAAACAACTTGTAGTTTGAATTTCCATTCCATTTGTAGATATAGACAGAAGTTGATTCAGGGTTTATAGTCCAAGGGAATACTTCAACTATATGTTTAATGTGTGGAATAAAAGTAGGGTTGAGGTTTATTGTACACATTTGTGTTTTTAGTCCTAGTTCTAGCTGCATATTTTTTGTATTCCCTAATATTATATTAGAGCCACATAGCTTGCTGCTTTGAAATATTTCACTTAATGCACATATTGATTTGATTTTTATATAGTAGGTTCAATGGTTTTAATTAATAACTATTGCTTCAAGTAAAACTATTAAAGATTAATTGCGCTTCCTATTTTGTTTATATGGAACCATTTTTTACACTACCTTAAATTTCTTTGGAAAAGTACAACCATGCAATGTAATGATTGTCATCATCACTTGTTTTAAATTATTTTATTTCAAATTATTTTATTTCATCTCTTCAATATTGATATATTTATAAATGTTTGCCATAGTCATATTATGCATTGATACACAAAAGTAAAATGTTTAG
Organism: Picea engelmannii; assembly: GCA_009831015.1. Lineage (NCBI taxonomy): Eukaryota > Viridiplantae > Streptophyta > Pinopsida > Pinales > Pinaceae > Picea > Picea engelmannii. The sequence continues at coordinate 86,535 of ML785437.1, forward strand.
TATATTCACACTTTTAGAAAAATACACAGTTTCTTTGTTAAAGAATGAAAGCTTGGGGATTTACACAACTAAATTAGGTTATGTAATTTTTTTTTAAGAGGAATACATAGGGGATAACAAATGGTGGTGGGGAAGAAAATTGAAGTTAGGATGTCTAAAAAGTTAGGATTTCTAATAAAATCCTTATTTGGATAATGGTAAAAAAACACTAGCATGGGCCAAGATGGTGTATAATGTGTGAAAAATAAGGAGAGTCAATAAGTTATTTATTTGTACATTGCCCATATGAAAAATAGTATAGGGTGAAACAATAAAATTGACATTTTTGGAATCAAAATTCATCACTATAAAATTGAAATTGACACTTTTGGAATCAAAATTGGTGTTTTTGAATTGAAATTTCCAATTTTAAAATCCAAATTGACACTTTTGGAATAAAAAAATTCATACTTTTGGAATTGAAAGTGGTACTTTTGGGGTTAAAAAATATTCAAAATTTTCACTTTTAAAATTGAAATTCACATTTTTGAAAACAAATAACACTTATAAAATCCAATTTTTCACTTAAAAAATAATGATATTAACACTTTTAATATCAAAGTTCATGGTTTCTTAGGATTTTTCCTTATTATTTTAAATTTAATGAAATTAGTGTTACTTGACTACAACTAAAAAAGCAAAAGGATTATGGACATTCTTTTAACTATGATATATTTAGTATGTTGAATAGTTAATCTTTGTATAAAAGTTATCTTTAATTAATTTAATAATCACTATTATTGTTTTGGTGCAGTCGTGAGGACTGCAAGATTTTTAATTTAGTGTGTTGCATCATTATGCTTGGTATAATACATATATTTAATTAATATCAGAACTAATATTATTAATTTTAATTCAATTTTCTTCATATACAAAGATTGCAAGAATTTTAACGAATATCTCATTGAAGAGAGAATAAAGGACCAGATGTATAAGCCCTATGGGTCATAGGTTCTTACAATTGAAATCAACAATGATAATAATGATTAATTTCACTATCTAGGAAAACCTCATGTGGTGTCCTTTCCCATCACTCCTAGCCATGGGATAGGTATCCATGAAAAGAATCTCAAATTTTACTCTTCAAGGGAAATTTCCTCATAATAGCATTTAAATATAACCTCTAGAAGGACCAAAATGATAACAAATCCATGCAAAATGCACATTAAAAAGATGTAATGGAATGAACAAGCATGGATTTTTAGAAATTCATGACTATTGAATTCCCATGAACATAATAAAAAATATTCACACACCATATGTATAATACATAAATGTTTATAATAAAGAATGGAAGGAGACTTATCTTTTAACGACAATTGTTCCAAGAAGCTAGCTACGTGAGAGTAATTTTCCACCGAACCATAAGCATCTATCATAGATACCAATCCCAATCTAGACTATGATGCCACCATGGTAAAGGAAATAGGCTACAGGCTTCTCTCTCTCTCCCAACCTAACCCATCTACTCTCATGCTCATCCATGTGAAATTCGAGTGAAACCTGCACATAGAATGTAACCAACAACAATGAGCACAAAACTTGCAAAGTTGAGAGAAGAAGAGAAGAATTGGAGAGAAAGAATGAACGAATTGTATTCCACACTGTGAGAGAATGAAAAATTACATCTGATATACTCTACATGGATGAACTAAAGCACAATAGTGACTGATCTAATGCACCATAGTGGTTGATCTAATGCACCATAGTAGTGATCTAGAGAGATGTGGACATACACTAACAAAAACTAGAGTGAACTTCCACATAGTCCTAGTTAAGCGACCATGCAATCATCAATTAAATGGCTCATACAAGTGGAGTGGAGAGAATCCAATGCATGCGCACGTGCAACACTCTCCAGTAGTCTTATGCATGTGAAGTGCACCCTCTTGGTGATGATTCCAAGGTGAAGCATGCAACACTTGTCTCCACTAGTCTAACTAAAGTACAACTGAGTAATAACTGAAGAGGATGTGGCACCCTCATCTAGGGAACACTATTCTCATATAAGGGAGAATTTCTTAGACCAATGGATTCCCTCAACATAGACTAATGAACATATGAAAATAAATACTAGGTGGGTGTGTAATATCTCCAGTACCCCCCTTGAAGCATTACTAGGGAGTACACAATGAATGGGTCCCGACAAGAAGCCACATTGGGTACCCATTTTACAATGAAGTAAAATAGAATAGATAAAAAATAGATAAGAGGGAAAACCTCATGGGAACAAGGCCCCACCCCCTCCTCAAAATACAATGTTGAAAAAGAAAGACAACTGCTAGGCAACTATGTCCTTCACCCCAAGGAGATCTCACAGAAAGTATAATTTCTGCTTGGTGAAATTCTTCATGAAGATGTCTACAGTTGTTAAAAAGAGGGACAATACTACAAGTCGATGACCATCATGTATCCGTCCTCTAATGCAGCGCATGTGGATCTCGATGTCTTTTGTTCTCTGTCGTTGCACTGGATCTCAACAAAAAAATAATATGCTTTGATTTTCGCACTAGATGATAGTCGAACGATGAAACATGATACCAAGCTCTGTAAGGAAATACTATATCCAAATGGCTTGATTTGTGACATTGACCACACCTCTATACTCAACCTTTGTTGATGATAAGTCAATCACTGATTTCTTTTTACTAGACCAAAAGATGGGGTTGGATCCCAAACTAAGAACATATCTTGAAGTGAAATTGTGATCCGTGCTATCACCATCCCAATCTAAATCAGTGTAGCCTATGAGATCCAATGTGAAACTTGTTGCATAATGAATCCCATGTCTAGTGGTACCTTTGACATGTCTGAGGATGCGCTTGGAAGATTTCTAGTGGAGCTCATGCGGTTCCTACATGTACCTGAAAACTACTCCCATTGCATACAAGATATCTAGATGGGAGTGGGTGAGACAAAGGAGAGTCCCCACTAGCTGATGATACTTGGTGCAATTGACCAATGGTGTATCCATGCCATCCTCTAGCTTTATCCTAGATAAGAAAGGTGTGGCTGCTAGCTTGTAGTCAGTCATGTGAAATCCTACCAAGAGATCTTTGGCATATTTTGACTGAGCCGTCCTAATCCTTGAATCAACCTAGTTTATTTGAAGACAAAGGAAGTAGTGTAGTAGGCCCATGTCGGTCATGGAAAACCTATCATGCAAATTTATTTTGACTACAACAATGCTTGAGAATGAACTACCTATGATTAACAAATCAACATAGAGTCAGAATTTATCAACATATAAACATTTGGATCATATTTACAATGAATGAAATTTTTAGAGAGTAAGTAAGAATCCATTTTAACATACCAAGCTCTAGGTGCCTGCTTGAGGCCATAAAGTGATTTATTGAGTTTGCAAACTAGAGATGGATTATGTACGTACCCTAGAAGCTGATCCAAGAAGATTTCCTCTTCGATATCAATATGAATAAATGCATTTAGCACATCCATGTGGTGAACCTCCAACTTTCTACTGCAATGAAGAGAGCCAACTGAACGGAATCCATTTTAACCACTAGAGAAAATGTTTCGTCATAATAGATCTCATGAACTTGCTGAAATCCTTTGGCCACCAACCTTGCTTTGTATTTTCTCACAAGTCCATTTTCTTCTTTCTTTGCCCTGTAGACCCATTTGCATCTAACAAGCTTCTGATATGATGGAAGCGGAACCAAGTCCCAAGTTTGGTTCTCAATGAGGGAGTTGTACTCCTCACTCGTGGATGCTTCCCAATAAGGATTCCCTTCATCCTCTACATAAGTCTAAGGGTATGGTGATAGAACCATATATCAATGCATGGGAATTATTGGTTCCATGGATGTGAGTGAATGAGGAGTTTCCTCAAATTGGGATCTCATCCTCCTCAAATCTATAAGATCACCCACAAGATCACCTATTGACTCTAGGGTGGAATGCACCCATTTGGGTCTTGGATATGGATCTTCACATGCATGCTCATGATATTCTAAATCATATCTGAAATGTGATATGAGTGATAAGATGCAACATCTCTGATATCTTCTACAAGAGGAAGCACATAAGTTCCTGCATTTCGTTTCTGAGATGCATGCAGGGGACTTTCTTCAAACTAGACTCTACTTTCAACGATCAACTTGTTTGTTGAAGGATATATAAGTATGTATCCCTTTACACATTCAAGATAACCCACAAATATGAATTCTTTTCTTTGAGGCTCCAAAGTATTCCTCTTTTCTGAAAGCATGTGGGCCTATGCACAAGATCCAAAGATGCAGAAGTGTGTGACTTCCAGTTTCATGTTGCTCTAGGATTCATAAGGTGTCTTTCCTTTCACAAATTTGTGAGGATATATACGTGGCATAATTTATTACTTCAGCCCAAAATTTTGAGGGAAAAGACTTTGTATGCAACATTCAACTTTCCATCTCTTTTAGAGACCAATTCTTCCTCTCAGCTACCCTGTTCGATTGTGGAATGTATGGAATTGCATGCTATAACTAATTACCTACTTCATCACAAATATGTTGTACATCCTTTTTATGTATTCCCCCCCCACCCCATTTTCTATGCGGAGGATCATGATCATATTCCCAAACTACTTCTCTGCATGTGCTTTGAAATCCTTGAGATACTTAAACACTTCATATTTTTTCCTGAGAAAATACACTCATGTGTTCCTCGAGCAATCATTAACAAGAATCAACACATATTTCTCCTTTCTAATGGAAGGATGTGGGAAATTCCCCATGAGGTCACTGTGATCAAGTTCCAAGGGAGAGGAGGCCCTCTATACCTTTCCTTTCTCAAATTTCTCTTACAGATGCTTGCCAAGGACACAACCTTGAAAATGTAGTATACCTAGGGAGGTAATATGGGGTACCTAGGGAGGTACCCAATG